>CM067511.1:18071385-18468885 GCA_034509495.1 Acestrorhynchus altus | reverse complement strand
ATGGAGTGTACGGCTTATTGTGGTCATATGGACAGATTCTCCAGTCTCTGCTTGGGATTGCTGCAGCTCTAACAGTGTTACCTTTGGCCTGTGTTCTGCCTCTTTAATTAATGCCCTCCTTGCCCTTTGTGAGACAACTTTGTCCCTGACTTGTTTAGAGATCTCATTGTCTTTGCCCTCTTTCTTAATGCTTTTGCAGCTTCTGGGGCCTCAGAAAAGGTGTGTATATACTTACAGATCAGGTGATACTTAGATTGCACACATGTGGACTTCTAATTGGTTGCCCCAGAACTATTTAGGTGCTTCATAGCAAGGGACATGAATACACTTGCACATTTTTTATTTCCGAATATATAAAAAGTTCAAGTGGCATGTTATATTCATTACCCATAATCTATTTCAAGTGTATTTTGAAGCATACTTTTTGAGTGAAATTATGAACACAAAAATACTTTTCACAGTATTTTTCATTGTGTCTTCTATATGTTTCTCTCTCTCTCTCTCTCTCTCTGTCTCTCTCTCTCTCTCTCTCTCTCTCACACACACACACACACACACACACACACACACACACACACACACACACACACACACACACACACACACACACACACACACTATGTAGTGCTTATAACCTGATCCGTATTTGTGAGGATGATGAGTGGGAAACTGCTTGTGTTACCTCCAGAGGGCACTATGACTATGAGGTTATGACTTATGGTTTCGCACATGCATCGTCTGTTTTTGTCATCAATTGATGACACATTGTTAGGGAAATTTGTAGTAGCTTTTATTGATATTTTGATTTACTCTTCCACTCACATCCAATGTGTAAGTAAAGTCTTACAACGGCTGTTGCAGAACAACTTGTTTGTCAAGTGGGAGAAATAAGTTCAACTATCAGTCTATGTCTTTCCTAGAAAGCTATGTTGTTAGCTCTTCGGGAATCATTATGAGTTGTCAGAAGTTGGAAGCCATCACCAATTGGCCTTGTCCCACTACAATAAAGGATCTGCAGGTTCTTGGTGTTTGCTAATTTCTACAGGTGCTTTATTTGTAATTTCAGCAGTATTGCAGCCCCTCTGACAGCATTGCTAAAAGGCTCTCCCAAGTCTTTAGCCTGGTCAGTCCAAGCCATAGAGGCCTTTACCAATGGCCCCATACTTAAGCATCCAGATGCCAGTAACCCTTTCATTCTTGATGTAGATGTTTGAGACAGGGGTAGGTGTAGTCTTATCACAAAACAGTTGCACACCCCCTAAATTATGAGAAATTATGGCATAGGCGACAGAGAATTGTGAGTGGCGCCAATGGTTGGAGGGATCACTACATCTCTTCATGGTCCTTACTGACCATAAAAATCTGGAGTTCCTACGTACATGTGCTAAACACATGAATTTTCATCAGGTTAGATTTTCTCTTTTCAATTGCAACACTAAACGTGATATCTTTTCCAGACTATATCAGCTAGACCACTCACACAACCTTCCTTCAGAACCCAAATTGTCTGAAGGTTTTATCAGGGTACCACCTTATTTTTTCACTTTTATTTATTGTCTTTCCCTCACAAGATCGTAATGTTGATGCTGTTCCAGTGAATGCTAGTCTGGGGCTATATTAAATCCTCTCCATTGAATAAAGAACCTGCACAACTATGGCATCATTTACAGGTAAAGCAACAGTTACTCCCAGATCAGTTTACCATGACACAATCAAAGATGTGTACAGTATATTTTATCCTACAGGGGAAAAATGTAGCAAGATTACTGGTCTGAGAAAGTGCCTGAGATTGGTATTCCCCATGAGCAAATGCAGAATGTTTTCTTTCATTGTAACATTGTAAACTAATGTTTTTCTTTTTTTAACTGAATATCATTTTACTTCATTTATTTTTGTGTGATGTCATTCACTCATTCAGCCTACAGCAGTTTAAGACTCACTCATGGAGCCTACTAAGTTTAACCTTGACTATTCAGTCAACATCAGCCAAATCCATTCAATCTATAACAGTTTATGCCCATCATTTCCTATTCTTCACCACCTACTCTTCATACAGCAGTTTAGTCCCACCCATCTACTCAGACCAGTGTTAAAGACTCAGTTCAAGACAGCCAATTAGACCAGAGCTTATATACATACTTTAAAGGCCGAGTAACAGATGTGCTTTAATTCTAAGGAAAAAGAGAGATTTGTAAATGGTCATGAGGAGTTATGGCTGTTTTGAAAATAAAGTATAATAATTTATGCATTTTGCAGCATATGGACCCTTTGATTGAAAATTAAAACATTCTTGTATACATATGTACCCAAATATTTGATAGGATGACGGTTTTGATTTATCTTTTTTCCTTTGTTCATTTTGTATTAGAAGTGTCCTGTCCTCACCTGAGTGTCCCAATTGAGGTGGATGAGTTGATGACGTCATCGTCACTGAACCTGGCATGGCCAATTTGTGAGCAGTGTTCAGCACAAGCTGACTGTTATGACGTCACTGTTAATGATGTGGCTGAAGTGGAGTCCCCAATAGGTTACCTGAGGCATCCTGAGTTGGAATCAAAGGTCACAGAATCTGCCATACCACCCTCTAATGGCCTTCGGATGTCACACAAGGCTACGGATGGATATTTACACCCCCCACACTGCCCCCCAAGTACATACACAATCTCGCATTATTTGTGATAGAAGTGGGCAATATACTGAACTCTAATACATGATATGTGATGGCTATCAGAATGCCTGAAAAGTTGGAAGATAAAAAGCATCTGTAATGGCTAGTGATGTCCTGATCTAATTCAGAGCACTTTGATCAGGGCCCATTCAGATGTATTTCAATGTATCACATACTGGCCCATGGTTTCATGGCCAGTCCAGTTATGATCTGTTGTTTTACTGATGTGTTCTAACAAAACGCTCTCTGGCATCTTCTAGGTACAATTAACTGACCTTAAACACAGCCCTTAGCAGTGAGGAGCTTCTCAGTAGATATTAGAACAGTGTAGAGTCTGATGTGTGAATAAATTGGGTTCCAGGGCTTTGATTACATTTAAGTTTCTTTTCCTCCTAATATTTGTCCATGTAAATTAAAACACTCCTGTTTACTCTTAAATTATGGCTAACTAACTAACGTTAACTATGTTAAAAACTAAACTGAAAGCTAAATTTTACAATTAACATTTTTGTCTTTAAAGCTGCAGTGAACAGTGTGTTCACAATACACACTTATAAAACATTTTTCAGAAAATCACTGCATCACAAAAAATGAATAAATCAGTCCAGAACATGACATTATGTAGAGTTCATAATGATATTTCACTGTCAATATTACTTAGCTTACCTACTTACCTACTGTAAGTGTACCACCCGTAACTGTGATGCATTACTTCTAGAAACACAAAAATCAGATCTGTATCAGTTGATACTGTTGTAAATTGATGTTCTTTGCCCAGAAAGAGAGAAACAGGAGACTAATGATAGGCTGTGTGTGAGCAAAGTGCTTACTGGATATGAGCTGACTCACAACTAGTTGTTCATCCTGTGCACACAAACAAGAAGTTCATTCTGCACCCCAGTCTCCTCATTCTCTTCTTGTGGGCAAAGAAGGTAAATTTAATCAGGGGGTAATAATCTGGATCAGGACCAATTTAGGTAAATAATGAAATACTTTGGAAAATGTGTACATCTGTTTGATTCCACAATTTTATACACTGCACAAAATTCAACTCCATGAATAATTCTGCTTTCATTGTAATGAAACATGATGCTGAACAGTGTTCTAATGATTCCCAATTTGTTCAGAAAAGCATATTGTGACAATTTCTCATATCAAAGATCTCTGATCTCTAGTAGATTTATCTGTGTGGTCTTTGACCATGTATGACTGTTTTCTAAAAAATAGATGTAGCTCAGATGATGAAAAATTATGAATTGCTGCTGTATTTAGACTTCAGTATATTTAAGACCCCTGCAGTTAATTATCAGTATTTGTTATTATCACAAATTTGTTTTACATTTATTGCAGTGGCCGATCCTGAGAGTCACAGGCAGACACAGCGCCCCCTGATGGATGATTTGTGTGAGGGTTTCTCAGCTCTCTTCCCTGGTGAGAAGTGGAACTTCCCCAGTGAGGATGATGAGGGAAGCTTGGAGATGCCTGGCCCTCTCCAATCAGATTTTGGTATTGGACACAGACAGGCTGATTACCACAGACAACCCAGGCTTGCTGGATGCCACCAGTTGCCAGCTAATGCTACGGGTGAGGGAGATTCAGTACTACAAATTATTCCGAATCCACAATGGATTATTCAGTAAATGCTATGAATTTTTCAGTATCCCCTATTTTTTTTTTCATTAACAAAAATTAGGTGTTCAGTAAGTGATTCAAATTATTTAACAACTACTGTGAATTATTCAGTAAG
This sequence comes from Acestrorhynchus altus, assembly GCA_034509495.1. Taxonomy (NCBI): domain Eukaryota; kingdom Metazoa; phylum Chordata; class Actinopteri; order Characiformes; family Acestrorhynchidae; genus Acestrorhynchus; species Acestrorhynchus altus. The sequence continues at coordinate 18,464,470 of CM067511.1, read as the reverse complement.
TACTATGAATTATTCAGTTATTCACTCTTTTTCTTTCAGTAACTACTTCAAATTATACAGTAAGTGCTTTAAATGATTTAGTGTCCACTATGAATTATTCAGTATCCACCATTAATTTTTTCAGTAATTACTTCAAATTAGGTCTTCAGTAAGTACTTCAAATTATTTGTTTATACTATGCAGTATCCACTGTGAATTGTTCAATAAATATTATGAATAATATTAATTATACTGAATAAATTATTCAGTAACTACTATGAATTAATCAGGAATGGGTATACAATATTCACTATACCCTATGAATAATTCCGTAACTCCTAAGAAGTATTCAGGAACTGCTATTAATTATTCAGCAGGCACTATGAGTTGTTCAGTAATAACTGAGTTATTCAGTAATAATTATGAATTATTCAGTAAGTACTATAAATTATTCAGTATCCACTCTGTGTTTCACCACTGTGAAGTGTTCATAGTGTCCATTATAAAATTGAGGTCTTCTCTATTATATAGTGGGGCAAAAAATGTCAACCACTGATTGTGTACATTCTCTGACTTAGAAAGATGAAAGAGGTCTGTAATTTTGAATCATAGGTACACTTGAACTGAGACAGACACATTTAGTAAATACTAATTTATAGAATTTATTTACAAAAATTCTTTACAAATTCTGCAATGTGTTTTCTTGTATTTTGTTCCTAAATTTTGCCTCATAGTTGAAGTGTAGCTATGATGAAAATTACAAACCTCTGTCATCTTTATAAGTAGGAGAACTTGTGCAGTGACTGACTAAATACTTTTTGCCCCACTGTACTTGTTTAATCTGTAATCATTTTATAATGTGTTGCTATTCATTTGCCAGAAGCTCAGTGCCCCAGGTGGTGCCCCTGTCAGCACTCTCCTATCATGCTCAACCAGCACCTGCAAGCACAGGCCAGGTAATTCACACACAGACACACACACAGTATACCTGTCCAGGCAGTGCTTGACACACCTAGGTACAGTCCAGTAGTCAGATTTCTTTAACGGGTGATATTTATATGTGGTGTAATTGGGCTTATATGTAACATTTAAATTACCCTGAAAATATTCACATTTTATCTTCTCCTATGTGGTCATCTACAGGCCACTGCAACGTAGTCCAAAGGTTCCTTTAGTGACACCACAGGTCACATCTCCTCAATCTACGGCTCCTGTGAGAGAGTTGATGTCAGAGTTGTGCATCCTCCCCTCTCAGCCAGTCACAGGCCACTTACCCATGCAGGAAGTGAGGCGAACAATTAGTCTCCCTGACGATTGCCGTGAGTATCACACCGGTTATTTAAATAACATAATTAATATTTAAATTTTTAATCATGCACATGGGTTTTTATGTTGTTGACAAACAGTTTCTATACAAGGAAAACACTTTTATATTTACTAAAGTACAACAATTCAGGTTTTTGTAATCACAGTACAGTTCCTACATTAAAGAGGATGTTTACTCACTGTTCGCTAGCTCTTCATCTGTTTGTGCACTGAAAAATGCACAGGATGTGGGAAGAGGAGGGTCAGGGGGAGATGTTTCTGGCACATGCCACTTGTTGAACTACATGCGTTGTCAAGGAGAAATGGTTGAGAAACCACCAAAAAGAAAATGATGAACAAAAACTGAACAGAAAGTTTTTTAATCAGGTGAAGGTGAACACTAGTTGTTCTCTAGAATCATATGCAGTGCCTTTAAAAGGCAACCAATTTTCCGAATTCTGTGTATAATTAATTTATACCATGGATAGAATTTTTAGTTAATTGCAGAGAAATTTACCAGAGAAACTTTCTTCATGGTGGTGGTGATAGGAACCAGAGATGGCAATGAGTACAACACAAATATAGCCATTTAATTTATTAACTAAACCACAAGTGAGGCTACATGTGTCTCCTGAATTTTAAATGAAATGTTGTTGATGGGGGATATTTATTTTTGGGGGATATTTATTTGCTACACAACACCCTGCATGTATAGCTCCACTAAGTTGATTGATTTGCAGTTTAGAAACTTGTTTTAGACTTGAAAGCAATTTGTTTGACAAATGACTTTTTTTGTAATGAATTTCTTGTTTTGAACAACTACCCCATCACCAAATTTACACACTAATATGTTAAATACACTGTATGTCCAAATGTTTGTGGACACCCCTTTTGATAAATATATTCAGCTACTTTAAGTTGCATCCATTGCTGACACAGATGTCCATATGCATGGTGAGGTGGGATGGTAAACATGTAGCATCATGTCTTTACTAGTGCTCTTTTCACTGAATGCAGTCAACTCCTAGTAGCTAAAGCATATAGAAAAAAGCCTTTGCTAGGCAATAGAAACAGTTCCAACAAAATCATGATGAGATTTTTAATACTCTTAATTCTGAATGAAATTAATTAAATAATGTCCAAATTAATGCATGTTACACATAGTTGAATATTTTATAAACAGTAACTTTATGCTCACCACTTTTCCTGTGTGTATTATTGCTTATGTTTAAAATAAAAATAAATGATTATAATGTATTTTTAAATCATTGTGTGTGGTAAAATATTTCAGGGAACGTTTTCATCACCTATTCTGTGGACACAGCAAAGGAGATGTTCCCATTTGTTAGATTCCTGATGAGTCAAGGATTCAGACCTGCTGTGAGTCTTATAACAACTACATATTGCTGCTACCCTGATACAGTTTCTATATGTTGTTCTGTGACATGAGTGTGATGGTTCACATGTTGTGTTTCTCCTGCAGATTGATATCTTTGATAATGCTGTGCGGCAGATGGACGTGAATAAGTGGATGGATGGCTATTTAAAGGATGTAAGATTTACTTGTTAGCTGTCCTGCTGTCATCAAAAACATCAGATACAGTGTACATTACAGTGATACAGTGATACATACATATATATATATATATATATATATATATATATATATATATATATATATATATATATATATATATATATATATCTAAATGCATGTTTAGAAATCAGTGTCATTATTAGGTGATCAGTCCCAAATACAAGATAGATGTGGAAGGGGATGGGTCAGACCAGCATGGATTGCACACCAAATACATACACACACAGGTAAGTGCACACACACACACACACACACACACACACCCCTACACAACCCTACACACCTACACCTACACCTTTTTTGTGTGGTTTTGCACAGCTGTTTCCAGGATTTGGGGCACATGCATATTAGTAAATATGTGGGATTATATGAGCACATGGTTAGTGCGTTTCTGAAAATTCTAATGAGGAAAGCACAAGATTACAGATGGAGTAAAAGTGCTGAATGTGTGAGAAAATATCAGGACATTGTCATGCTAAAAGCTTGATTTAGCCTAGTGATCCACTTGAAGTTGGTTTTCAGCCATGTTAGCATATTTGCTTCAATAGCACAGATAAGGTTTCTAAGATTTCTTGAAATTTGATTATACAGCTGTTCCAGAATTTCAGAACTAGTGAGCGGGGTGATTTGATTGCTTGTGGGAGGGACTGACTCTTATGTGTCCGAATATGTTTTAGTTATTAGTCACAAGGAGGATTTTTACTTTCAGATACAGAATGAGTTTATCCAGCAACGCTGTCTGAATTTCAGACTCGTGCCAGTACTTTTCCCCAGTGCTAACCAGGTAAGTAAGAGTGCTGCATGTTTAAATCCCTCCCAAATCCCCTCTTATACCAAATGCAGTCGATCCTTCAATACAGAAAAATATTGTATATAGTCTCTTTCTATGTTAAAAATAACATAAAATACAATATTGACTCTCCCTTGCACACACTCTCTCTCTCTCTCTCTCTCTCTCTCTCTCTCTCAAAGAGACGCTCCAATGTGGCTGCAGAGTACCTGCTATTCACACACACACAGGATGCTTCAGGACCTAGAGATACTTTCACAGAGAAGAGGATATCCCCCTCCACTGGGAAGGAGCTAACCCTTACTATAAAACCACTATAAAACACAAAAATAGCACTCTGCATACACCCCCACCTTCTAAATGCTGTGCAGTATTTGTGGCTTTTCTATCTAGATACTGATAATGTTTTTTCTCTCTCTCTCTCTCTCTCTTCATTCAATATATATATATATATATATATATATATATATATATATATATATATATATATATATATATAAGGGCACCATATAACTAAGACTTTAAAAAGCACTTTGGCACACTTTTCATTGTTTACTCTAGAAGCAGTCAGATATCCAAGACATGTTTGGTACCTTATATGTTCTTCTTTATAACAGAAGATGAAAGGCTAATGTTGCTAACAGACATTAGACTTGAATGATCTCTCATAAAATCTCAATGAACCATAATAAACCATATCCAAAATCATATTTATTTAACTTAAATTCTACTGAAAAGCCAAATTTCATCAAACTTGAAATTAAATATTCTTATAATCTGAGATTCTGAATTTCTGATTTCCATGAGCTATAAGCCATACAGAGCAACAATACAAAAAATAAAGGTATGAAATGTCACTTTACTTGTAATGAATATAAAATCTGACATGATAGTTGCATGCACAGTTCCACGCATGTGCACTAACTCTTTATTAGCTCCTGAAATAATAATAATAATTAAATAATTATTATTATTTTATGTATACTTACATATACAGTTACACCAAGAAAATGGAAATGGTGCTTTTGATCATAATACTTAATTCCACAGAGAAATATTTTTAAAAAGATCTATAAAGAACCTTCTCTTAGAGGTTTTCAGATGCTTCTGTGTGTCTTGGTTTAATGTAGCTTATCCAAAAACTGAATTTTTAAAAACATTTTTAATGTTTTTTTATATATTATTGGAAGAGAAAAGCACACTCTAGTGCAGTAACAACATCCTACCACAGGATGTCCTGTATGTTTTACAGCAATTATATTATGCATCCTATATTTATTCAAATAAAGAGCACTTCTAAGATCAGCATCAGACAGATCAAACTGCTGCCAGATTTTTAAGTGCCATATTTGAAAAATAACTAGAATATTATGTTCAAACAGATATCAGTTAACCAGTGCCAACAGCCAATTCAGCTTGCTAGCCAATCCGCACTCTGTGCCAGAATGCCAGCCAGTTAGCACTCACCTGAAGAGATGAGTACAGCTACCACAATACTTTCCACCATGTTTGAGATTCTGGCCAAAGAAGGTAATTGAAAAGTGCGCTCCTCTACAGCATGCAACAATGAGGAGCAGCAGCTTCCAATCCGAGCTCCAAAAATCCTCAGGGAGTGCAGCACTTGCAACCACAACAATCAAATGTGGTTAAAGGATGTGTGCAGATACAGGGAGAGGCAGCCTCATTCGATTCATTCAAAGGCTTCTTCACTTTCTGCTAAGTAGTGGTCATTCACTCTGTATGAATCCAGGAATCAGAGGGACTACAGGACAGGTGTGTTTTTTGTTGTTTTTTTTGTTCTCTTTCTGCATAAAAAGTGCTGCAGTTCAACAACAGACACTTGTTTATTATGTTTGCCAACAGAAAATCAGCTTGAATTTTTAACCCATGTGGGTTTTAACAATGAATGAGCAGTAACAATGAATGTCCCAAAATGTTTGGTATCATCAGTAATATTAATGCAACCCTGTGTCCTGTTCACTGACTGTATAAGTGCTATACCCTGTTAATGATTTGTAAACACTGTACTGTGTGAATACTTTAAAAACACTGTATTAATCAATTTAGTTGCACCAATTGCTGACACACGTGCAAATGTACACACAGCTTATCTATTCCCTGTAGAGAAGTACTGTCAATAGGACTAGATTAACATGACCCTATGTTCCACCCTCAGTTTTGCCCTCCGTCAGTTTCGTATTTGGTGTTTCTGTACCATCAAACTCTTAAGTCTTTTTGGAGAGTGGGTAAATTTGACACCATAGCTTTACCAACCTAGAAAACACTCTTGATGATTACCAGTATGATCAATATCAACAATAATGTCAATACCTATATGTAAAAACATAATTATAATAGTAATTCTTCTCAAATATGTGCATGTACTAAAGTTTTTGTATTTACACCCTATTGTAAACAAACATTGGAGTAATCTAACTTTTACTACACACTCACCTCACCCCTATAATAACACATTTTATTCAATTGTTGTTGTTGTTGTTTGTTTTTTAATTTTGGTACTCACTAGGCCCGATATTGGCTCAATAGCTGCTGATTGCCTTGTTTTTTGATCACTGTCAAAAGATCTGCCTGAAAAAGAGCACGCTTTATGTAAATGATATGTAAATGAGGGCAGTTTTGGAACAGATCATTTGCAAATGATATGGTTAACTGGTGCACAAGTGCTTGTATCCAATCACAGGAGCACATTCATCATCTGCTCAAAAAACTGCCCTCATTTTAATTAATCTTAAGTAGTTTGTCCAAAGATTGATGAATGAGGATTGATGTTTTCTTTTTGGGCTTAATGTGAATCTGTCTGATGTTCTTTGCATTGTGTTTCCTGATGAATGAACTAATGGAAATACTCTAAAAAAATAAAAATACATTGATATTCATTGAACAAAATAAGGTTTTTTCCTTCACCTATGAAATTGCCATTTTAAAGATGTGAATGTGCAACATTAATAGATTGCTCTATATAAAAAGGTTAATGTGTCTTTCTGCTGTCAAAGTGTAAGTGTGCGCTCGCATGTGTGTGTGTGTGTTGGTGGTGGTGTTGGTGGTGGTGTTGGTGGTGGTGGTGGTGTTGGTGGTGGTGGTGGTGGTGGTGGTGGTGATTAAATGGCTTTAATGTACAACAGTGTGATTGACAGTGGGCCTCAGGTGGTCTCTGTTTTATGCCCTTTGTTTGATTTAGAGGCTTGAAGAAAGGCTGTCATACACACACACTTATCACAGAACACATTCCTAGCAGGGGAGGGCCTTGAACCACAACACCCATCATTCATCACTTCTGCAGTGAAGGGATACTCATGTCCCACCTACTGAATGTTGCGTTTATTAACTTATTTTTTAGGTGTACATGTTATTTTACGTTTACACTCCCCTGTTTGAATAGGTAAACTATGTTTATTTATGGTCTTTGGGTAATTAACACTGTCAAGCAGTTAACACAAATTTAAAGGCCCATTGTTTTCCACACCGTGAGCTCGTCTTTATCCATATTGTTAAAGCTCAGAAGTTGCTGGTTCCTGATTTTTTGAGTTCCACCCTTTTGAACTAGTACAGCCATGAGTCTTCTTGGGAATGATGCAACAAGTTTTCTCACCTGGATTTGGGGATCCTCTGCCATTTCCCTCAGGTTGGATGGTGAGTGTTGGTGGACAGCCATTTTCAGGTCTCTCCAGAGATGCTCAATTGGGTTTAGGTCAGGGCTCTGGCTGGGCCAGTCAAGAACGGTCACAGAGTTGTTCCGAAGCCACTCCTTTGTTATTTTAGCTGTGTTCTTAGGGTCATTGTCTTGTTTAAAGGTGAACCTTTGGCCCAGTCTGAGGTCCAGAGCACTCTGGAAGAGGTTTCTGTCAGGGACATCTCTGTATTTGGCTGCATTCATCGTTCCTTCAGTTGCAACCAGTCGTCCTGCCCCTGCAGCTGAAAAACACCCCCATAGCATGATGCTGCCACCATTATTGGGCAGGTGACGAGCAGTGCCTGGTTTTCTCCACACATACCGCTTAGAATTAACACCAAAAAGTTCAATCTTCGTCTCATAAGACCAGAGAATCTTATTTCTCAAAGTCTGGGAGTCCTTCATGTGTTTTTTGGCAAACTTCATGCGGGATTTCATATGTCTTGCACTGAGGAGTGACTTCCGTCGGGCCACTCTGCCATAAAGGCCCGACTGATGGAGAGCTGCAGTGATAGTTGACTTTGTGGAACTTTCTCCCATCTCCCTACTGCATCTCTGAAGCTCAGCCAAAGTGATCTTTGGGTTGTTCTTGACCTCCCTCACCAAGGCTCTTCTCCCACGATTGTTCAGTTTGGCTGGACGGCCAGGTCTAGGAAGAGTTCTGGTTGTCCCAAACTTCTTCCATTTAAGGATTATGCAGGCCACTGTGCTCTTAGGAACCTTGAGTGCTGCAGAAATTCTTCTGTAACCATGGCCAGATCTGTGCCTTGCCACAACCTCTGAGCTCCTTGAACAGTTCCTTTGACCTCATGATTCTCATTTGCTCTGACATGCACTGTGAGCTGTGAGGTCATATATATATAGACAGATGTCTACCTTTCCTAATCAAGTCAGCTGGACTCCAATGAAGGAGTAGCACCATCTCAAGGAGGATCAGAAGAAATGGACAGCATGTGGTTTAAATATGAGTGTCACAGCAAAGGGTCTGAATACTTATGATCATGTGAAATTTCAGTTTTTCTTTTTTAATAAATTTGCAAATAAATCTACATTTCTGTTTTTTTTCTGTCAAGATGGGGTGGTGAGTGTACATTAATGAGAAATAAAATGAACATTTTTGATTTTAGCAAATGGCTGCAATGAAACAGAGTGAAAAATTTAAAGGGGACTGAATACTTTCCGTACCCACTGTATATTTATTTTATTTATTTAAATGTATGTATACCATCTTAAATTACATGTAATTTAAAGAATTAAGTAAATAAAATCAGTCACATTCTCTACATAGCCACACTTATGCTTGTTTTCCTAGTCAATTACTGTTTATTTACCAAATGTAACATTTGTAAATTCTGACACTTATATAGCACATGTGGGGAGATGGAAGAAGATGGAAGTAGAGTGTTATGTTGTACTGAAAAACTCCAATAGTGTGTGGAGTAATGTGTGTGTGTGTGTGTGTGTGTGTGTGTGTGTGTGTGTGTGTGTGTGTGTGTACACAGAGAGCAGTGCTGGATGTACAGTCTAACAAAAGCAGGGGGAAGGACATACTTGGTAGCATTTAAAGCAATAAAACTGGTGAATTGATCGGATACAGAAACAAACTCAGCAAGGATGTAACTAGTCTGTAAATCCCACAGATACTTCATGGGTGCAGGAGTTGTTTACATTTTGACAAAAGGATTATGAAACTCAGTTTTGGTCCAGAAACATAAACTACCTAACCCATGTAGTGAGGTAAATAAATAAACAATAGCATATCATCATCATCATCATCATCACAAAACAAACAAACAGAAACTGATCATGCTCAAGTGGAGCAGAAAGTGCACTGCAAGACATTTTACAGTTCCATTACCAAATGAATCAATTTTTGATTCTGTTTTGTTATATGAACTTCTATCTTGGAACATCTCTTCCAATCTACCAATGCTGTGTCTGACTGTTTGGCTCCCTGAAGCAGCCAAAACGTTACTGCTTAGTTACTGTGTAGTCTCATATAAACACAGCTCTTTCAACAGGCACCTCAGTGAGTGCTTCACTGAGCAGGAGAAATCTGTTCGAAAGGTGAAGGTTGAGAGTTATGTCTTATGTGGGATCTGACTGTAGCATTAACTTTAGTATTTTGACTTTTTTTGGCTCTAAAGTTGTTTTTGAGGGATTGTCAGCTCTCCCTGACCCACCCAGGGCTGTCTGCTTTAGACAGAAATCCAGCACAACACACAGAAGTGTATCATTTCAAATATAAAGAATGCAAACAAAAAAAGGCAGATCAGTCTGATCACATTACAACCTTCACACTGGATGCCTCCAGCATGGCACTTAGCCTACAAACAGGTAAGCCATGGCCTGCTAAGCCAACCAACCAGCCCTCTGACTGGAAAGTTGCTGGTTTGATTCTCTAAACTGGCAGTACGTGACTGAAGTGCCCTTGCGCAAGACACTTAACTCCCCAGATAGTGTTTCACTGTGTGAATGGATGTTCAAATGTTTTGCTTAATTTCACCTAAAACCTTCTTTGTATCTATGTCACCTGTTGATGACAGATACAGGCCTTGAAGCCAAACACCCAAAAACTGCTTATTTTGAATTCACTTTTAATATGAAGTCATTCCTTTCTGTTCTATTCACACTATGGTTCTCAAGAGTGTTTCCAACATGGGTACAGGCAACTCGTTTACCTTTATCAGACTCAAAAGCAGTGTCTGATTAATTGTAGGGAAACCAAAAGTTAAAAAATGGCTGTGTTTTGGTTCTTTAACCCACACATACATTTAAGTCAGAGGGAAATAAATTACAGAAAAATATAGATATTGGCTCTTGAGAAAGAACTGAGGGAGTTTAAGGGAGCTGCCCATGCAATTGTCACACACACACACACACCCACGAGTCCAACTCCCCCATTGGACTGTGTACTGTGCATTTTTTTAGGGAGTTTGTTAATTGTGTGGACTTGAAGTGGAACTGCTGTGTGTTTATCAGTGAAGTGTGTAAATGATTAATGGTGGTAAACTAGGACAGGGTTGCAGATAAGGACGAGTGTGTTTACTTTTCACACAGAACTGCCAAAACAGGCCTTAAAGGAGAACACCACCACCTTCCTTCCTTACCTCCTGTATCATCTTACTAAACAGAAACTGAAAACGTACTAATTACAGGTTGAACATGTACATGTGGACAGAGCCAAAAACATGTACTGGATGTGCTCTATGGCATTTAAACTGGGATTTAATTAATGTGGAAACAAGTTACAGAATAGAATTTGTCTTATGTGACACCACATGTCAAAGCCATTGTAATGGTTAGTCTTAGGGGAAACCTTGCAGTTTGTTGTGATATCATGTCTGTAGGTTATTCTAATCCTCACTTAGAAAACAGCATGTAATTGCCTTCAATGTGCAAATATTGGGTTTTAAGAGTTTAAGGAATACTTTATTTTTTCCATCTGATTCACTATCTGTTTCGTTTGAAGTATACAGTCAATCGCTCAGTAGTAAGAATGGATATTTCATATGATAAAATATGGATAAAGATTCAAACATAAAGACACAAAAAACAGGCAGTGGCTTGGGTGGTTGGAGTCCTTTATAATCATCCTGGGATTCTGCAGACATGGGCTGGTGTCCAAATCCAGAAGTTTTGGTTTTATTAAACTTGCATGCAGCATGCAGCAGATAACACCACCAGCACCCACCATCTGAGTCTGGGCAACTATGCTGTGCTACACCGATAAGAGTCCTTGGGCAAGACTCCAAACACTACTCCGGCCCACCTTTATAAAACCTTGTAAATCACTCTGGATAAAAATATCTGCTAAATGTAATTCTGGATATTAATGTTATTAGAGCTTCATTCTGGAAATGAATGTTATTACAGCTTCATTGATATTTAATGCTATTAGTTCCCCTCTGGATATTAATGTTATTAGTTATTAGATATTGATATTATTAGAACATCATTGTGGATATTAATGTTATTAGAGTTTCATTTTTTTGTTCATATTAATGCTACTAGAAGATAATGCATGATCAGAGCTTTTATCTGTGCTTGTGCTTTGAATGAAATCTGTTGTTTTTCTGAACGATCACTAGAGGGCGTTCGTGTTTATTTTATTTGCTCTAAGAAACACTCCGCCCTTTTTCAGTGATGACCAATCAAAAAACGTTTACCATTGCTCTAATCCAATCAGATGTGGAATAGCAAAGTAAATCCCCTTCACCGTTTTGCCTTTGCTTTCTGTTCTTGGTTAAATCGGGGTTGAATAACTGGTCTATTTGATATGTACTGTGTGCAGTTCTTGTTCTAAAATTAGATAAACAGCTCAAGCCCTGCTCTGTCTGACAAGAGAAGAGCTGAGGTCCATTGTCAACCAGCTCTGAACTTTCGGCTGCATTCATCTGACCTGCACTAATCCTGCAGTGTGGAAAACCCCTCCGCAGCGGAGAGAAGAGCTGCGCTGTATGGAGCCGGGCCGTGTGGGCGGAGCATGTAGGGGGAAAATTAGCGTCGCATTTGCATTGCGCTTTGCGATTGGACCAAGAAAGCAAATTCTTGCGCGGTGTTCCACAAAACATGCGAGTATAAAAGCAACGTTCATCCATCAACGATAAACAAGCTACGATCCTAGTGACATCCGATCGCGAAACGAAGGCCGAACAATATACCACACTGTCAATTGCGTCCAATCACGCGGATGAAATACAAAGAAGTTATCCAATCCCAACGCTAATATGCAAATCAGCGTGCCGCGCTCCTTACAACACCCAATCACACGAGATAAATGCTAATCATATGATAATGAGTGTTGTTTGCTCCTCCCATGAGGGCGGGGATTGCTGGGGCCGCGCTGTGATCGTATTACAGGCGGGGAAAGAGGGCGAGGGAGACGCGGTGCGGCCAGGCGTGAGAGCCGGGGAGAGAAAGCCCGCACAGCCGGGGCTGCAGGGCAGCGAGTCCGCACACTGACGCTGGATGAAGCCCCGAGGAGGCGGCGATGCTCTCCGAAGGCCGCTGGCGCTGTTCCGGTGTGGTCACGGGAGCGAGTCCGCGCTGCGCTCCGGCGCTCGTGGAGGACTGAGCGGCAGCAGGGGGTTATTAGCCCGCTGGCTAAGCTAAGGTAAGCTAACCCCGCCAGCCGCGGGACGGGAACGCTGTCATGTCCAGTTTGAAGACGCACGCGGGTCCGGACGCCCCCCTGCTGTAAATACTCGGCGCTCGGCGGCGGTGAAAGGCGGGTTTGTGTGTTTGCTGCAGCCGCGGGACCCCAGCCAGATCAGGATCTCTGACAACCGCGGAGGACTTCCACCATCCCGAGGACGCTCCCGATGCCTCTGGACGACGGGATCTCCAACTGCTCCTGCGCTGCTGCTTTAGGAGTCCTGCGTCCTGCCACGCCGCCTCCTTTTCGGGACGATCGTGCTTCGCTCGCTGGACGGCTGCCCAAGCCCTGCCAGCTTAGTACACCACCACAATAAACAGAAACACCCCCCACCTCACCACACAGCTGCTGACAGCACAGACTGATCACTGCCTCCAGTACAGGGTGAACACACCTGAGACTGGAGTGAGATCTCCATACCAGGAAAACCTCCCACTTATCCACATCAGCAAAGTCAGCAACAGCATTTACAGTTGATTGAACATCATCTACACAGTAAAACAACTGTGGTTTATACACCATCTGTACTGTAACAAACACCATCTGCAGTGTAGGCCACCTACAATGCAATAATCTACAAACATATATTACCTACAGTGTCTACAACGTCAGCATCTTCAGTGTAAATGCCATCTACGCCAGTGTCTACAGTGTAAACACAGCCTACAACAACATCTTAAATGGAAACACCATCTACAATGGCAGCATCTACAGTGTGAACTTGAACAACATAAACACCCACGACAACATACACAGTGAACATATCTACAACGTCAGCATCTGCAATATACAAATCCACAGCTTCATCGACAACATAAACACTTAAACCATGTAAACAACATCTTCAGCAGCCCCATACACACCCCCAGCAGTAGCAGTGTGTGTAACCCTCCAGCAGCATGTTCTCTGTGCGCATTGTGTGTGCGGATTATTACATTGCCAGCCCCCTGACGGGACTGGACGTATGTTACTCTGAGTTTAGGGACAGCGAAGTGAAGAAGGTGCCAGTGGTTCGGATCTTTGGCTCTACACCTGCAGGTACGTGTGAACTTTGTTTTAATACCACAACAATCTGTGTGGGGTATCTAGCTAACTGAGGAACTCACACAGCAGGATTTTCTTAGCTGGATAACTCAAGCCTGAACCTACACTTGTAAAATAAGATAATCCTTTATTAGTCCAGCAGTGGGGAAATTCACAAGGTTGTAGCAGCAAAGGCATAGCAAGGCAGTACAAGAATAGATAAAGTATTGTCCAGTAGGAGGAGCAGTCAGGGATACTCCAGTTGGAAGATCCACATTGGGGCCACATTTCTTGCTTCTGTGAAATAGCTTGTAGAGTTACAGGTTGGTTGAACATCAACATTAAAATGCTTACTCTTTTAAACTCACCATTTCAGCTTTATTCATGTTCCTACATGTTCATGGAGAAATTAAGGCTTCCTCTTTTCTGAACCTTCATGCCTATTTGCACAACAAAATCATCTTAATAATGGTGAAAACATACTAACACATCCTTGAAATTACTTTGTAAAAATAAGCTGTGCGTTGATACACCCCCTAATCCAAACACATTATAAATCTAATGTAAGCCGCTATAAGGTTGTTTGTCATTAGGAACTCCAAGGCTAATATGCATCACTAATGTAGTGATGTTAAAGGGTACAGACACTACCTTACAACATCTCTTTTGTGCACACCTCCACGTTTCTCTAAGTGTGCCAAAACATGTTTGGTACCTGATGTGTGCTTCTTTGTCAGGTTCACACTGTGATTTTAGCCCAGATTTTCAAATCATCAATGAGGAGATTGCCAACAAAAGCCTTAGACTAGCACAAGGCTCAAGGCACAGGGTGAGGAGAAATCTGAGGGTGGTGTTATACATCAACACCTGCCTACAAGAAAAGTTTTTGGTTGAACTTTGGACACATTCATTTTGGGGAGAAAATGTGTCTAACACATGGCATTGCATCAGTTCTTGCAAATGTGTCCCTGAAAAAAAAACATGTTTTGGGAAAGAAGACAAAGTTGTTGCGCTTCCTCCAGCTGAAAGATCTTGTCATTCTTGACACTGTGTGATGAATGATCAGTTGTGTAGTGTGCCGAGCACAGCAACCTAAAGACTTCCAATTATAAGACAACAAATTGAGTACAATGATCTGTTAACTGTGAACATTGTGTAGTGTGAACTAGCATTAGTCTATAAATAAAGATGTTAAGATAATGTTGCTAACAAACACTGACTTGGACCGCCACCAGTCTCTTCAGACAGCATTTATTTGCTTCAAAAAAATCTGAAAATAAAAACCCTACATTATCATAATGTCCCTTTGTAGCACTATTCTGCTTTCACACTGTGTGAAAGTGGTTCCATGCACTCTATTCAGCTCCATGGAGAAGTTTATTTTTGTGTTTATATCTAAAGTAAGTCATACAGAAGTCATACTGATTTGCCAAACTAGTGAATATCTGGATGCATTTAGAGAAACTAGTTTAGAGACAAATGCTCTCTCTCTCTCTCTCTCTTTTTCTGTTTTTTCTGTGTTTTTAGAAAGATAATATTGTTGACAGTCGCAATCCACTGTGTGTTTGCAAAATTAACCTAGCCTCTTCCATTGTCAGCTGAAGATACCAAACAGGTCTTGGTTGATCAACTGATCAATTTATGGTTAGAGATCAATTATACTCTTAACTGTTCCTTTAAGGTTCACCTAAAATCACTACAGAACCTGTTCTACTCCACAGAACCTAATATTGTAATTCTCTTCATAGCAAAGTTTTCTTGGTATGGGCAGATTCTGTTGGACAGTGAACGCACATGTCCATCTTCAGACATCCTCTGTTGCAGCCCACCTGCCACTGAGAAGAAAGTATTATTCCACTAATAAACAGGAGCACAGCCAATGTCTTCCATCATGATGAGATTAACAGCTGCAGTTTGGCTGGGAATCTTACTTGCTCCAAAATTAGTTGATCACCTAAGACATGGATCTTGGATCTTTAGTTTTACCACTGGAGCAATAAAAGTAATGTATCTAACATGTAATTAAAGTATATCTCCCACAAATTAGCACTGTAGATATGAGGCTAATGTAGCTGATATGTAGTTAAAGCATATCCCCCACAAATTAGCACTGTAGCTACGAGGCTAATGTAGCTGACATGTAATTAAAGGTTTTACCCCACAAATTAGCACTGTAACTATGAGGCTAATGTCGCTGACATGTAATTAAACATCTTAGCCCACAATTTAGCACTGTAGCTATGAGGCTAATGTAGCGGATATGTAATGAACGCATATTCACCACATTAGCAGTGTAGCTAAGAGGATAATGTAGCTGATATGTAATTAAAGTGTGTCCCCCACAAATTAGCACTGTAGCTATGAGGCTAATGTAGCTGACATGTAATTAAAGCGTATTCCCCACAAATTAGCACTGTAGTGACATGGCTAAAGTAGCTCACATGTAATTAAAGCATATCTCCCACTAATTAGCACTGTAGCTATGAGGCTAATGTAGCTGACATGTAATCAAAGCATTTACCCAACAAAGTAGCACTGTAGCTACATGGCTAATGTAGCTGACATGTAATCAAAGTATATCCCCTACAAATTAGCACGGTAGCTACAAAGCTAATATAGCTGACATGTAATTAAAGCATATCTCCCACAAATTAGCACTGTAGCTATGAGGCTAATGTCGCTGACATGTAATTAAACTTTTTAGCCCACATTTTAGCACTGTAGCTATGAGGCTAATGTAGCTGATATGTAATGAAAGCATATCCACCACAAATTAGCAGTGTAGCTAAGAGGATAATGTAGCTGACATGTAATTAAAGGTTTTACCCCACAAATTAGCACTATTGCAACATGTTTAATATAGCTGACATGTAACTAAAGCTTTTAGCCCACAAATTAGCACTGTAGCTATGAGTCTAATGTAGTTGACATGTAATTAAAATGTATCCCCCACAAATTATTATTGTAGCTATGAGGCTAATGTAGAACTGCAGCTAAGAGGCTAATTTGGCCCAGCGTAATAAGCCTTCAGCAGTTTAAGCACTCTGAGAAAGAAAGGACACAAAATAAATGCTGGATTTGAGCTCTTTAATGACATGACGTGTGTGTGTGTGTGTGTGTTTTAAAAAGCTGAGCACTGCCAGTCACTCGAGCAGGACAGTGAATTCAGGTCAGGCAGCTGCGCCTTAAATCCTTAAATGAACTGAGAGAGAGAGGGAGAGGGAGAGGCTGTTTCTGATTTGTTCATGTGTTTCTCCCTGAAAGGAGAATGGCGCCTGCATGTGGGACGAGTTACAGCCCACCACTTTAAACACACACACACACACACACACACACACACACACACACACACACACACACACACACACATTCAGTATCTATCTCTCTCTCTCTCTCTCTCTTTCTCTCTTTCTCTCTCTCTCTCTTTTCCACTCTCCTCTGGACTGTCCTGTCAAACTGACATGCCTTGGGTTTTTAATGACAGGAGTGTGTGTGTGTGTGTGTGTGTGTGTGTGTGTGTGTGTGTGTGTGTGTGTGTGTGTGTGTGTGTGTGTGTGTTGGGGTGTAAAAGCAGGATGCCCCAGGGCTGGAAAATCCCTTTAGCAGAGCCTTCTGCCTGATAAGAGTGTGTGTGTGTGTGTGTGTGTGTGTGTGTGTGTGTGTGTGTGTGTGTGTGTGTGTGTGTGTGTCTGTGTCTGTCTGTGTGTGGTTACTCTGTTACCAGCTCTTTCTCCACTCTGTTGTGGGATTAGATGCCATTCGGTTTTGTGAGAGGAGTCTAAATTGGGGACTTGTCTTTTATTGGTTAACAGAGAACATGTACTTTTTAATTTAAATTAGAAATTGCTGTATATAATTGTAATTATTTTTAATCATATCCTGAGTTGCACGATACAGCCCCCCCCCCAGCTCCTTTATAGAGGTGTGTTAGAGTAAACAGTTATGTGTGTGTGTGTGTGTGTGTGTGTGTGTGTGTGTGTGTGTGTGTGTGTGTGTGTGTGTGTGTGTTTAAGCAAGAGAAAAAGTTCACAGTTCTGAAAATAGAAGTAGGAATGCACTCCTAGCATTAACGCGCACACGCTCTCATTCACTCAGGGTAATCCTGTGCAGGTTCTTTGACTCTGCAGTAATTTAGGAGAATTGGTGGGTGAATGCGGTGGGGGGTAAAGTGTTGTTTGATGTTGGGGTGCCCCACTGCTCTGGAATTTATCCTTCATTAGCAGATTTGCCTTTCTTTCACTCTCTCTTTATCAGCCTCTTTTTATCTCTCCATTTATCTCGTCCTATATCGTTCTCTCACTCTCGTTCTCTCTCTCTATTGTAGATTTTGTACAGTAATCTTTGTTGACCCTAATTCCCCTTTACCCTTAGTAAAGAGAGGACATTAATGTGAATAAGCAGGCATGTCAATTGCTTTAAAAAAAACAACTGGTAAAATATTTAAAAATTCGATGTCTGAATATTTCTAATTTTTAAACGCGACTTGCTTAATTATAAGTAACTACATTAGACCTCCAAAGCTCACTGTAAGAGAATTTAATCAAATGGTAACATCTTGGGTTACGAGGTCTGCCAAACATCCATCAGGTGCTATTTACATGCTAGCAAGCTGTTTGGGAGGCATGCATGGAGAAAGCCTTGTCTGAGTTATACTCCTAAGCATAAATGGGTGGAGTTTGCTGAGCGGTACTAGGATTTTAACTGGGACTATGTGATTTGGTCAGATGAGTCCAAGATAAAGCTTTTTGGCAACAAACACTCTGTGTGTGGCATAACACCAAGGATGAGTATGCAGAAAAATACCTCATGCCCACTGTTAAGTATGGGGGAGGATCGATGATGCTGTGGACCTGTTTCTCCTCCACAGGACCTGGGAACCATGTAAGGATACATGGGATCATGAACTCTTTGAAATATCAGAACATTTTGAATCAGAATCTGGTGGCCTCTGTCCGAAAGCTGAAGATTGGTCGTTATCTTTCAGCAAGATAACGACCCTAAGCATGTCCCCAAATCTACTCAAAAATGGTTCACAAAGCACAAAATCAAGCTCCTCTCATGGCCATCTCAGTCCCCAGACCTCAACCCAATAGAAAACCTGTGGGGTGAGCTGGAGAGGAGCGTTCATAGGAGAAGACTCCGGACTCTGGACCATTTAGAGAGGTTGTGCAAAGAAGAATGGTTGAAGATCCCTCTTTCTGTATTCTCCTATCTTGTGAAGAGTTATAGGAGACGATTAAGTGCTGTCTTGTTGGCAAAAGGAGGTTGTACAAAATACTAACACCAGGGGTGCCAATAATTGTGGCAGACATGATTTCATTCCAAATATTTATGTCTTAATGTGTGATTTATTTTTTTCCCACCAAATAAAGGCACTTGAATTAAAGCTTTTTCTTTTTCTTTTTCTTTTTTACCTGTGGAATGTGCTGAAACCATAGTCATACTGCACATACTGCATAATGCAACTTTTTGCAATTTTATCTAAAACAAAGTTCTCAAGTAACCAAGTGTGGATAAAACATTTTAGTACTAGTTAATGTTTAAAAGTTTTAATTTACTTAGTAGCATCAAAATCTCTGTTAGTGCAAACAACAAAGCAAATCCCCCATGTTTGTTTGAAGGGAATTATTTAAACATTACAAAACAATATAAAATGGAATGTGCATTAACTCATCTTCTTCACTCTATCCGTCTTTCACTGAAAGTTCTCAGTACTCCTGTGCGGTGGCTTCTCTTGTCTTCACAATCTCACCAGTCCATTGCCAATATTGCACCTGGCTTTCCCTGGTGTTGGCTCGGTGAAATGCTGCCATACTAGGTTTGATATTTGTTCAGCCGTCAGACAGCAATTACTAATCAGAAGAAACATTCATGGTTAATATTTTAGTAGTGCCTTCGTTTTCATTTGTCTATAATTCCAATATTCTATACACATTTAAACAATAACACTAAT
Organism: Acestrorhynchus altus; assembly: GCA_034509495.1. Classification (NCBI taxonomy): domain Eukaryota; kingdom Metazoa; phylum Chordata; class Actinopteri; order Characiformes; family Acestrorhynchidae; genus Acestrorhynchus; species Acestrorhynchus altus. Next base: position 18,444,974 of record CM067511.1, on the reverse strand, counting down.
ACATTTTTAAACAAAGTGTAAAAGTTGTTTTTGTTGTTAACAAGTTACAAACCAAATAACCAAAATCTAGTAATCACAAAAACAAATAATAATAAATGAAACAATTTTGTTCCCATGTGATTTCTGACATGCTTCTCAGTTAATGTTAGACATGTTTAATGAAGGTAATAACTGTGTTATGTGTATATACAGTCATTGTTTGGAACTCTTAGGCTAAGAGTTCTTTTTCAAATAGTCTATTAGGCTAATTTCAATTTTTGGTCTCATTACATAATTGATGGAAATGCATGCTGATGGGTATATTTTTGAGCTGAAATTCCATTAGTGCAAATAAGTTGGATGGAAACCCATTTTTTTTTTTCTTGTGTGAAGCTAAATATATGGTAAACATATGGCCATAGGAATATCAAAATTGAAGCCATACCATTATCTTCCAGGACTGTTGGTGTTGTCTTCCAAAAGTTTTGGCTTGGGTTCCTTCTCATGTGGCAGCATAGCATTCTGTCCACAGATGAGCCTGACTTTAAATCGGCACATGTAAACGCAATTATCGGCCAATGCAGATTTATTAAAAAATGACAAATATCGGCTGACCCATATATCGGTTGACCTCTAGTGGCTACATTTACATGTATCGGAGGAGGCATGTGCTCATCTTCACTCTTCAAGTGTTGGGAGCATCCTATGTGATGAGGGGAAATAAAGGCTGGGTAATTATAAAAAAGACATTTTCTCAGTGCCTCATCTCACTGCGAAATTTCATTTTCCGTTACATGTATCACCGCCTATAGGTGGGAAGGAATTTTCTTGAAAAGGCAGATCTTACAGTTTTGCTCTTGGTCTTTGTCTCTGTCTCAATTTCTGTCTCGCTCTCTTTTTATGTCTCTCTCTCTCTCTCTCTCTCTCTCTCTCTCTCTCTCTCTTGCTCTCTTTCTCTTTCTCTCTTTCTCTTACACTCTGGATGTGTTTCTGTAGTCTCTAGCGCCCATCATCAGCATGGTTGCCTAGCAACAGCTGCAGCTCGTGTGGTTGCTGGGATGCATCTGACTGAGCATGTGCAATTTTACTTGTGTGTGTGTGTGTGTGTGTGTGTGTGTGTGTGTGTGTGTGGAAAGAAAAGAAGAAGAAAGAAAGAAAAGAAAGAAAGAAAAGAAAGAAGAAAAGAAGAAGAGAGAGAGAGAGAGAGAGAGAGAGAGAGAGAGAGAGAGAGAGAGAGAGAGAGAGAGTAACATTAGAAGATTTGTCAGATAACTCAAGGGCATTATGTTTTCATATTATTCTGCAACACCCACGGCTTAGGTGCGTGTGTGTGTGTGTGTGTGTGTGTGTGTGGAGGCGTAAATGTGTGTTTACATGACTGACATGACTAACGAATGATCAATAGTTTTCCTTATTAAATGGAACACTGTCACAGATTCAGTGCATTTCACTGTGATTCTCTGTCAGGTAGAGATTCATTGATGTTCTATAAACTAGGAGTGAGAACAGTTCTGTAACAGTTGTACATCACACAGCAGCTGTGTGATGTACAATATGTAGATACAGATGTGTTATGTACCATCTTTAGTTTAGTGCCATCTTTGTGCATGATGCATCGATTCAGGTATGCACTGCATGGTGCGTAGTTGCAAATGTGTGATGTACAGTATGTAGTTGCGGATGTGCGATGTACAGTATTTGAAGGTGTGCAATGTATGGTGTGTACTTTCCAGCCTTTTAGTGTGTAGATGTGGGCTTGCTCTGTATGGTGCATAGATGCGGGCTTGTCGTGGATGGTGCGTAGTTGCAGGCATGCCGTGGATGGAGCGTAGATGCGGGGTTGTAGGGGATAGTGTGAAGATGAGGGCTTGTCGTGGATGGTGCATAGATGCAGGCTTGTCGTGGACGGTGCGTAGATGCAGGCTTGTCGTGGACGGTGCGTAGATGCAGGCTTGTCGTGGACGGTGCGTAGATGCAGGCTTGTCGTGGACGGTGCGCAGTTGCGGGCATGCCGTGGATGGTCTGTAGATGCGGGCTTGTAGTGGATGGTGTGTAGATGAGGGCTTGTTGTGGACGGTGTGTAGATGCGGGCTTGTCGTGGATGGTGCGTAGTTGCAGGCCTGCCATGCATGGTGTTTTAGATGCGGGCATGAAACATGGTCTACATAGTTGGTTATTGTGTACTGTACAGTTTGGGAGACTCACTCTGATTATATATTATATATTTCTCATTCTCCTTGTGTGTGTGTATGTGCGTCAGTGCGTGTGTGTGTGGTGTCAGTTGAACGCTGCACAGCATTACCACAGCAACATCCTGCGTGTTCTCCTGCTCGCCCAATCAGAGCTGTGTCTGTGTGTGTGGCTGGTTGGCTCAAATTGGTTTACTACAGCCTCTCTTTCGGTCTCTCTCTCACACACTCTCTCTATTTATCTCTCTCTCAGCCTCTTCGGTTGCACTGTTTTTACTTGTGTTTTCAAGGATTGCACATTAGGTTTTAAAGTCTGCTTCACCACACTTCCCTCTCCTTCACTCTGTGTGTAGGTCAGAAGACGTGTCTCCATCTGCATGGTGTGTTGCCGTATATCTACGTGCCATACAATGGATTTGGGCAGCACCCGGAGCGTTACCTGCGGCAGGTGGCGTACAGTATTGACCGAGCAGTCAACATCAGCCTGGGAAACCCCGCCTCCTCCAATCAACATGTCCACAAAATCACTGTGGTGTCTGGCATGTGCGTACACACCCCCACACATTGATTTAACTATTTAAATAATTTGTACATTTAAGCACATGTAGTTTTTTTTTTTTTTAAATAAATATTTTATTGCAGACTTTGAGACATATGTAAATAGCAATATGTTGGCAAAATGCTTTTCTCAGTAAATGCTAACGTCGCTTATCTGCTATGATCTAAGCTGCTGCACTAGTAAGTACTCCATTTTATCCCTGATGTATTAAGTGTGTTTTATACTGTCTGATTTAGTACTTATTTAATAATGAGCACTGTTGCTTAAGGGAGTACTTAACCTAAGTAAAATACTACTACCCTAATAAATACATACCCATTTGAATCCAGTGAATACTAAAAATATTGTTACTTAACACTGTTAAAGTAGATACAGTGATGTGCAAAACTTTGGACATGCCTGGTCATAATGACTGTTACTGTGAAGATAAACTGATAAAGATGAAACACACTTTTCAATCCTTTAAGCAACACCAGTGTATTATATTGGTTTTGTGCAGTTATGAAGTGAAAAAAAAGAACCCTAGAAGATTTAAGCGTTCTCTGAACTTTGACCAATCACCCACACCTTAATTGGCCTGTTAAGGTTAAGGTTTATTCAAAATCACTGTTGGGAAAGGCCAGGTAATGCAAATTTCAAATATTTTCTAACCTTGCCCCAAAAAACAATAGCCATGGGTTCTTCTAAGCAACTGCCTAGCACTCTGAAAATGAAAATGGATCACATAGCTGGAGTAGGCTATAAGAAGATGGCAAAGCATTTTCAGGTTGCCATTTCCTCAGTTCGAATTGTAGTTTAAAAATGGCAGTTAACAGGAATGAGGTCAAGAAAAGGTCGTAGGATTGCTTAAAAGGCAAACCATAACTTCCACTTGACTGCCAAAGACCTTCTTATCAAGCCTGATATATTTTGGAAACAAGTCATGTGGACCAATTAGTTAAAATACAATTCTTTGGCCGCAATGAGCAAAAGTTTGTTTGGAGACAAAAAAGGGCACAGAACATCATGAAAACCACAGCTCTCCAACCATTAAGCATGGGGGTGGATCAGTCATGCTTTGGGGTTCTGTTGCAACAAATAGCACTGGGAACATTTTGCATGTAGAGGGAATGGATTCAGTGAAATTCCAGCAATATCTGGAAGCAAACAACACCGTCTGTGGGGAAAAAAAGCTGAAGTTGAAAAGAGGATGGTTTCTACAAATGTACAATGATCCTAAACACGCCTGAAAGTCCACAGTAGACTACCTCAGAACACACAGGCTGAAGGTTTTACCATGGCCCTCGCAGTCCCCTGATCTGAACATCACTGAAAATCTGACAGACCTCCTTAGAGCAGTGCATGCAAGACGGCCCAGGAATTTCCTGGAATTGTAAAACTTTTACAAGGAAGAATGGATGAAATTCCCTCAAGCAAGAACTGAAAGACTCTTGGCTATAAAAAGCATTGGTTACAAGCCGTGATACTTGCCACAGCTGCTCTACTAGATACTTACCATGCAGGGTTCCCAAAGTTCTGTTATTTTGAAAATGTAAAAGATGAAAATAAATAATCTTAATATACCTTAAACCTTAATATACAAAGAGAATGTGTCATCTTTAACTTTATGACTTTTGGAAGTCATATCATCTTCAGCTTGCTCAGCTGTTCACAGTAACAGTCATTTTGACCAGGGGTGCCCAAACGTTTGCATGCCACTGTACACTTGAATACTTTACTGCTTATGAGTCCAGTACTTACTTATGGTGTCATATGGTCACAGATAATCCATGGTCCATGCAAATCCCTATTGTTTGGGATGTCTCCCCCTCTGCAGGGAAAGTCCAGCGGCAAACATACCCATTCTCACATGATGTTGCTTTAAATACTTCATTAATACTAATTAATACTTATGTATTCTTCTCTCAGTAAATAGCACGGAATATATTGTTCAATACACTTGAAGCTAGAGAGTTCTCCCTTTTTTATATTCTTCAGTAAAAATGAAACTCCAGTGCCTTAGTGAACATTACTTCCTGAATTAATACTTGAAGTATTGAATGCGTGCTACTTTCCAATGAAGTATTGATGTCTTCAGAATGTAAGTAAACTAAATAAAATGAAACGCTGTCTCCTAAAACTTGAGTAAATGCCACACTTTACATGGTATTCTGTGTAAATGGTGCTGCTGTATGACAATATTTCTCGTTCTTTCTCTGTCTAGGCCTTTTTATGGTTATCATGCTCAGGAGAAGCCCTTCATGAAGATTTACCTTTACAACCCCCAGATGGTTAAAAGGTGGGGTTTCTTGACCGTCTGTATTAGAAACACGTTCCTCGTACCTGCTTGATAAATAAATAAAGTGTTAACTTTCTCTGTGTGTGTGTGTGTGTGTGTCTGTGTGTGTGTGTCTGTGTGCGCAGAGTATGTGAGCTTTTACAGGGTGGTGCTGTAATGAATAAATGTTTTCAGCCTCATGAGGCACACATCCCCTTCCTCCTTCAGCTCTTCATTGACTACAACCTGTACGGCATGAATCTCATCAACCTATCCGCAGTACGCTTCCGCAAACGCAAAGCATCAGGTAACAAACCCATAATAATATATAACCCTACCACACACCTGAGTTCATATCACTGTACCTACATTTAGACTGTGTCATTAATATTTACTCTAATGAGTGACTGTAACACCCACCTCAGTGAAGCGTGGGTGAAGGTGCTGAAAGCGACTGACTGTCCTAGAGCGAGAGAGCGAGAGAGAGCGAGAGAGAGAGAGAGCGAGACAGAGAGAGAGAGGGTTGTTTGATGTTAGGCAAGTGTGTAATCCTTTGGCACAGATTAAAGTATCCCACACTTTACCATGTGTGTCCATGTGAGACTTCAACCAATTACAGAGTTAATGATGCAGAAGAAAATCTTGTCCAACAACATTTATCCACACACACACCTCCACACACACACACACACAGTTTAGTTTAATTCAGTCTAATGTGGTGTAATCTGCTGTAATTTATTTTGCATTCACATTTATTTGTAATTCAATTTCATTCTATTCATATCCAGTGTTTTATGGTTAAATTCAGTGTAACTCAGTTCAGTTCAGTTTATTCCATTGTAATTCAATTTAGAGTTTTCTCTCCTTTATATTCTGTGCAGTTTACAATTAAATTGAATTTTATTATTTTTAATTCATTGTAATTCAGTTATCTGTGTTATTGTTGCAGTTGTTATTATTGCTGAAACATCCTTGAAATAATAACAAACAGAAACCCTGATGTTCTGCATCGGAACTGATAACCCTCCATGTAATTGTACATGTTTGTGTATGTGCACTAACTCTACTGTGGGTCAAGAACCCATGACATCTCCTCAAAAGTGGTTACAGAACAATAGAGAGGAAACGGCAAGCAGCACTTAGATAAACCCATGGGGGGGGGTGTGTGAGCTATAGAAATGTTAACACTGCAGATGTATCTCTCATCGCTTTCTGTCATGTAGTGTAATTTGGGTCATTTTATTGGGTTTTGTATTTGTCTGAGCAAAATCACTTCTTTTATATATATGTAATAACTGCTTTGTGTTTGTGTTAGAAGGGAACAGCGTATTGGAGAGCAGAAGTCCGTGGAAAAGCTCCTGCACCTCCTCCAAACTGAATGAGAGTGGCCTGGGTGGAACTTTTGCTCGGTGGGACGAGGATAATTTACCCAGGTTATACATAAGCATTGCATGACCCATAAAAAGCTTTATACAACAACAGCAAGACAACCTTGATATATTATGAAAGTTATACAATTGTATTCACATCAATATATGTCCAGTTATGTCTGAAATGTCACCTCATAAAACATCAAATGCCATTTTAAGAATATTAATATAATATTCTTACTGCCCTCCAGCTTGTTTCCTTCCTAGAACACTTAGCTAAAATAATATTTAAGTTTTGTTTAACTTGAATCTTAATATTTAAGTTCTAATTTATTGTGATCATGTGGTTTGGCATACAAATAGTTTGTTACAGTGAGATGCCAAAATCCTGTACCTGGGTTTCATAGGGCCCACGTCATTCCCAAACTCTATCCTGTAGGCACCTCCCTTCATCTAAAGTTGCCGTGGCTGTTTATGATCTGATCAGCCATATTTCCATACTTCCATTACAATACTAGCGACAAGCCCCTACACCAAACCAATAAGTCACTGTGGCAGTTTATGATTTGCTCAGCAGCACTTCAGTTAACCAGTATTACAGGAATATAAGATATTCCTACATCAAACAACCAATGTCTATAAGGCTATATATGAGGAATGTGAGGGGAAATTTGTCACAAGTTATTAATTCCCTGCAGAAATTAACCCCCAAAAATGTTTATCCAACATGTCTTAAATATTAAGGACGGTTTAAAATAATGAAATACATCTTTGTGTTTGTGTGAATAATACAGCTCCACTGTTTAGATAAGATGTGCTGCTAATACTGAAGTAAAATCACTTTATTTACTTTAGTAGTGACTTTTTTTTTTTTTTTACTTTTTGCTTTTCATTTAATATCTGCCTTACAGTTCAGCTCCCAGTTCCATTAAAACGCCACTGTCAGCTCTGTTTGTGTGTGGGTGTGTAGTAGTATTCACAATAGACTGTTGTGGTTTGTCAACTAATGCTATAGAGCAACTAGTTTATAGAGAGGCAAGTGTGGAGTTTTTGGGTGTGTGTGAGAGATTGTCAGTGAGAGTTAGCATCGGTGTTGGACTCCTTGGTTCTGAACTGAAACCTCAGTTCTGAACCTTGTTGAAAATGAAGAAAGGTGATTGGTTCTTCTACCCTTCTGTTTTAACAGTAGTTTTATATCGTTTCAGATATTTTATCTTGTCACATTCCAGTGTAAAATAGATCCACACTGACTTTCATTTACTCTGATACCTTCCTGACTCCTGCAAGGGCTGAAAATGATGTTTGTTAATAACAACTTCTGGACACCAGAGGGCGCTGTGAACACCATGGTTAAAACGATAACTTGCAACTAGATCGGGACTGAAATAGCTGAAACTTGATCTATTAGAATATGTCTGGATCAGAGCCGATCCAGATAAAGTGGATCATTTTGGGACATCACTAATTTAAACCTAACCTTTAAAGCTAATGTTGCTAAATTATGAATGCATCTAGTACCAATTGCCATGATCATCTCTGAGAAATACTATTGTTAGCAACTAATCTGCTCTTAATATTGAATATACAAAACCACATATTTCATAGACATTGACTTTCAGTACTTGGACTACTTTAGAATTTACACGTGTGTTTGTGTATATATGTCGCAGTTTATGAATATGTATGACTACATTTATTGATTTGTCTTTTCTGAATGTTTTTGTCTTCAGTGTATTGACTACTTTTTAATTAATGAACATTCATGCTTGTTACTTATCACTTATGTACAAATACAGTTGCATACCAAAGTTACTTGCACTTCTTAAACTACAACTATTGTGATGTGTTCTCGACAAAGACACAGTTCTGCACATTCTAATTCACAATTACTGATTATTTACTAAATTGAACAGATTAAAAATAAAATATGGATGGAAAATGATAAAACTAAAGAAGATGTTACAACAGATGCTGTTAGTCCTGTAAGTTATGAAGTGTGGCCTCCATGTGCATCAGTGAGCTTTGTGTGCCCATGACCCTGTCACCGGTTCACTGGTTGTCCTTTGACGGAGCACTTTTGTACAGTACTGACCACTGCATACTGGGAACCCATTAGAAGGCCTGCCTGAAGAGATGTTGGAGATGCTCTGACCCAGTCATCCATTCTGACACTTGTCCATTTTTCCTTATTTTAACACTTCAATTTTAAGAACTGACCATTCACATGCTGCCCAATATACCCACCCTTTCACAGATGCCACTGTAGATGAAGATAATCAGTGTTTTTTACTTCACGGGTCATTGGTACACTAATTTGATGTTTGATCGGCATGTCATTTTTTTCAGTTTAGGAAAAAGTGATTGTGTCTAAATGTGCAGAAACTTACCACATTTTTTGGGTAGACTGTATGTATTTATACTTATCATTACTTCATGGTTTGATAATACCTGTTTGATCATTATGATCATTATGATTGTTGTTTAATTATTTTTAATTTGTGTGTGTTTCAGTTCACTGGTTTTAGAAGACGTGCCGAAGGTGAGTGTCTGTGAGCTAGAAGCTGACGCTGTGGCCGCCGATGTTCTGAACCGGCTGGAGATAGAGAGTAAGTAACATATTTTCTTACATTTATTATCATTATTTTTATTAGGATTAGCGATGCAATGATTACAATTTTTTATCAAGTTGTGATTTTTAAAAAGTCTAAATAAATACAGATGCAAACTTGGCTACCTTACCAAACAAAGAGTATGTACAGGTCCCAAACCCAAGCACACACTTCTCTAGCCTTGCTGTAGCTACTAGTAGCTCACTGATGCAATTCACACTCAAGCTCAAAGAAATAAGTAAAAATGAATGAGTCAGTGCAGGTAAGTCTCAGTTTGACTCCTGAGTCAGTATAGATGAGTTTTAGTTCTTGTCCCGAGTCAGAGTCTTGAATCCCAAATCAGTAAAACTAGTCTCAAGTCAAAACCTGAGTCAGTACTGATGAATTTTAAGTGAAGTCCAGAGTAAAAGTATAGTAAAACCTTAGGGAGGTCCCAAATCTTGGTGTTTCAGTAATTAGGATGTGCTGCTAAATAATAGTGAAATAAAATGTTTAATTTCTGTAAACTGTCTATGTATTAAAGCTCTGAATGATTTGTTTAGTCTGGTTGCTGAAGTTTGTTTTTGAATGACCGTTTTAAAGTGTGTTCTTATAATCTTTCGCTTTGTCTGGTGTGTGTGTGTGTGTGTGTGTGTGTGTGTGTGTGTGTGTGTGTGTGTGTGTGTGTGTGGTGTGTGTGTGTGTGTGTGTGTGTGTGTGTGTGTGTGTGTGTGTGTGCGCGCGCAGATCAGATTGGCAGGAATCCAGGTCTGCAGGCAATCTGGGAGGATGAGAAACAGAGAAGGAGAGAGAGAAATGAGAGTTCACAGATAGAAACTCCTCAGTCTCAGGGTGAGTGTTATAATTAGTTAACAGAAGATGTGTTTGAAACTGGGGTCCTATTCCTGTTACCTGTATGTGAAAATCCACATCACTAAATACAGCACTAGTATAGGGAAGAGTAAACAAGTTTGAGAAGGATTTCAGATCCGTTCAGATTTCAGATGTGAGCTTTTGTAGCTTTAAAAGTGTGAACAGCTTTTTTTTCTCAGATAAGCTTTGTGTTTTAAAACCAAAAAGCACAATGAATAGTGGTTATTCACTGTCCATTAGGGTAGGGTATTATCACAGAAGTACCACAGTTTATAAGATTCACTCAATTATGATTAGCAAATAATTATTTATGAACAAATATTTTATATATATTACATATCAGCTCTAATACCGTATTTTCCAGACTATAAGCCGCTACTTTTTTTCCATGCTTTAAACCATGCGGCTTATAATGCGGTGCAGCTTTTTCTTCTTATATATGTAATTTTCCCTTTTTTAAAAAAACTTTGTGGGTGCGGCTTATAGTCCGGAAAATATGGTAATTCATTGACAAGATTTCTGATGTAAAGCTGCTCAAGTAGGAAAGCTTGGATTTATTTTCCAATGAAAGTGTATTTTTGTCTTTGAAAGAAACACACAGATGAACTATTTATAGGTTTTTAATTGAACATAAAAAAATAAGTAAATGACATGGGCAAGATAAGGTTGTTAGAGGGTCTGAATGTCGATTTCGATATTTTTTTGATGATTTGCCCAGCCCTAATCTAGAGTGCATTATTTGGACATTACTTAATACATGTGTGTGCATGCATGTTTTCTTATAGATCGGCCATATGTGGAGCAGGTGGAGAGTGAGCGGATCTTCATGAAGAGATTTAAACAGATTCTGAGGGAAAACCAGTTTGACGTGTGAGCATCACCTTTTATTCAAAACTTCATTTCTGAACCATGCACTAAATCCACTCCTGCTGCATTTTCATTCCCAACACTAGACTAAACATGCAACAGTTAAATGAAAGCTCTTAGAAACACCACACCATTCCACTGTGCCAGCTGGAATCTAGAATCTCACTGAGTTTCTCACTCATGTATCTGCTTTTGTTCACACTGATCTCCCAGTAATTGTACTGGCTCTCCTACAGGAAAGTTGTCATTCACTTCACCAGGATTTACACTCCAGTTGATGTTCACACTGAACCCTTTCTGGTTTAATTACTGATAAACTTTGGGATGTGTGTGCACATGTGGAATAGAAATAGAGACAAAGAGTGAAGGAAGATGTTTTAATCAGTGCTGGGTCTCCCAGTGGCAGCATGAAACCACCCCGTGCCTCTAAACTCATTAGCAGCCAGATTAATTAACAGAGCGTGAAAAAACTCCTACTGCTGCAGGTCTCCCGACTTTAGCTGCGCTCAGCTCAGTGCTCCACATGAGAGGTCAAAAAGTCTGCATTAACATTTTTCCTCTGATGTTTTCTATGTAGGTAGGTTAATTCAAGGTAACAATTTACAGTGGACCCAGATAAAATGCAACCACATGTATCAGATTTAAAGAACAGAAGTCACACATCTGTAATGCAGAACTGATCTTAGATCTGTGTTGTTTTTTCTCACCAGGACTCACAGTGGCTCTGTTGCTGATGAAGATGATGATGAAGATGAATTTCCAGAACTGTCTCTCCATCCTGATGTACTAAGCCCTGATGACCTGCCTCCTGTTCCTGCCAGCCAGGTGGAGGTGCATAAAGACACAGCCCCAGGTGAGACAGCATACACACTTTGGATTAAATGTCTTTTAGTAAGGATCAGAGACAAAGAAATGGACAAAAATGGATTTCAGGAAGACAAATGCATTTGAAATACTTCTGTTTTACTTTACTGTGTGTGTGTGTGTGTGTGTGTGTGTGTGTGTGTGTGTGTGTGTGTGTGTGTGTGTGTGTGTGTGTGTGTTGCTTTTGAGCTTACTGTTGTAGAGAGTCGACACATTCTGAGCTCCCAGTGCGCTGCTTTGTTTTATGCTTGAACAATCCAGATATTGTCATGAGACACAAGTAAAGGAGCTGTGTCCCATATCACTGAAATAGAGACACTTTGTGTAACTGTGACGCACTGTGCTTGGATAATGTAACAACTCTTGTAGTTCACAAGATATTTTTCAGAAGTCTGAGTAAAGTCTTTAGGGACGAGTCAAAGCTGAAGCTTACTTGTATGCAACTTAACTGCAACTCGGACTCATGTCACTAACTCTGATTTGTGCAGGTATTGCTGAACAGTAGAACAATATAACTCTGGAGTCTTCCTGAAGGTCTTCTGCGGTCAAGCAGGGGTTATGATGTGCCTTTTTTGTAATCCTACAAGAAGCTATCTCATATTTTTCTTGGCCTTCCAGACCTGATCTTGACCCCCACTCTTCCTGTTCACTGTCGTTTCTCAGTTATATTTCAAACTTAGGAAATTGCAACCTGAAGCTGAAATTTAGCTCATCAGAACAGAAAAAAGCAAAGAAAGTGAGAAAATATGAAAAGTACTTGGAATATTTTACGAGTTATTGATACTGTTTTTTCCCCGGGGGTAGGGGGGTCGCAAAATATACTGGAGCCTAAAAGGGGGTCGCACAGTGAAAAAGGTTAATTTATATACTTGATTCATATACTATAGGACCCCAAGTTTAAATGTATTCAGCCTTCATTCTACTGGTTATTCAAATTTGTTTGCTAATGTATCCTTAAAACAAGGTTACCAATGTAAGTTAACCTTTCATATTAGCCACAAGCAGCTGCCCTGCTCATTGAAGCTCTGCGTGTTCAGTTAACGATCTCCTTGACTGACCTCAGTTTAACATTTCTGGCATTGAATGCAGTGATTCATGACTCAACAATATAGCAATGATATAGGCAGTTAGAGAATACAACATGGATCATCACCACTTTATTCAAAATTGTTATTATAATTACTTTATTAGAACATGCAGGTATGGTTGTATAAATGTACCATAGTTTACATGATTTTTTTAAATAGCTATTCATTAATTTGTTTTCATGCAGGTTTCTTTACAGTCTTGCTAAGTGTTATGATATCTGTATCAACTCTGGCTTTAACTGTTTAAGGGTTTGGAAGCCTTATTGATAAAAGGTGTTATTAAACATAATGCTCATTTTAAAATCTTTACATTCATAGATATGCACCATCTGTATCGTCGGGTACCGCCAATGCAGTACACTGCTGTATGAGCCATATTATATACCAGTTGCCTCTTCAGCTGCCCTGTATAAACCAGATTCTCTGCTGCCATGTCTCGAGAAGGAGATCCTAATTTGTGCTAGACAATTCTCACTGTGTGCCACCTGTGCGTGTGCGTGTGCGTGTGCGTGTGCGCGTGCGTGTGTGTGTGTGTGTGCGCGCGCATGCGCATGCGCACGCGCCTTCCCCACTAAAGATACTCATTTTCTGACTGCTGGGCACTAATGATGGTAATAATGCGTGATGTCATCTCTTTCTGTCTCTCTCTCTGTGTCTAGACAATAAACGGTCAGGTGGAAAAGATGCAGAAGTAGCCATTGTAGATGAGGAGGCCATTTTGAGTTTGTTGGAAAGCAGCCAGACGTTCCTCCCAACATCGCAAAGATCCAACCAATCCTCTTTACTCGGTACGTGTTTCCCACTACAGTAAATGGTCCACCTGCATGTCCTGTATAAATAATCACTGTGATCAGCTTAATATTCAGAAGAGTTAAATGTCCCAAATCTAAAGTTTCAAAGCACAGTGGTCACTGCTCCAGTTCATACATACAAGTTAAGCTTTGAAATCAGACAGTTTTTAAATTCTGTTTGTGTCATATGAGAACCACTAGCTCATTTACATATATATCCGCCTGTTAAGGCGACTGTGTACAGTTTTTCTCTTTTCTTCTTTACTTCTAATGAAGAGAGTTTGGAAAATGGTTGTGTAAATATTACTAATCACACAATCACACACTGTAACCTCATTAAAGAATGTAAAATGAGTGAAAAATGTAAAATCAAGGCTTTTTAGAGGAAACAGCCAACAGCAAATGGCAGCTAATAGCTGCAGTTAAAATGACCTCATTTGAAAATGCTCATAAAGATCTTCATCAAAGCCTTCTGACTACAAGCATCTGCATTGCATACATTTTCAATCAGTGGTTTTTAAGTAAGTGTTTTAAAAACTGCACTTTTTGTTGTTGTATTTTTTTCTGTTGAAATAAGTAACATTTGCATAAATGTGCGTGAAATTGACTACATAATAATGCACAACTTTAAAGGTCTATTCACAACATAATTTTTGTCTGGATTGAGCTAAACAATCAGTCTAACCCTAACCCTCCAAACCTAATCCTAATGGTGTTTATAATCAGGCAGTAAGGAGTTTAAGTAATTTGAACTTTGTATATAAGCTATAGGTAACATCCAAAATAAAAATGTGACCAAGAAGATTCCATTGTGGCTTTTGACCAGCAGACAGCCAGGACCAGGCTATGGTGGACTTGCTTGAAGGGCTAGCAGATGGCTGCTTTCGGCCAGAGGTTAATAGAACCACTTCTGGGAGACAGCTGTCAAGCAGTGCTACCTGTCCCTACAACAGTGACGAGGAGGAGGCAGTGCCTGAGTTTGAAAAAGAGGAGGCGGAGCTTAGTGTGCTGATGTCTCAAAAATGGGACAATGATATTCTAGCACCCTCAACCAGGTATGGATTCTGTTTTCTTTCAGGATTTTAATGTTTTTGTTGTGATAATTTCCAATATGAATTACATTTATCCAATTATTTTACTAGTTGTGTGTAAATGTTTGGACAGAACTATTCAAAGAATGATCCCAGTTAAACCAGTGCTGCACTTAACATTAATTTCTATATGTTTGAAATCTTTTCTCTGTTTTAAGCATTGATTTTGTGGAATTGGCAATCTAAGATAGTCCTACAATCATTATGTGTGAGCCACGACTGGCCTAAACAGGAATCAATTCTTTATGTGCTTCCTTTTGTAGATTGATCCTGAAAGATGCAAATGATAGCTCCAGTGAAGAACAGCATGACTCGTCAGATGAAGAGATGGACTGGAGTGGAAACAATGACCTCTTTGCTGACCTGTCCATTCCCCAACTGGATGGGGCTGCAGATGACAACAGCGGTATGAATTATTACACCTGATACAATGCAGTTTATTGTTATTTGTTATTGGTGCAGTTTTATTGTTCATGATCTTTGATTCTGAGCCCTTTTTCGTACAGACTCAACATTAACTGATAAAGGGTCCCGAAGTCACTCATCTCTTACTGCAAATGACAAGATCTTGGGAAGAAGAAACCACTTCCAGAGTGAAACTGTTCACCTGGAGCCTCTATCTTCAGCTAAAGTTCTTCTTGAATGCAAACATCCTGACCACAGGCAGTCTCTCCCACTAGATAATGAGAAACCTGTGGACAAGAACTTGCCCACTAGAAGCCAAGATGGCACTGAACAGTTAACTGGTTTGAAGGTCAATAAAGAGATACCGTACATTCCCCCGGTCAAGCACCCAATCCCATGCAATATTGCAAACGTGTCCCAGGTTGCTGCTGATAAACTAGGTGGGCACCTACTCTGCACTAGTCAGACAAAAAGTGTTGTCCCAAGCCAGACAAGTACAGATGGTTCAGGCTTTGGAAGCTCAAAACTTTCCCAGAGCAGAAAAAAGTACAGCAGCATCAAAAATGCTGAGAAGAATCACATATCCATCAAGAGTTTGTCAGTGAGTTACACTGAGCTTAGGAGCTGTCCTTCCCAGGCAGAGCTCGAGCAGAGTCCTAAAGACTGCAGAAGCCCTGTAGTGAGAAATTTTGAGCAAACGACAAGTCCAATGGAGGACCTTGAGCCACTGGCACCTCGTGAAGGTGAAATGGGCAAGGAAAGCGAGGAGGGTGATGTTGGGGAGCTTAAGATCAGGTATGAGGACTACCAGGAAAACAAAACAGAAAAGACCATTATAGCCCAGCAGGAAGCGCACTACAAGTTCTTTCCTAGTGTTATTCTCTCAAATTGCCTCTCAAGACCTGTGAAAAAACAGGTTGGATGTAAGACAATTGATAGCTGTTGCAGTCTGGATCAACCAGATCAGCGAAGGTCAAAGTTGAAGTTGAGCAAAAAGAGGAACAGTCCAGTATGTCAGAAGAGGACAGATCTGACAGAAAACTCCCAACCCCCCAACACTGAAATTGTCACAGGGTCTACTGCAGTCTCACCAGCCCATGTAAGCAAGGAAACTGAAGAAAAGATTGAGATGCAAAATTCTGACCTTGCAAAGACTGATCCAGCTGTGGACAAAAACTCAACTGAGGGTTCCATTGATGATCAACTGAAGGATCTTCCTGCCAAAATAGCTTGCACCAATGTGTCCAGTTTGCCAGGTAGCAAATATACCTTGCGTACTAAACGTAAGGCTATGAGCTATGAGGGCGAGGATTGTGATCACTCAAGCACACGTTCTTTCAAGCAAGCCTTAGTGCGTAGAGACAGCCTTAAGGAAAACTATGTCCTCACAAGTAGTCAGAAAAAGAGGAAGCTGTCAAAAAAAGAGCCACCAGTCATCATCAAATACATCATAATCAACAGATTTAAAGGGCAGAAGAATATGTTAGTGAAGATGGCCAAGGTCAGTGCAGATGAACCGCATGTGATGTTGACGCAAGAGAAGCTTAATCAATATAACAAACTTGCCCCTCTGAAAAGTTTCTGGCCCAAGGTTCCTGAGTCAACAGCTGTCAAATACCCTCTTCCAGAGCCAAAAGTAAAGAAACACCCCAAACGGAAGGCTAAGGTAACACCAACATCAGGGAAAATCAGTAGCTCCCCAAAAACCAAGTGTTTACAGAGCAGTAAAGTCAGAAGAACTAGGAAGGCTAAAACAGTGTTATCTTTGCCAAAACTGCCAGCCCCCAGGCCATGCTACAATGATGGCACTGATGACTTCTGCACGGAGTACTCCGATGTAATGTTGGAGTTGGGCTACCTCTCTGAGAGAGCACCCAGTCCCTCTGATTCAACTCCACCTCGATGTTGGTCTCCTACTGACTCCCTTTTAGAGACGAATGTTAATGATCACTTAATAAATCCTCAAAGTGATCCTTGTCTTGCCTCGCAATATGAAGGGCTGTCCACAAGCCTTTATGGTCGAGGCATTCGCAACAGAAACAAGGCAACCAGATCAAAGAAGGATTCTGTTGTAAGCCCAAAAAGAAAACCGAAAACTACTAGTGAGCAAGTTGAGCGGGATTCAGCAATAATGGGGGATACAAAAAGCACTCGCAGAACTTCAAGAAGGCCAAAGAAAGACTCTGAAAGTAAAGAAGGAACTAATGCTGGTTATCCTTCTCAGAATAGTAGATCACGCAAGAAGAAGCAGATTGAGCGATCTGAAAACTCCTCTGTGATTGCAGGATCAGTCATTGGTTCTCAGTCTTTGCATCAAGTTGATGACCTTCCTTCCACACAGACCTCATCTGACGATTTGACTCCATTTCAACGTCCAGATTCTTGCCAAAAGGATCTTCAGTTGAGCATTTCAAGTTCACAAACAGTACCATCGACTGTTGAACCAAAGTCAGAAGAATGTGAATCTTACACTGGGGATGTGTTTGGCTTTAATGTGCCTGCTTCAGATGAGCTAAATTCTCAGTGTTCTCAGAATGCTGCTAATCCATTTGTTGTCAAATCTCTCAACAGTGTTCTCTCCCCAGCTGCAAAAACTAGTGGCCACCCATGCTCAGTCATAACATATAGTAGATCCAGCTCAAGGTCAGAGAGTGTTAGTCAAGATGGAAATATTTCCCCCAATCCTTATGAATTTAAATCAGACCCACCAGGTGCAGAACGCAGCCCTAAAGCTAAACAGCTTTCACAAACAGCCCCAAAGATACCCAGCAAACCTAGGCGACGGCCACCCAAAAAGAAAGAAATGCGAGAAAATGCATCGTCTCTGATAGATTCTCCTGAGTTTACAATGTCAATGAATGTTACAACAGATGAACCTCACAAAGATCTTGACAAACTCCATTTGGTGCCAAGAAATGGAGATACATTGTCTCCTCCAGAACTGCCGTCTGGCCTTGCTGTCCTAAAGGAACTTCTCCAAAAGAGGCAATTAAAAGGTGCAGATACTGTTGTGCCAGAGAGTGTTCCTACTACAAAGCAGAATTCTGATGTTGTCAAATCTAAAAAGGCACCCTCAAGGACACCAAGGAAGCCCAAGATCCCGAAAACTCAGGTGCAAAAGGAGACGAAGCCAAGAAGTAGAAAAGGAAAGAATGCTAAACTGGGTAGCCCCGTTAAACTGGAGCCTCCTCTTTCAGATGGAAGTCCAGGGTTTTTGTCTGATCCTGGATTTGACAGCTGCTACTCCATTGAAGATAGTTTATCTCCTGAGGTTCCTCATAATTACAGCTTTGATATCAATGCTGTTGGACAGGCTGATTTCTCCAGTCTGTATTCCAGTAGCCGATTTGTTTTAACTGACAAAAATTTACCTCAGAAGTTCCTCAGTGATGTCAAGCAAGAGACCATATCCACTCTAGATTTGGAAAACAAGCAGGAAAAGGTGATGGACAGTGAGGAAAGCTTGTGGCAGAAGCCTAGAAGTCTTAGCCCTGAGCTCTTTGACAAATCCTCTGGTGGGAATGGTGAAGGGTTTCCCAGGGAATTCCCTTTGTCTCTGCTGGACTCTGAGAAGGTTTTGAGAAGCAGAGAGTTAGGTGTGTCATTGGGAAAAAAACATGGAAGTCACTTTCAAGACTTCCACTGTGAAAAAAGTGACCTACTATATGGTCCTGATCACTTTTTGCCCCTAACCTCTGCCTCTTTTGCTGATTATGGTGTTTCTCCAACCGGGGACCTGCTGGATGGAAACGATGCATTTACATCAACAACTCCCAGCAGTTCCCCACGGTCCGTAAGCTCTCTGTCACAACTGAGAAATGGCAGTCAAAGTCAGAAGAGTGCAGGAGCTCACATCCTCAAGCCTTTAATGTCCCCTCCCAATCGGGAGGAGATCCTCACTACATTGCTTGAGTTGGACCTTTCAGAGGCCACCTACCAGGAACCTTTCTGCAGTGACCCTTCAGATGCACCCTTGAAACCAAGGTAAGAGTGCTAATGCCAAATGTTTGCCTTGAATTAACCTGCTGTGGAAAGCTTGATTATGTAGGATACTTCAGTTTGACAACTTTATGAAGTGGGTTTATTGCAGGTAGAGGAATGACTGTGTACTTTCTGTGTTTCTGTGCAGAGAAATTGGTGGGCGCAAGCTGATGTTAGAAACAAGACTTGCAAAAGATCTGACTGAGTTCAGTAGTGATCTATCTCAAGAAGGTCTGCATTTCTGGAAAGCTGCATTCTCAGCCATGACTTGTCCAGGGACATTAAATTACCATGGTGCTGATTCATCAAAATTCACCAAAGACCAAAAGGAGCGGAGTCAGTCCCCCACCAGCAATCACAAAATAATCCTGCTGCCCTGCAAAAGTGCTCCCAGCCGGGATCGGGTTCAGCTTTGGCTTCATGCAAAGAAGCAGTATGAGTGCCTTCAGAAGGATATGAAAAGAACTGAAAAGTTTGTGATGATGGACAAGGGCAAAGCTCAGCAAGTGGAAAGCAAGCCTTCAGACCCTGAAGAGTTAGAAACGTCTCATATTTCAGAGAGGCAAGGTGAAAGTTCTGAAAATGTCTCTGCCTTGCAGGCTCTCAAGAGGAAAGAACTGAGTTTGTCTCTTCATATATCACCAGTAGAGGGTACTATGACTGACCACAGCCCAGCTGACAAGCAGCAAACCATGGATTCTGAAAACAAAGGGCAAGAAATGGAAGATGAGGACTCCCTCAAACAGACTCCTTGTCCGGGCTCAGTTGGCCTCCCATCATGGCAGCAATCTAAGGATCAGAGTTATGATCTTATGGATCCAGATGATGACAAACAGGAGTTTGCTGCTGGATCATCATCTCCCAGGATAAGTGGTTTCATCAACCCTTCCTGTGAGTCTCCAGATAGCATTAAGCCAAAGCAGTTCCTCAGTCCCTCTCCATTTCCCATGAAAGCCCTGGAGAGAGACAGCCCCTGCATCCTCCACAGCACTCCAGTCCTTAGCAGGAGGAGAAGCAGAGGTGACTCTGACTTGGATTACAGCCCTCTTGAAACAGAAGGTAGTGACTTGTGTACTCTTGATAGAAAATAGCTTTGATCATTGTAACCTCATTTAAATTCATTGAGGTCTAGATTCATTTTTATTCTAAGGATCGTAGGAAAAAAGCTGGAGTGGAAGACTTGAGTCTCTCTCAGCATTTAATATTGCACCAGGTATTCTTTGCATTAGCTCATTATGTCATTATTCAAACTTTGTGACACAAATAAATGCTACTTTAAACTGCAGTGAGCAACAGAAGAAGGAACATTTTAGCTGGCTATTAGAGTGCAAATGAGTTGTGATGTTCCACATCCAGACAGTATAATGTACCTGCTTACTAGGCACAAATTTCAAGCCACATTGATGCTTTGGTCTTGTTCTGAGTTTAATTGAACTGATTTCCTGTTGTGGTGCTGCAGTTTGTCATCCAGGCCTACATTTGTATTGATTTGACACTTGCAAATCTGTTTGATTTGCAGACATGGAGCCGAAGTCTAGAAGAGCGCAGCAGAGGAGAAACAGCAACACGGATGCTTTGCGGCGGGTGCTGCTGACTACACAGATGAAGGTAAAGTCAAACCAACCAAATCTCAATATTGCTTACCTGTGAAGCAGTATGCTCCAAATGATATTTTCCAAATGTCAGTTTTGCAGATAAAAAAAGTGTGTAATATACCCAAAATGTGGATGCAATCATAGACCATCTTTTCTGAATCATGGTGCATGGTCTAGCCTTTGTAATGGACTTTAAAGGACTCCTGATGGACTAGAGGAATTTGGGGGTAGGTCGTTAAAGGAAAGCCTTTGGTTGGAGACCATGTTAGGAGATGGGCAGTATGCTCTTGTTGTGTAATAGCTTTAACATGCTGCCTTTCCCCTGTAGAATCAGTTCACAGGTCTGAATGTACCCAAGAGGGACAGCTCTCAAATTGAAGGTCCGTCCATTTGCAACTCGTATGGTTTTAAAGTTAGCATGCAGAACCTGCAGGAGGCGAAAGCACTACACGAGGTAGGAAATAAAGCTCTCCTGTATGCTGAAAAAAAATCTGCCCAAGTAAACGCAGTGAAGCTCACCAGGTTGCAGCTGTGAGGTAATTTGTTTGAATTCTGCTTTTCTTCCACAGGTCCAGCACTTGACCTTAATGAGTATGGAGCTGCATGCTCGGACTCGTCGTGACCTGGAGGCTGACCCTGAATTTGACCCCATATGTGCCTTATTCTACTGTCTCAGCTCAGACAGCACACTGCCCAACCACGACGGCACACAGATTACAGGAGCCGTCATCATCGACAAGGACTGCCATTCTGCAGGTCAAGGTCAGGCGGACAATTACATAATGAATTGTATCTAATCACCAGGCTGTATGGACAGATTTGAGCATTTTATATGACAATAGCAGGTAAAGACAGTAATGAATGTCAAATTAAAATACAGTTTCTCTGCTTATTTACAGAGGAAAACTGGTCTTTACCTACTATGGTGGAAATAATAGTGGAATGTAGCATAAAGCATCTTTTTGTATGTGCCACAAGAAATTTTTGTTTGTTGCAATGTGTTAAATTAAGTAAATAAACAGAAAATATGCTTTAGAAAGTAGAATAGTTTTCTCTTTAGAGAACCAAAGCATACAATTTAAAAATAGTTTTTTGGGTCGTCTTATAAGAACGTGGCCCTTGCTCCATAGTCGACACCAAAGTCTTCTGATAAAGTTTTACTGTCACATGATGAGAAAGATCTAATTGTTTGACTGCTACGACAATGAGAATAGTGCAATGCTAAACTTTGAAATGTGTAAGAAAGCTGAAGAAGGGCTGGGTGATATGGACAAAAAAATCATAACCTGATATATTTTTGCTGAATTGAGATATATACGATATACAACAGTGCTATTATATATAATAATGTGAAAAATACAATGTTAAAATTAGGACATTAAATTTGGACTCTGTGAAGTCCTTTGTCTTTTTTAATTTATTTAAACATAATGAAATTTGATAATTTCTTATTTATACACATGCCCCCCTATTTATACACACAAGTTTCCTGCAAGATTGAAACAGAATGATATATTGATATAAACAATATTGCCTCAGCCAGTATCTTGTTCTGTTCATTACCTGATATAGATATAAATACTGATATATCGCCCAGCCCTACACTATAAATATAAACTGTAGAACAGACATAATTAGTTTTTAGAAATTTCCACAAAGACTAGCCTCAGGGTTTGTTTAAAAAACAACCCATTTGATCAGGCCATGGTAAATGTACTGGATTGTAGACAAATTAAAAACTTAAATTAAAAAAAAATTTCCAAATATTTCAACAACATGTACTCAAGTGAAGTTTATTTTCATTATTTTTGGGACAATAAAGTTGATCTTATCTTACTGGATGTAAGGTATTGAGATGAGTCAGAATAAATTCAGATTAAACTGTTCATTTAGCAAATCTTCCACCTTGTTTAGGTTCGAGGAGCACAGCACCCCTGCTGCTCAGGTCTGGTGTTGTGGGGCTGCAGGTCAGTTATGCAGCTGAGGAAAAGGAGCTGTTTGAAGAAGTCTGCAACATCATGAGGAAGTAAGAATACAGTAAATCATTACATAAACATGAAGGGGTTTTAAAAGTTTCTCAATGGTTTTAAAATATTTCAGTCAAACCGCCGGGTGGTGCAATTGAAGATATTATTATTAGCATTAAATTCTTTCCTAACAATCAGATAGGTTGAATTACGGTATTGGCACTGGGATTTTCTTTTTTCTCTGCAGTGCTATAGGACGCGCTGTTTGTTTACAGCAATATGATTATCATTTTCAGCAGTTTTTTGTTGTGCTTGTGTAGAAAGTCTACGGCTGAAATAATAGTTTTACTGGTGTCAAACTAAAGCCTTGTTTTGTTTTTTAATTTAATTTAATTTAATTTAATTTTTTAATCTTATATTACATTAATTTGTGTAGCTTATAGCAAAAGTTTCTTCACTTAATTAAAGAGTTTTACAGTTGTTTGTGCACCCTGTGCACAAAATATCTTTAGAAATGTGTGTCTGTTCAGAATCTTTGTGTAAAACATGAACTGGATTTCTTTTCTGAAATGGCATATGTTTTAAGATTTATTGTGTGTTTACATGTATATTCAAAAACATAAGGATGCTTAAATGAAACTGTAACAATTTACACAATTGTTTACTTTAGCACCGACAGTAAAATGCTTTTTTGTATTTGAAATCAGTTTTAATTAGTAGTAGTAAACGCACAGTTCACTGAATATGATTGTAAATCGATTCAGTTCTTTAAAGTCAGTGCAGTTTAATTTCCACCCATGTTTGTATCCCTATGAACTACTACAGTGTGTCAGGGTTTCTAATCTCACATACACTCTCTCACACACTCTCTCTTGCTCTTACTCATTCACTCCTTGCATTTCTAAATGATCTCTACCTCTCTGCAGGTATGACCCAGACATCCTGGTGGGGTACGAGGTGCAGATGCATTCATGGGGGTACCTGCTGCAGCGGGCATCGGCGCTGGGTGTGGATCTGTGCCAACAGCTGTCTCGAGTGCCAGGTATGAAAACACTTCCTGTAATGTATTACATTATCAGAATGTGTGGCTCATATGAATATTGGGGCATTATAGATCACTCCATACACTTCTTGTTATTATGAGTGTGAGAGTGTGAATTAAATGAACATTATAGAGTAGGGGTGTTTAAAATTCAGTAAGGTCCAATTAGAGAAAAATCTCCTGAAGTGAAGGTCTGGAACATCAGGAACCTTTATGATGCCTCTGGTTTTTACCACACACAACATGGTTGTTGTTCCTCAAGTGTTCCAGAGCTTTATCTTTCCCTGTGTTCTAATCCTGTGCATTAGTCTGGGCCCCTTGCTGTATGTGCATCATTCACTTGTGTCCTCATCCTAATGCAAATCTGATTGGCTAAGCAGTGACTTGTAATTGCATGTGATTGGTCTGTGAGTTAACCTGAATCATAAAGGCTAGAAAGGTTATGCCAGTAAAGAAAAATATGGATCAAAATTCAATGCTTAATTGGTTAGGTCGAGTTAAGACTGTAGAACAGAAATTATTACTGGTCTTGTATAAATAGTTTAGTGAGTGCAAGAGAAACTATTTTTTATGTTTATGTCTTAGTCTTTTTTGTTTTATACAATTTTTGTTACAATTTCCAAACGAATAAGTGACATGCTGCTGACACGCTGGTTATTGGCACACAGTGCAATACACAACACACACACACACACACACACACACACACACACACACAGGACAAATATCCCAGACCAAGATGTAAAATGGTGTAGATAGTCCTTATTGGCAAACGTACTCATCCACACTTTTCATTTCCAGATTTATAGTAATTTTTGTAAATATGTTAGAAATGGCTACTGCTAGTTAACTTTCCTCACTGAAAACAACTAATACCAGTTAAATGTCTTAACTACCTGTCTTGCATAACATCTTGAGTGAATGACTCCCTGTCCGCAAATTAAAAGTCACAAAGCGCCACCTAGTGTATTGAAAAAGTAACAATGCATGGACTAGTGCTGTACTGCACTAAACTCATCTCCGTTTTTGAGCCTACAGCCTGAAATGCAGGTTTAACAGTGTAATGCAGTGGTTTATGGGAAATGTAGTAAAGTCTCCCTTTCTTGAAGGAGATAAAAAGGAGAACCGCTTTGCTGCTGACAAGGATGAATATGGAGCTGATGTCATGTCAGAGATACACATTGTTGGACGCATTGCCATCAACCTTTGGAGGATCATGAAGACAGAGGTAATTTCTACCCCCTCTACATTCAGACAGACTTGACTTGAACTGACTGGAGCTTCTTTTGTGTTTTGTTTATATTAAAACAATAAAGCAACTGATTTATAATGAAGGAAATTGAAGTTGTGTTGGAGTAAAAATATCAATCAAAAACAGACACATGGACAAAATTATAATGGCCCTAAATTATAATAATAATAATAATAATAATAATAATAATAATAATAATAATAATAATTTGAAGCTAAGTGTTTTGACTACAAACATGCACCAGTTTATCCCCAAACATTCATCCTATTACAGTTTAGTCCTGTTTATTCAGCCAACACTGGTTCAGACTACAGCCGTTTAGTCTTGTATGTTTTGTCTACAGTAAAGTAGCTCTGTCCTTTGAGCCTGGTTCAGATGAGTTACAGAACTGTGTATATCACTGTTAACAGCAGAGTCTGATATAAACAGCAGTTGATGTGAACATGAAATATGACTGCTTCATTAGTCCAAATGCTGTAAGTTGAAAGTGTTTGTGTGTGTTTTTCATGTTCTTCAGGCTGCATTGAATAACTATAGTTTTGAGAACGTGGCATTTCACCTTTTGCACCAGCGATTCCCGTTGTACAGCCCTCGCACACTCTCGGACTGGTTTGACCACAAAACAGATCTGTACAGGTGGGACTTACTAGCTTTCATGAGTCTGTATTCGGATTTATAAAACAGGTGGCTGTTGATTTTATTGTGCGTGTGTGTGTGTGTGTGTGCGTGTGTGTGTGTGTGTGTCAGATGGAAGGTGGTGGATCACTATATGAGCAGAGTGTGTGGAATGGTCCAGCTCATCCAGCAGCAGGACATTGTGGGTCGGACCAGTGAGTTTGCACGTGTGTTCGGGATCCAGTTCTACCACGTCTTGACACGAGGATCTCAAGTATAAACATCTTTCATTACTCCTACATTATCCTTGTAACTTCAGTGTAAATTGGTGGGGTGTACACTACTATTGGTTGTTAGTCACATAGCTCCAGTGCTAAATAATAGGACATATGTTTGTTGTTCAAAGTTTATCCAAGTTTATTTATATAGCGCTTTATACAACAAGGAGTTGTCACAAAGTGGCTTTACAAAGATCTGGGTCCAAGCCTCAAATGAGCAGCCAGTGGGCAAAAAGTGGCAAGGAAAAACTCCCTCGGAGTAGGAGGAAGAAACCTTGAGAGGAACCAAGGCTCAAGAGAGGAACCCATCCTCCTCTGGTCGACACCAGAGAGTATAAACAAAAGCACAATACATGGGCAAAGAAAAGCATATATAGAGAGAGGGAAGATAAAGAGAGTTATGCTTGCATTAGCTGTGATACAAGTATGAATGGATAATGGCAGTGGAAATTTAGGTTGCATGCAAGCCGGTGTTGGTAATGAAGTCCATGCAGGTTGGGTAGTCTAATCTAGCAGTTGGTATTAAGAAGTGGATAAGTAGAGGGGTGGACCAGTATTCGCCGGGCATCGGGGGCAGCTCTGGTCATGGGAGGACAGAGGGAGAAAGAGTAGATTAGTGCCCCCTTAGAGGTATTAATAAAAAGCCTGTGTAAATAGACAGGTTTTCAGTCGTGATTTAAAGATGGAGAGTCCCGAACAGTAGGAGGAAGGCTGTTCCAGAGCTGGGGGGCTTTATAAGAGAAGGCTTGTCCCCCAACAGTGTTCTTTTTAATTCTAGGGACGGTCAGTAGGCCAGCGTCCTGAGAACGCAGTCTACGTGATGGGTTGTAGGGTAATAAGAGGTCTTTTAGGTACTGGGGGTGCTAAGCCATTTAGCGACTTGTATATTAGTAGCAATATTTTATAGTCAATCCGGAATTTAATAGGAAGCCAATGGAGGGATAAAAGAACGGGACTAATGTGGTCAAATTTCTGAGTTCTAGTGAGAACCCTCGCAGCAGTGTTTTGTATAGATTGGAGCTTCTGTAAGGATTTCCCTGAGCTACCAGCTAAAAGGGCATTACAATAATCTAGTCTTGAGTGATTTACGCAATTTTGTTATATTGCGTAGGTGGAAGAATCCTGTCTTTTTGAGCTGGGCATAATTGAAAAGCCATCTAAATCAATAGGGTTATTGGGTTTATTAGGTCCTAATATTAAGATCTCTGTTTTTTCAGAGTTAAGTAACTGGAAATTTTGTGTCATCCAGGTATTTTGTGTCATCCAGGTTGGCTACACAAAACTTCAGCCACAAAATATCATGGCTGATTGACTAAGTGACTCACACACTCTGTCTTTCTCTCTCTGTAGTATCGTGTGGAGTCGATGATGTTGCGAATTGCTAAGCCAATGAACTATATCCCAGTCACTCCAAGCACACAGCAGCGGGCCCAGCAGAGGGCGCCACAGTGCATTCCACTTGTCATGGAGCCGGAGTCACGTTTCTATAGCAACTCTGTTGTAGTACTGGACTTCCAGTCCCTGTATCCCTCAATTGTCATCGCATACAACTACTGCTTCTCCACCTGCCTTGGACACGTGGAGAGCCTTGGAACGTAAGCACCCCGATGATTTCTTTTTTAGTTGCACACCTTTTTGAACCCTTATGAATATATATATATATATATATATATATATATATATATCCCCATATGTATGTTTGTCTCTCTCTCTTTCTCTCAGGTCGGATGAATTTCGGTTCGGGTGTGCGACTCTCCGTGTTCCTCCTGATCTCACCTATGAGCTCCGTAATGACATCACCGTATCCCCTAATGGAATAGCCTTCGTTAAAGTAATTAGTTAATCATTCAATTATTTTGCATAATTAAATTAATTAACTGCTATCTGCTTTCCTCCCTAACCATGTAATTCAGAAAAGCTCATGTCAGTGTTCAGGGTTTGAAGTGAATTATATTTAAATAAATTGGATCTATTTAAAATGAATAGTTGGTAAATTAAAGGTTGATGACACGTTTTTAAGCATAGCTGTTTATTTACAGTTAATTAGAGAATTCAGGCCAGTTGTTGACGACTGGTTTCCATTTGTTGGGTTGGCTGTTTAACACTGTGTGTGTGTGTGTGTGTGTGTGTGTGTGTGTGTGTGTGTGTGTGTGTTTTAGGCATCTGTTCGTAAGGGTGTGTTGCCTCGGATGTTGGAGGAGATCCTGCAGACACGTCTGATGGTGAAGGGGGTGATGAAATCGTATCGTGGTGATAAAGCACTTCTCCGTCTGCTGAATGCTCGCCAGCTTGGACTCAAACTCATTGCTAACGTCACCTTTGGCTACACTTCTGCTAACTTCTCCGGTCGCATGCCCAGTGTGGAGGTGAACACAGATTGCCCCACAGCTAATGTCAGAGTGATAGGTTGGCCTAGAATGACGAAGAATGGAAAATTTTGTCTTGTCATCTGTTGTTGATGATTGTTGATGATTAATTGTGATCGTGATTAATGGGGTTAGTCCTGAATAAGGAGTATGTTTATCGTGATTAGCTGTGTATTATTTTGGTAGGTGCTGTAGACTTCAGTTCAGAGTGTGTGTTCTTGTTTGGTAGGTTGGGGACAGTATTGTACACAAAGCAAGAGAAACACTGGAGAGGGCGATCAAACTTGTGAATGAAACAAAAAAGTGGGGAGCTCGAGTAGTGTATGGAGACACAGACAGGTATTTGCACACACCTATTTTGATGCAGACATTGTTTCCAGAAGTATAAATCATCACTCAGGTGGGGTTTCTGGTAAGCACAGGTCACAGTTCTCTGTCTGTCTGTCTCTCTCTCTCTCACACAGTATGTTTGTCCTGTTGAAAGGAGCTACTAAAGAGCAAGCATTTAAAATTGGACATGAAATCGCTGAAGCTGTGACAGCCACCAACCCCAAACCAGTGAAACTCAAGTTTGAGAAGGTAAAGTCTGATTACTCTCAGCAGCTTAGTGGTTTGGATTTCTCAGCATCGAGCTAACTCTGTATATTTCAAAGCAAAATACAATTCAAGACACCTTTGGTCAATTTGCTTGCAGGTGTATCTTCCATGTGTGCTGCAGACTAAGAAGCGTTATGTGGGTTATATGTATGAGACTGTGGATCAGAAAGATCCTGTGTTCGATGCTAAAGGCATTGAGACAGTGAGGAGAGACGGCTGCCCTGCTGTTGCCAAGGTAACTAGCTTTCCACTGTGTTTGTCTGTGCAAGAGAGAGACAGAGAGAGAGCATGTACACAAGTGCGTCCCTAAGGTTTTGTTTTCTTTCCCTGGGGTCAGGGTAAGGTGACCACACACATACACAGCTGTCTATCAAAGCAGCCTATTTGTGGGGCCCTTTAAGAATTTCCAAGCATGAAATGAATTTGTGTGTTTGAAGTGCCAGATTCTAACACAGTTTGTGGTTGAGTTTGTCTGTTAGAGCAAGTAAATCTGCAGAAAACTGTGCTGGAATTTGACACTTCAGGATTGGAATTGCCTTTACCTGTTATAGAAACAGCTGTAAGGAAATGTGTGTGCCTGTGTGTGCACAGATCCTGGAGCGCTCAGTCAAGCTGCTGTTCGAGACACGGGATATCAGCCTGGTGAAGCAGTATGTGCAGAGACAGTGTGTGAAGGTACTGGAGGCTAAAGCTAGTCTGCAGGATCTGACCTTCGCTAAAGAATACAGAGGCAGTGCCTCCTACAGGCCAGGAGCTTGCATACCAGCACTGGAACTTACCAGGTACACACAGATTTAAAGTCAAACAGTAGATTCTCCCAATTCATCCCCTTAAACCAATCAAGGCATGTTTGGTGCTTCTTTAGTTTTACACTGGAACTGTGAGGCTGATGAATCAAACAAGTAATAGAAGCTTAGGAAGCAATGATTAGCTCGGCAACAAAGGGTAATGGATTTATGGAAGTTTACACCCCACCAGTTAGCACTGGAGCTACGGAACTATAGTTTCTAGCAAGTAATGGAATCTTTTAGCCTCCTAGTTGCCACTGGTGCTTTAAAGCTAATTTAATTTTTCATTTCACCTTTTAATGGTGCAGCAGTGGCTTTACACAAAAATGAGAAACTGCAGAACCATTTGAGGTGGAATGTAAACGTTTGATCAAGAGAACAAGTGTGTGTGAGAGAGCAACAAAGTGTTTCTTCTACTGTGCATACTGTACCTGTACACTGTTGCCTAGCAACACAGTACTTAAAGTATTCAGAAATTTCTCATAGTGCATCTGAAAAAGGAACACGCACACAGAGGCTGCAGGAGCAGTGTCACTGATAGAGGAGTGAAATAAACTGCTGTATCACAAATTTATGGGGAGTTGCTAATCATCACCTACTGCCCCTTTAGCCCACACCTTTGTTTGTTTGTTTGTTTCTTTGTATTTTTAATTTTTTTGTCTCTTTTTTGTATTGTCCCACCCCCCCCCCCCCTCTCTCTCTCTCTCTCTCAGGAGGATGATGGCATATGACCGGAGGTTAGAGCCACGTGTAGGAGAAAGAGTACCATATGTTATAGTGTACGGTACTCCAGGGGTCCCTCTAATCCAGCTGGTGCGGCGCCCCATAGAGGTTCTGCAGGACCCCAGCCTGCGTCTAAACGCCACATATTACATTACCAAACAGATCCTGCCCCCGCTGGCACGCATATTCAGCCTGATTGGGGTGGACGTGTTCAGTTGGTACCAGGAGCTCCCCCGGGTGAGGAACGCATATCGTATGCTGTGGTTGTCGGTCAAAAAGTCTGCACTTTATCAGAGACACATCCATCATCTATTACCTTTGGAATTAAGTAGGATTGAACAGCATCCACATTTTAATTGTGTCATATTATCTGAAAATATAAAGAGACAGGGAGTTGTGCAAGTTGTACAAGATGGTCCTACATGTACTGGTGGCTTCTGCAACCATCTCGTCCTGTGTTGTTTTAAAAACAAGAAAACAATTGGATGCAAAGTTCAGTTTGATCATTCCAAAAATGCCACCTCATCACATCACATCAGTTGCAGATGTTAAACTGGTGCAAATCAGGAGGGAGAAGCTGGTTAACATTAGACAATAATGACTCTGGGCTACAAAACCAAATTTATGCTTTCCTTTCAGCACTGATCACTAAGCTTCCCTAGCTCAGCATCAGACAGCCTAGACCACAGCTGGTGACTAACTGACCCGAGTACTGAGAGAGCAAAGTGAAGCTACTTGTGTTGGCAGTGACAGAAAGGTGACCGGTTCTCACATGTTTAGAGCATAAATTCTCTTACTCCAAGATGAGTGAATGGTCTTTTTTGCTGTTTCCAGACACATTTATAGACTGGTTCATACATGGAACTACTGCAGGCCTTTCCCCAACATCATAGTGCAACATTGTGGCTCTCTTAAATGTGTTCATTTGGCCATGTACTAGATAGACACAGAAATTTGACACATCAGACTTGATACTGTCCTTATTTTAAAATGCTGCTGTTTGTTAATGTTTGTATTTCTTTTCACCCTGTAGGTCCAGAAGTCCTCGTGTCCCTCAGGGGGCGCTGTAGGAGAGGAGGTTGGAAGGAAAGGCACCATCTCCCAGTATTTCACCACGCTGCACTGTCCAGTGTGTGATGAGCTCACGCAGCTTGGAGTGTGCGAGAGGTGTCGGGCGGAGCCTCAGCGTGTCATTGTCACTCTCCAGCAGAACCTCAGACTGTGGGAGAGTCAGCAAGAGCAACTGATCAAGGTCAGTTTTGTGATCACAAATAGCAGAACACAATCAGATATTACCTAAAACGTGAGTGGAGTCAGACCGGAAAGACACCGTATCAGACCGGGTGATCATCTTTTTTGTTTTTTAAAGCTGTTGTATTCCTGAGTTATGTGGTTAACGATGTTGAACTTTTTTTTGCTATAAATGTGGTTCAGAGTCTGTGTGTGAAGGAGATCTCCTTCTCACTTGTGAGATGCTCTGAGTAGCATCTGGAAGCTACAGGCATGTTTTTAGGGTTCAGGCATGCAGTGTGTAGAATCCTAATGAATGTTACGATTTTTCTTATAATTATTCTTGTTCTGCCCTGAAATGGAACGCATAGCCCAAACCATGAGTCCTAGAGACACCAAACTTGGTCAAATGGGTAGTAGTTCCTAATGCTACTCAGGTGCAAGAAATCTTCTAGTCAGCCATAAGGAGGTGCTATAGTGCAGGTCCATGCGTTTAGACCTATTGCTCCTAATCCAGATTTTTGCTATTTTTTTCTTGGTTCTATGGGTCCAAACAAACGACTTTATCGTTAAGCTCTGTCCACTTAGATTTTTCACACTATTGCCAAATATGCAGAACCTACTTTTGTGAACTAGTCCTACAATTTTTATAGATAGTCCTACAAATGTCATTTTGTCACTTGCGGCTTTAATTTAGACTGTTTTTATGCTTGACATGAAATGTTCTGAGGTCTGTCATGGTCACCAGTATTGGAGACAGTGTTGGAGTTTTGACTTCAAACACACTGACTGGAAAAACTGACCCCAAAACCTTATGGGCAAGTGAGAAGATAGCATGTTCTACTGATGCCTACACATATTGATATTGATAACCTGTATATCTCTCTCTCTCTCTCTCTCTCTCTCTCTCTCTCTCTCTCTCTCTCTCTCTCTCTCTCTCTAGATCTGTCGGGCATGCAGTGGTAGCATGGAGCGTCAGGTTCTGTGTGTTTCTTTGGACTGTCCGGTTCTCTACAAAGTGAACCGGCTCATTAGGCAGCTCTCTAGAGCACCATACCTTCGCCAGCTCATGGAGCAGTTCTGACCTCCCTTTCTCTCGCTCTCTCTCTCTTGCTCTCTCTGGTGCTAAAAAGACTGTTGTAAAGCAGCTCAGTGTTCATGTCTGTCTGAAATGGTGCTTTTTCCCTCTTTTTAACCCCAAGGGTTCTGTCTTGCATTTTGTCCTGTATTTTTATGGAGGGTTTTTGTTGAGCATGCTCAGTTGCTCATTTGGACTGAAGAGGAGCAGACGTGTTGCCGTGGTGATTCATTAGCCTCCTAATCATTAGAGTTCTCATTGTTTGCTGCTATGAACTGAAAAGTGATTTATTTTTCATTTTAATGGTCTGTATCCATCTGTTCTGTGGGGAGTATGATAATGTGGCAGATGCGATGTGAATAGAGGCTGAACTTTAACCCCTGCGCTGTACCAATATGACTGAATCAGACTATCCAGATCACTCTCTGCCACTGCGATTGTTTTTTAATAATCTGATTTGAAAGCCGTATGTAAATATATCTGTATAGTGACCGTCTGAAGTTCTGTGTACGTAAGTGTTTAAGAAAAAGGTAAAAAATCAATCATTCAGAATCTCTCTAACCCGAAAGAACAATGTCTGTCTGGGTTCTCAGTTTTAAATGGTCATAATCTTGCATTTTGTTTGGTGCAGAACCTGCTTTAAGAATCCAGCTGATTCAGCTGGAGAAAGGAGACACTAATTAACTGCTGGCATTAATTACTCTGTGTATTTTTTACAGAGGTTTTTATGCTTTCTCCAAGAACCAAACCCAATGTGTTTATCTACATGTGTTTAAAAAAATAAAAAATAAATAATAAAAAAAACAAAACAAAAAACAAAAAAAAACTTTTACTGACGACAGAGTGGATCTGTAAACTTGTACAAAACAACAAAGTGTTCTTTCCTTTTCTTTTTTAAATGAAGATCTTTGGGTGGAGGCTTAAGATTGATATAATAAACCTTGATGTATTAAACATTGTCACTGTTTCATTTCCAGGCACATTATATACATTGTTTCATTATGTTCAACAGGTTTAATTTTTCAAGAGGCACCCAAATTTTGTGTGCGTGTGTGCGTGTGTGCGTGTGTGCGTGCGTGTGTGCGTGCGTGCGTGTACCGCAATTTCTATAAACCGCTTTTTTCCAGGCTTTAAACCATGCGGCTTATAGTGAAGTGCAGCTTTGTCTTCTTATATATGTTATTTTCCAGGTTTTTAAAAAAAACTTTGTGGGTGCGGATTATATTCAGGTGCGGCTTATAGTCCGGAAAATACTGTGTGTGTGTGTGTGTGTGTGTGTGTGTGTGTGTGTGTGTGTGTGAACATTCAGTGGAAGACAACACATTAGATATAAATCTATTTCTTACTGTATTTTATTTTAGTTTTCAGTAGTAGTAACCAGCACATTTTAAAGCCGCTTACGCACCAAATGGTTACGCACCATATTTAAGTAGTCTGTTTTTTATATGCAGTCTGTTTCAACAAAAAAAACATCACACTAAAATCATAGCTGTAGAGGTAAAAAAGTGACTCCATCTCGAGTGTCTATATTAATCTTAATAATGGATCCGGACCCTGCCAACCTGGACAGTCCAAGGAAACTCATGATCCCTGAACTACTAACCACTCAAACTGCAAACTGTTGTCTGAAGATATAATTTGGAGATGCCATATTTTGGAATGTTGCTGTATTTTTCTGTGATGGGATGATATGCAATTGAGGTTAGTATAATGACAAACTGCACTCATCACCAAAACATAGTTGCAACGCTGCTGGCCTTCAAGACACAGATACTATGCCATGGCTTGCTGCATCACCAGACGTGTCCATGACCTTTCAACACTCAGCTCCTGCAGATTTATTGTGGTAGGAATGGAGTGAGAATATTCAGGCTATATGGGATTATTATAGGCAGCATTAGAAACCTCTGCTATCCATTCTGGGACATCTGGCTTGTTATATCCAACGTCATACCCAGAGACACTACTTCTGTATGTGTAACTCAATAAATATTGACCAAATCAGTGAACATTTAAAATTATTTATTTTTCCAGTTAACCTTTATCTTCCTTCCAAAAAGCACAGCAATTAGACACATTTCTGGGTGCAAATATTTTTTTGACAATGAGTATAAAATGAGGCCTCTATTTTGGAGGTTTTCTGATCTATAGTATACAGTTGCATGGGGTGTGAAAGCTAAAACATGCAGGGCAGGGGTTGAGAAACCCTGCTATAGAAAACAGTCAACACTGGCTTTATTTAAATAATTTATTAGAAATAAATGCACAGTTAATAACTTTAAAACACAATTTTCCTCACATCATCATTTGGCAGTTTAAAAAAAAAAGAATTTCAGGTAAAGTGCAAAAGGCTTATAGATCCACCAGAGTCAGACAGGACAAACAGAGTAAACACCAGAAAAGGTTTAAAGCAGACAGAGAGCTGAAGCAATATGGAAACAGACAGGCATCTTCATTTAAAATAACATTACACACATTCACACAATCAGATCTCAAGAAATCATAAACACACATTCAGTACAAACCCAAAGTGTTCGGTAATGATGCTACATTCAGGTGTTTAAATGTAGCAGAGGTTTATTTAGTCTTTTAAACAGCTGAATCAAACGGAAAAGTTCAATCTTTAAGCCCATCAAGGGCTCTGTAGAATTAATGTAGTGATTTGTTTTGTTTTCAAAAACAATCTAAAAAGTGCTTGGTTCACCCAAAAACAATCTTAACACACACGAGGGAAAAATCCAACAATCAAAACAACTGCTAAACATTCAGCTACTCAAAAACCAGCCACAGTTTGGCTTAAAGCAATTCAGCAAAACCAGTACAGACCATTTACACATTTTCCCCTTAACGCCGACTGTCATAGATCAGCTACGCTATACAGCCAATGTAGCCAACATGCATGGAAGCTTAAACCTCAGCTATTAGCATTAAACATCTTATTTCATCTTTTATCATCTTATTTAAGGTGAACAAAGCTTATTTTTGAGGTATATGCTTATACTGCTTATTAGCTACATTAGCCTCTTAGCAACAGCATAAAGCTAATGAAGCAAACACCACACACGTATCGTCTGATCGTCTACATTCGGAGTAAGAGAGCATACTAGGGAATTGTTTCCCCCAAACTTCATCACTTCATCTGAATTAGCATCACACAGCTGCCCAGGACCGACAGCATGATAAACACACACATTAACATTGGCTGTTTCTAAATTCACCAATTATTCACTTCAACAGATTGTTCATCATTATATTATTTGCCTGAGCATGGTTCCCATCCCTGATTACGATCCTCTAAAGACAGAGGTGGGTATTTCGAGTCCAGTGAGCTAAAATCCACCCAAGAATTTGGTTCTGACTACCTGCATGGCTGTATATATGGCTGTCAGAGCAAAATCCAGGATAGATTCTTGCTGGACCTGAAATGCCCACCTCTGCCTAAAAGCACTTGAAAACACAGAAGATTGAGGCTGGAGAAGAAGCAAAGGAGAATGTGGCTTAAACATCTGGAGTACCCCTAAAGCAGGGCAGAGGTCTTGACTACATCACTACAAACATTTGAAAGTGTCAGATGTATACATTGTGTGAACATCTTGAAGAATGGAACTGTTGAAATGCTAAACCACTGACATTTTAATGTGAATAACTATAAAATTCAACATTACAGATTTTGTAAAGGGATCATTTACAAGAACAGTAGTTTTTTTTTCATGCAAGATGAGCAAAACAGGGTAAGTGATACCTCTGAAACAAGGCAGGGGCAGCGTTGTGCTTGGTCCACACACGCATATTATCATTCCAGGCTTACAGGTAAACTGTCTTACAGACACAACTCTGTCACCACCAGATGGCAGACGTTTTAATTAGGGATGTCCCGATCGATATACATCCGATACATCACCGGCACAGTGGGGTAAAACAGCCTTCACAGAGCATCACCGTTGGCTCTTCACAGCCAACACCAATCCAGTAAAATATGCCCCACTAGTTCTGATTGCTGATTGGCTTCTGAAGTTTCAGTCATTTTTCTCCCGATCAAGCATCAATTTGCGCCTTGGGGAGTCACTTATGAGGGAGATGGTCTCATCTGGTGCAATGAGTCTGGGGCTGTCTGCTGCCGTGGTGGAGGATGCTGGAGCATTTAGGGTGCTGAGCAAAGAATCAGGAGATGTGGTAACCTTATTAGGTGAGTTAACAAGGCTTGTGTCGTCCATCTCGATCACCTCAAAATCTGCATCATTCCACTGATCAGCTTCCGATTCACCACCGCCATCTTCTTCCGGCTCTGCCTCCTCGTCGTCATTGCCAATGGAATCGAGCAATGCCTGCCTGTCGCTTTCGTCTGTGTCCCCTCTTCCTCTGGCTCGTGGCTTTCTCAGTGCAGTGCCCCCTCCTGGAAACAAACAGAACAAACCAAATGTAAAAATAGAACGTGTAATGTACCAACTGAACTGCATCAACTTTGGAATGTGAGAATTACTAATAATAATAGTAAATTAACTGGGAAAGTCACAAGCTGTGCAAATTAAAGACAATTAGAACTGACAGTGAATCAGGATTTCTGGTGTTTCTCAGGATCTGATTTTGATGCTGAAAGGAACTAAGCCAGTGCTTCTCAAACTGTCTTACCATTCCCCTTTTTTATCATTTGTAGTGATATAATAATATATATATATATATATGATATATGAGATAACAGTTTGTGCAGCACCAGAAAATACATGTTTTTATTTATATAGAAACCCACCTGGTGATGCTAGTTTGTACATGACCGGGAAGAGAATGGAATTGATGGTGGCAGTAATTAAAGCCAAATACATCAGTAACGGCTGATCCCTCACGTGACCGAGGAGGAAGCCCAAAGAAGCTGGAAGCACCATTTCACCAAGCGCTGAACCAACCACAAATGCTGCAGCAGACCTTCCAGTCACCTCTGTGTATTGCTCCACCCAGGAGATCCCACTGGGGAAGGTGGTCGCCATGGATGCGCCATAAAGAGCTGTGCATGACCATAGTGCCACCTTATGTCGGCTGAATAAGACCAGCAGCAGGGAGGAAATGGTGCAGCCGATCAGGCTGAGCAGGATCATGGTTCCTGGGTATATGAGGGCTGCAAAAATGATTGCCAATCCACGAAAGGCTGCAAATGAACCCCAGAACAGCGAGTTCAGCCCGGCAGCCTCAGGCTCACCCATACCCACATAGTCCTCGGCATAGTTGAATATGAAAGAACCGTATGCCACCTCAGCACCGACATACCAGAAGAAAAAGAACGACAGCAGCATAATTAGCCCCATATGGTGTTTGGCAATAAGCTGCTTTCCCGACGGTGAGGACCCCTGCTCTACAGAGGAAGGGCTTCGGGAGTAGAGGATGAAAAAGAAGAGTGATGCCAGCATAACAAAGACACCAATGACAATGTAAGCCCACATGGACATCAGGGTGAACCCTTTGCCGTGCAAAAAGGGCATAACTGAGGTAACCATCTTGGAACTGTTAATGGTAGCATTAACCTCCACAGACGTATTCTGGTCCAGAACAGACTCGTGCCCGAAGAGCAACTTGGCGACAATTGGCGAGACAAAGGCCCCTGCGGCGAAGGTGAAATGGAGCGCCTGCATATGAGGTCCAGACTGGTCGCCCCACGTGTTTAAGATCAATATGTTCCCACCTGGAAAGAACAACAACAGGATCATTTACTGTAATATAGAGTGGTGTTGAAGAACTACTTGACTGAATTCTAATCAAATTAATAAATTAATTCAGATAATTACAGTTACAGAATATACCCTGGAATATTACTGGAAAAAAACCTTGATCAAAACTCTACTGTCCTCGTCTCAAAATGTTCCCCCCAACAAGACATGCAAAATCCGAGAAAATAAAGAAGGAAAAACTGTTTCACAGCACTGTCCACAACTGTTTAACAAACAAAAGGCTTTATGACTGTTTTGGCTAGTTTTGTTATTGATGTAAAACTCACAAAAATCAATCATATCCAGATATTAATACTGTGATTATTCTTAGAGTAACTGTGACAAGGTACACTCTTCAAAAGTTTCCTATCAGCTTTCCTTGTTATTAGAACTCCAGAATGAAGCTTTATTAACGTCAAATTCTGCAGTAAAACACGCACAGTATACGCTGCTAGCACATATAATATAAACAGATTCATAGGAAAGCTGATATGGAACTTTACCTCATCACAGTTAAATTCATTACAACAGTGAATGATCATGCCCCCTGCTGGAAATGAACACCTGTTTTTACCTGTGTCGAGGATACCCATGGACATGCCCACACTGGACACGAGGACAGTGAGGATCAGAGCCTTCTTACAGAACGGAATGGCCAACATTCCAAATGATGTGACCAGCATGGAAAACCCTGCACACATACACACACACACACACACACACACACACACACCAACACCAATCACAGTGCAGAACTCTTGCATTAATGCCCTTTATATTACATTTAGTGACAACTAAAATGTTTCATTCAATTAACTTCACCATTAAATAGTGGGATGTGGGGAGAAATTGCAATCTACCCACCCAGACAGAGCATGACCAATTTTGTTCTGGCTGCCAGGGGCAAGCAGCATGACCCATGATTCGAACCTGCGATCCTCGGATCAGTTTTCAGTTGCCTTAAAAATGTTGTGCTCTTTAACATTTTTGTTAGTTTGCATACATACCCACATTCATTCATTTTCCAAACCGCTTATTCCTGAATAGGGTGCAAGGCGCTAATCCATCATAGGGCACACACATGCACACACTAAGGACCACTTTAGAGTCACCAATGCACCTATCATGTATGTCTTTGGGTGAAACCGGAGTACCCGGAGCTCCATGCAGAAACTTCCCAGGTCACCCCAGCCGGGGATCGAACTCAGGTCCTTCTTGCTGTGAGTCAACAGCGCTATCCACTGTGCCACCGTGCCGCCCTACATACCAACATTTTTGGGTTATTCTGTTTATTATTGTTGGTTCTCATTTGTTCAGTTTGATCATAAACCACACATCAGGATATGGTGATCAGAGTATAAAGGCAACTGAAAACTGGCTCAGCAGTATGATCCGAGGATCGCAGGTTCGAATCCTGGGTCATGCTGCTTGCCACTGGCAGCCAGAACAAAATTGGTTATGCTCTCTCAGGGTAGATTGCACTTTCTCCCCACGTCACACCAGTGCAATGCCGGTCAGCACAGGTGTCTGTTAGTCATTGTATCAGATTCGGGGACCTGTTGCTTTGCTCTGAGTGTGATGGCTGACCATCAATGATGCAATGGCAGCAGTTTGAAAAGAGGCAGTGGCTGATTTCACATGTATCAGAGGAGGCATTCCTAGTGTCAGGAGCATTGTATTGAGGGGGAGAGTTGGAATGTAATTAAAAAATAACCCTTTACAATTTACTGCTACTCAAAATTTTTAAACCCCCCTTAATATGACCCAGAACTTTACAAATGCATATATTACTGTATATGTACACATTCATATATTCTATGTTAAAGGTTTAGTTTTCCTTTCACAGCTGATTTTGATATATAATCTTATTTGA
The DNA here is from genome assembly GCA_034509495.1 of Acestrorhynchus altus. Taxonomy (NCBI): domain Eukaryota; kingdom Metazoa; phylum Chordata; class Actinopteri; order Characiformes; family Acestrorhynchidae; genus Acestrorhynchus; species Acestrorhynchus altus. The sequence goes on along the minus strand of CM067511.1, from coordinate 18,404,972 downwards.
TATACAATATTATTGTGAGTAATTTTATTAGAACCAAATTCTGAACTGATTGTATGAAATCTGAAGGGCTAACATGAGAAACATTTCAGACACTTTTAGTTTATTTATTTTTTAAGAAAAGGTGATTGTGTTTGTCTCCCCATTGACATTAAATATGTACAGTGTGTGCAGAATTATTAGGCAAGTTGTATTTGAGAGGATTCTGTTTATTATTGAACAACAACTTTGATAAATATCAAAGCTTAATATTTTTGGAAGTTGGAGTGTGGTGTTTTTAGATTAGATCTTAGGAGGATATCTGTTTGTGCAGGTAACAATTACTGTGCAGAATTATTAGGCAACTTAATTAAAAACAAATATATACCATCTCACTTGTTTATTTTCACCAGGTAAATCAATATAACAACACAAAATGTAGAAAGAAACATTTCTGACATTCAAAAACAAAACCAAAAACAAATCAGTGACCAATATAGCCACCTTTCTTTCCATCCATAGATTCTGTCAGGTGCTTGATCTGTTCATGGTCAACATTGCATGCAGCAGCCACCACAGCCTCCCAGACACTGTTCAGGTGTCCCTCCCTGTACATCTCATTTTATGAGGGACCACAGGTTCTCTATGGGGTTCAGATCAGGTGAACAAGGGGGCCATGTCATTATTTTTTCTTCTTTTAGAACTTTACTGGCCAGCCATGCTGTGGAGTACTTGTCCTGCATGTTTTTCTTGAACGATAGAGGAGCTCTCTCCTTTACTGATCCAGCCTTGGGCCCATTAAGAGTCACTCTCGTTTCATCATTCCATAAATAAAAAAGATATTTCTTGGCCCTTGGTCTTTACATTTTATCTTATGTTTCTTGTTCAAAGGTGGTCGTTTTTCAGCCTTCCTTACCTTGGCCATGTCCCTGACTATGGCACACCTTGTGCTTTTTGATACTCCAGTAACGTTGCAGCTCTGGAATATGACAAAACTGGTGGCAAATGGAATCTTGGCAGCTTCGTGCTTGATTTTCCTCAATTCATGGGCAGTTATTTTGCTTTTTGTGACCCTGTTGGCTATTTGCCATGAAGCGCTTGATTGTTCAGTGATCACGCTTCAAAGGTTTGGCAATTTCAAGACAGCTGCATCCCTCTGCAAGACATCTCACAAATTTTGACTTTTCAGAGTCCGTCAAATCTCTCTTCTGACCCATTTTGCCAAAAGAAATGAAGTTGCCTAATAATAAAGCACACCTTATATAGGGTGTTGATGTCATTAAACCACACCCCTTCTCATTACAAATGCACATCACCTGATTTACATAATTGGTAGTTGGCTTTCAAGCCTATACAGCATGAAGTAGGACAACATGTATAAAGTAAGATGTTAAAAAATTAGATGTGATCAAAATACTCATTTGCCAAATAATTCTGCACACAGCGTATAAACATTTACAGAAAGCCTGTGTCTTTGCATGTGTTCTTACCCAGCAGTAGATGAGGGTTGATGATGTCAAAAAGGAACCCCCCCACCAAGGACCCCCCAATATAACCTGTGGCACGCCCAGCGAAGATGTAAGAGATGTTACTGATGTTTTTATTTACATTTTTGGCCAAATCTTCCAACGTCGGCCCCAAAACTGAGATACACATTCCCTAAAACACAGCAAACAGCAGAACACACTTGTTTACACTTGTTCACATCTCCTGATACACGAGAAACACACTCTCACTACAGTATTAACTTTCTGAGTGTTAAATACAGTCATGTGCAATTGTTTGTGTACACCTCATCAAAACTAAGTGAAGTTAAAGCTCAATGAACTCCCTAAATATTCCACAAACCTGGGAGGGGTATTATTGAAAATATTTAAAAACCACAGCAGCTCAGCCACAATGTGACAGACAATATAAAGTAACTGTGTACCAAGTGCTGAAGTTGACAGTGCATAAAAGTTCCAAAAGAGTTCCAAACCTCCAGTGGCACAAAAACTGTCCACCAGGAACATCATAGCATAGGTTGACCAGGTTGAGCAGTTACATGCATCGCTCCAGAGCTGGTCCAGACTGACATTGGTGTTTTCTACCTAAACATTATGAGCTTAAATGTACAACGTGACACTCTACTTTTGTCCCTTCTTTGTTGACTTAAAAGTAAACAGACACACTACAGAATTATGTAAAAACCAACAAAATGTACTGGATAAACAATATATAAATAAACAAATCTACAATAAACTGATATAGAAGTATTGTGATCACCATCACATCAATGTGATGTGAATAATATAATTTGGTCAATATTAACAGATCAATAACATGGTGAAGGAAAACAAGCAGCAATGTGCAATTAGATTAATTATAAGTGTAGTTTCTCCAGTGTCCCTTATCAAGATACATTTTGAGTGTATTATATATTAATTCTAAATATATTACAGTGTAATATAGTCTTTTAATATATTACATTAAATTATGCAGACACCAAAGTATTCTGCCTTTTTTTTATTATTTAAACCGCAAATGTCATGTTAATGCACTGGAACAGTTTTAAGAGCTGTAATTGTTTTTTTTTTAAGCCCCTCGTCCACTAAATACACAAAGCACTTTCAGGTTTTGGCCACCAGATGCCGCTAATGTCCACTGTGTTATGAAGCTCAGAGAAATGAATCTTTTTTCGATACAGTTAGGAAAAAGGCTTCAGTGCTTCAGAAAGCCTCGCTTTGCCATCACCATTTTTTTCAGTCCTGATGTTCCTGGACGTGGCAATTTTGTGTCCCCACTTCCAATTCGACCTTCTAAAAACACTCCATTTTAATCCAGCCTGGATGACGTGCTGAGCCACAATATAAATTAACCTGAATCACGAGAGTCGAGCAGAACGGCGAGTGATTCAGTTTGATTCAGTGAACAAAACGTTCTAAAAAGGCTCTATTTTAAGCAACAGTGGATGTGACAAGCCATTGAAAATTAAATAGTATACATTTTGATGCTGATATTGACAAGTAAAATAGAGTGTACATGTTGATGCTGATACTGTTACTAAAATACAGTGTCAGATCAGCGCTGATACTGAGTCTTAAATACAGAGTACAAATGGATGCTATTAGTGACACTTATATACAGTGTCATATCGGTGCTGATACTGACACTTAAATACAGTGTGGTTTCGGTGTTGATACTGACACTTTACTACAATTACAGATTTGACTACGTGTCAACTACCCACCAACATGGTCACCACTGGGCTGTGATTTTGAGACTCATCATAATAAAACCTCATCTTTACTATTTCACTGCTTTGCAGCTAAACTCTGAAGACCTCAAAGTCTCAAATGTTTCAGTGTGAGCTTGCCAGAGCAGCACAGGGCGAAGGTCCAGTGTCAGCAGAGCAAGTTTTACAGCTTCTGCCCTCAAACTGCAAATCCTGATAAGAACCAAACAGTTTATCATCTGCTTTCCTACAGAGAAAACTAACATCCACCTCAAAACTATCAATCATTCTAAATGCCTTCACCACGTCACTGTAGGACTAATGCTTTGACCTGAAATAATCAATTCATTCTAGAACTTCACCAATAGTCGTTCATTCTAGAACCCCATTCATTCATTCGTTCATTCTAGAACTTCCCAACAGTCATTAATTCTAGAACCCCATTCATTCTAGAAGTCCCCAATAGTCATTCCATCAAGCCATCCCATTCCAATGTATTCTAGAACAACCCAACTACAGTCCCCCGAAACCCCACTATGTCCAGTACCCGGATAAAACCCGCGCGAGTCTGACGTCATTACCAGTCCCAGGAACGAGGCACACAGTGTCATGGTAACCATCCAGCGGCCGCACGAGCCGCGTCTTCGTTCTGCGCGCGCCTGCGGCGGCTGCGGCTCGCGGGGCTGCGCGCTCTGCTCGAACAGCGTTTCCTCCTCCGCGCGCGCGAAGCGAACGCGCTTCTTCTTCCCACCGCCGGGGGCCATTATCTAGAACACTGAGCTCTAACCGTCTCTGACCTCAATTCACACACTCAGCTTGCAGGCGCGCGCCCTCCATCTACAGGCGTCTTCAGCGTCCGCGGCTCAGAGAGAGACAGTAAACACCGCAGTCCCGGCGCGTGCCACCGGAGGTTACGTGAGCAAATTTCCGGTTATACGAGCTTTCACACGTTCTTCAGAACAGACTGTTAATATTGTATATTATTGTGCAGTCCAGCAGTAAAGTTATAAGTGCAATGTGCGTTATTGCGACTGTGGAGCAGCAATAAATATATAGTATTTAGTGTGTCCATATAGTGAGTGCATAGGTTTGTGTGTGTGTGTGTGTGTGTGTGTGTGTGTGTGTGTGTGTGTGTGCGCGTGCTGGCCAGAGTTCTGATATGGTGCATGCATGGTTGTGGTATGGAGAGCAGGGCTGGACTTTAAAAAGATATTGTGGTGAGGTGTATATATGTTTATTCACTTGGCAGAGCGCTCACTTGACTGGAAAAACACTCACAAACCCTTTCAAACCTATAAACAACTGTAACTACACCAGAAGATCAGAGAGAGGAACAGGACTTCCAAACAGATAGAGCATCTTGCTGTGGGTGATGATTTGAAAATGCTTGATTTCTAGCAGCTCTGGGCAGGAAAAGAAGTCTAGTCTCTCTTCTCTCTCCTTAACTGCTACATCTGCATGATTATAACCAAAATAAATAATAACAGCACAAAATGCCTTTAGGCTTAATTGAAATTTACAGCTTATCATTGCTTTAGAAGTCCTATCCAATAACCATTGTGGAAAGCAAATATGTAACTTTACACAACACAGTGCTACCTCCTTACAGTATATTCTAGTGTGTGTGTGTGTGTGTGTGTGTGTGTGTGTGTGTGTGTTGCCTGAGTTTATTTACAAAGAGATGGTAAGGATGTGGGTTTGTGAATCTGGTTGCACTGGACTTTGCATTCTTGTAGCATAGGAGTGAAGGAGTGTATAGAGACTGTGTTGTGGGTGTGTGCTGTCCCTGATGGTGTTGAGTGGCCCTGGTGTGGTAATTGCCCTGCAGTGAGGGGAAGGCTGCTCCTGAGATGGACTGTGCAGTTTTGATTACATGCTGGATGGCCTTCCTGTTCTGTACAGTGCAGTTTCCATACCATATTATGATGGAACTCGTGAGGACACTCTCATCTCTGCATCTGTAGAAGTTTCTGAAATTTTGGCTGACACCCTGAGAAGGTACAGTCACTGCTGGGACTTCTTCATGATATCTTGTGTGTTGTAAGACAAGATGAGACCCTCAGAAATGTGAACATGTGAATATACACCACCTGTGTCTCAGCGACTGTTTGTAGAGTGGTGTGTGAAGTTCCCGCTCCTCACTGGGCCAACAGTCTTCTCCTTGGTTTTGTCTGCCTTGAGAGACAGATCGTGATCAGTCCAGTGACTGTGCTGAGAATGAGAAATCATACTGGAAGAAAGTGGCTGATCTGATGGACTGGTGTCCACCAACAATCTGACCAAGGAGATCATTATTGGCCCAACAAAAGAAAGAAAAATTAAATTGGACTCAGAATTGGAAATGAACAGTGAAAAGTGTCATTTTGTTTAATACTGTTTAACCGTAGAAAATGCTGATCAAAACGCCATTGGACCACAAGCTTTGCCACCAGCATCACCTTCAGGCTGTCAGGCAACAGTTGTTAGTTACATTCAAAATACATTCACATAGTTCGTTCTCATTTTCCATTCCACCTTAAATGGTGCAGCAGTTACATTCTGGCGCCTTACCTGCAGTTCTTATTAGTTTTCTTTGACACATCAATTGGAGCCTTGTAACCAGTGTTGCAGGAAAATATTCCTCCAAAAATATCTTTACCTGCCGCTTCATTTTTTTACCAGCCAGTCATAGTTTTAAGTAATATTTGTCTTGGTTAAAAAAATAATAGTCACATCACCTCTGTTTTTGAAAGTCAGTGTGTCACCTCTACAACGCACCATTTAACATCCAATCACTCTGAACGACTTTGTTTACACCAACTTTCTGATTCAAGCAACCCTGAAGGTTACGAGTCTTAAGGTGTAATGTTCATAATAAAGGTAAAGATGCACAAAGACCCACAAAGTGCCCCATACAGGGGAACTTGTGCTCTGTTTTTAACCCACACCCACACAGTGACACACATACTGTATCACACGTGTGAATTCACACACTAGGGGGCAGCGAGCACAATGATCATTTTTAACATCCCAGCAGACACAGCAAAATTAAACTGTACAGCATGACCTAAACTCTTCCCCATCTTCACAATTCAGCAGAATAATGTCTGCAAATGGCCACACTTTAACCCTTTACCAAGCAAGGCCACTTCAGAGCCTGTTTAGCTTAATCTAACCTGCTTCTACAGCACTGCCTAAACACCTGCATTAATCAACATTAATAGTTTGTCCATTATACCAGCCACACACAACTCAGGAACTTACAATTCACTCTTTTTTTTACCATCTTGTTACATAAATTCAGTATAATATTTCTGAATTGAAGTTCATAATGTGCAGAATTCTTACACAGTAAACACAGTTGTCATTATGAGTTAATCTGTAGCTGGAAGTTTCCATTTTCCATCAAGTACAACAGATGGAATGACCTAAGTGCACAGCAAATTTTGTGGGTTGTTTATGTTAAATTGATATTAATCAATGTAATTAACTCTCTTTATTAAAATCCAGAAAAAAATCTGCTATAAAATAAAAAATATACCACAGATCTTTTGATCTTGACGTCTGTACAGTTACTGTTTCCACATTGCAGACATGAACTCCTCACTCCATTTGTGCTACTTATAACCTTTCATCTTACGGCCTAGAACTACAGTCAGCTTCCTATGCACTTTAAATGGTGCAGCAGTTACAATCTACTTTTAAAGTTTAGGTTATGGTTGTGGAGCAGGGTAGATTTTAGGGTTGATTCTGCATTACGGGTGCAGTTATGGTTAAGGTTAGGTGTAGGGTTATATTCCATACAGGAACTTGAGATTTCAATTGCATTTAACAGGTATTCAGTTGAACATTCATTAAATGTTAGGTGAACCTCTAAAAGTTATCTGTAACACAATACCCAAATACAATGATTCTAAATAAAAGCCACTCCCAACTATACAGCCAAATTTAAGGTGGAATGGAACTGTAGGAGCCACTTCTGCTCATTGTTTGATTTGTGTTACTTTATTTGATTTTGGTTGTTTAATTATTATTAACACATGTCTGTTTCTAAGACTGTGCTCCCTCTACAGGTAGAGGGGGTGTTCCAAACCCATTAATGGAGTGGTCTACCTGGCCTCAGGGGGTGCTGGTACCAGCCTGAGACAGTCTTTAACCATGTGGTGCACCTGAATAGTTTGTTGGGCTAACACAGGCAGTCCTTTTCTTTTGTTTTCATTTATCGTTTAAAATAAACAATACATCAGCAATAACTGATCATCTGCCTGGATCTGGATCTTTTGTGCATTGCATGTGTTAAGCAACTATCACCAGTTACTCCCATGGTGGATTTATGCTGGTTCAGTATTTTAATCAGCAAGCTTTGTTTTGGTGGATCAAAAAGCTTTTTTTTTGCCGAAACAGGAACAATGAATTTGTAATTCTAAACTCTAATTCTAAAAGTAGAAGCCACTTCAGCCACAAGACCTCAGTGCAGAATGGAAAAACATAATGAGCATCACACATGTTAGGTTTAGAAAAATTGCATAAGATTTATTGATTGTGTTGTGCATATAATAAAGTGAACTAAATCATGCATGCCATATACTTCATACATACAAGCTGAAAAAAATAAAGAAATCAGGAAAAGAATCAAAAGGAGGGAAATCACATAAACGATTCACATAAAGTGACACGATACATTGCCTGTGATATGATCACGAAAACAGAAATAAAAGCAGCTTAGTGTGTTGCTGTTTTTAGGCTCCACTTTAATACACAGAAATAACCTGCACTGCTCCCCTTCTGCAGTGGCAACATGTTCTGGTTTTAAAGTGTACTGCCACTCCACCATCAACAACTGTTGATCATTAGCCAGAGAAAACACTCTCACATGACTCTGTTTGGCCAGAGGGGGAAAAATACACATTCCCTATGATTAGAATGATTTATCAAGCTCGGTTTCATTCAAGCTGATGGCATTAACCTTAATTCAAGCCTGTTGTTTCCCACACTCTTAACAACAAAGGTTCCTGAACTGCTCTTCAATGTACAGATCTCTGAAGTCATGTTAAACTCTAGCACCTGTTCCGAACCCTATATTAAACCAACAAAAATAAACCTCTCCACAGAGATGAACAGTGAAGTAACTGGAACCACATTCACCTAAAACATACTTCATGTGGTAACAAGTAACAGATGTTTTCAACTCAATTTAAAATTTCCCAGTAGCATCTTCACATCAAGATTTTCATAACTGGTATAGAGTGAGTGTTGATATTGATGTTTGTTCAACCATTGAAGAATAATTTTCTCCCCAGTTTAGTCATTTGTAGACCCCCACCTAGAATGTCCCCTGTCAATCATATGCTAAAACACACCTTTTCAAAATGCTGTTACATCAGCTGACTGACACCTGCACTGGTTGTGCTAAGTGAAACGGCAGGCGGTCCACTCAGAGAGTGCAATGCTCTGGGACTCCTGGCCACAGATGACTGTGGCATCACCAGGGAACTAACCTGTGATCTTCTAATGACAGAACCTAGGTTTAGATGACTGTGTTACTTGCGATACCAAACGGAGTTGGGTTTTAAAGTGAACTGAGAAACCTGTTTTACATTGTACACAGTTGACACAGATGCTTTGAGTCGTTTCTCCTCCCTTGTTTAGTTAAGAGTGTGTGGGCAGTTTACCTGAGTACATTATCAAGAGTGTGGAAGTAAAGCTGACTGCACAGTTTCATCACATCAGCAAACACAAGCATATTCTGAAATCAAGACATTTTCAGACTAGTAGTGGTAGAAGTTGAATAATTTGCATAAAAGACAAAACAAAACAAAAACTATACACATAGTTAAAAAAGAAACATACTTAAAAGTAATTCCTACTAAGTGAGTTCGCCAGCTTACCACCATAAGAACTTCTGTATCCAATGTAAATAAAAAACGTCTGCAAAAAGCAAATAAATGACTGATTTCTGACTCCAGACACAGTCACTCAGCCCTCAGAAAACCTGTTTCACCTCTGACGTGTGCTTCTTTTATTTATAACAGGAGATGCTAGATTAATGTCGCTACCAAACACTGGGCTTTGAACACAATCATTGAACAAAAACATTTGTCTCTCAAAACAAATCCAGATCTTCAACATGTTTGGCAAATGTGGATTAAAATATGATATGACACAAAAATACTTCTCCACATTGCTCAACAGTGGAGTAACAGGAACTACTTTCACCTTTGCAGTATGTGATGTCACTACATGCTCTGCAGTCCAGTTTAAAAATGGAACAGTACCACAAACAGGACATTATTTATGAATGAATGAAGTTACACATACATATCGCCTTTCTAGATGCCCAAGGACACTTAACAATCAGCACTCTTCACAATCAACCAACACACACTGACAAGACGCGACATCACACAGCGTATTGTACTGAAAATGGTAGAAGTGAACAGTAGAACAATGTAGCACAACTCCAGAAACTTCTAAATCTTCATGAAGGTCTTTTGAATTCAAGTGGGGTTTTCCTTCTAGCAATCCTACAAGCAGCTGTCTCTGAAATGTTTCTCGGTCTTCCAGGCTTTATTTGACCCTGATTAATCCTGTTAATATTTATTCATTCGATTTTGAACTGAGGAAATGACAACCTGAGAGCCATATCCTTATTTGGATATCATCACCTGGCCTTTCCTAATGATATTTTTGAAAAAGCCATAATCCTAACAGGCTAATTAAGGTCTGAGACCTTGATCAAAGTTATCTGAGCACTCAAATCTTCTAGGGTTCCCATACTTTTGCAAGGTATCCCTATCTTTTTTTCACTCTAAAATTGCATAGAACCAAAATAATACAGTGGTATTACTTTAACTCCATGACTTCTGGAGACTATTTTATCTTCAATGTGCTTAATTCTTCACAATAACTGTAACTTTGACCATGTAATGCCCAAATTTTACATGCCACTGTACATTCACAGGCCAGGACAATTAACAGTAGCCAATTCACCTTATCACCATGTTTTTGGAACCCTGATTCCCCAGAGGAAACCAGTGCAGACATGGGGAGCACATGGAAACCATCAAAATAGAGCCTCAAACCCAAGATTTTTGAAAACAAGATGAGTCCAGTGTTTCTTAGCAACATTAGCTCAGGATTTTCTATTGTAACCTAAGAAGCACACATCAGATACCAAACATGTCTTGGCTGATTGACTGCAGTGGTGGTTAGTGATCAGTTACTCTTCTTTGATTTTTCACCAAATTGTTTCTTTAACAACTCTAAGCTGGGAGTGGGTGCATAAAATAAGACAAAGATAAAAATGTAGTATTGCCTGGATGAATATCATGTGATATTCCAAAATGAGGTACATTAAAGCATATTTTCAACTTGCAAGACATTAATTATTTGGTTTAAAGGTATTTCATTTTAAGCTTTTAAAGGTTGTTTAAGTATTTTTAAGCTTTACAATTTCATTTTCACAAAATTCCTCTGTAGGTTCTGTTATGGTTGGAAATCCAAATAAAATGACTGTATGACACCGCATGCTGCTCTTGTATGTCTACTGTGGTTTTAATTCCTTTCATTCACACACATCCATACCTAAGTTGTTTATTCACCCTGTGTTGGGATTGTCAAGGCACTAACACTGCTATAATACATTGAACATGTTTATGTGATTTAGCACATTTCAACATCAGGACAAACCAGACTGATCCTATTTGCAGAAAGTCCAAAAAAATAAAAATAAAAGGAAAATGGGTGAGGTCTGAGTGACCACCTTGACAGTCAAGCATGTGGTTCAGAAACGAACCAAGTGAACTACAGCTCGTCCCTTGTGGTTGTATGATGAACATCTCAGCAACTACATCAATTGAGGTAGATTAAATTACAAAAACGTATAAGCATGTGGATCAACCAGGGTGAGTTACTGTGGAAAAGTCTAATGGATTTAATGAATGTAAACTGCAAAAACAGCAAAACAAATAAAACAATTTGTGCAATCAACATTCAGGCCTAAACCTCATCTAATTAATTTAACATGTTTTAATTTCCTGAATTTATGCTGTGTGGGGTTCTTTTACTGCACAGCAACTTAAAGCTAGAGATAAAAGGAAACACTAAAAATTTGGCGATTGTTTAGAAATAAATCAGACAAATAAATATATAAAAAGTGAAAAGTGAGTGAAAAGTGAAATGTGATAGATACGGAGGTCTATAAATGAATCTTTAACAATGGACTAACTATACCATTAACTATGGCAACTGTTCCTGTGTGTGATCCAAACAAAAGGCCACATTTCTCAGACTGCATTACCATTAAGACATTTCGTAAGGCTTGGCAATATGATAAAAGTAATATATCATTAAAGACATTTTCTAAATACAAAATATTTACTGTGATATTTTAACACAGACCAAATACACCATTAGCAGCAGATTTCAAATACTGCTGACTAAACACTTCCTCATTTTCATTTAAAATGTGCTGCACTCCTTCCAGTTACAGGATGGAGTTACTCTAATTATGCTCCGTGCAATGAAATGTGCAGTTGGTTCTATAAGCACTGAAAATATGTTCATAAAATGCAATCTGTGTATCACAACACAATGTTTTACAGCCTAACATTTGTGCTGCATACAGAAAACAGAGCTTTACCTACCTGCATTCATTCAAATAAGGCTGAACTTACATGAGAATTCTAGACATTCTCAACATCTGATAGTTTCCATGCACAGTCAATACACTATAAAGAAGTAGTTTAACGCAAAAAGGCTGTCGACATTCTGAGTAAACTGAAAATCTAATAGTTAGCTATCAAAAAAATGCCAATGTATATTTAAGCAAAATTATGAAGAAAAAATATTAAGGCACCTGGTAAATTAAAACTTTGTCAAAAATACAAACTTTCATAAAATTTGGCAACTGTAGTAGAATCCCCTGCATTATACAAATGCAACAAATTTATAATTAATAAAATGGCAACATTCAAAATAAACTTTATAAATGATCAGCCAATCATTCCAGAATAATTTTGCATTCCTATTATCAAATCAGCCGCCAAAAAAAAATTAAAATACAAATAAGTGCCCTGTCAAATAGTCTACACTGCCTCTTTAATTTATTGCTTAGGTAAAACCTTTAAATTGTGGCTAAACTTTAGGTTCATTATTATAAATATAAGCAAACACATTTTTCTTTGAACAATTAATGATTTCTCTATTCAAAGACAATTTAACAAATCAGGATATCTAATTTTTGGCCATCTTCTAAAATTAATACAGAGAAGTAAAGAGACTGTGCACAGCTACGAGCACTTCCATGTAACATGAAAACAAATTAGCTTTAAATCACTTTTTGCTCTATTTTTATGGACATAAATGGAGGCAGGGGTTAGAAACACACATCAAACTGGTGTGAAGGAAATATAAAAGTCTAATAAATGTATTCATGTTACTTTTAATTAATTAATTAATTAATTAATTAATTAATTAATTAATTAATCAATCAATCAATCAATCAATTAATGTTAATTAACATTAGCTTTCCCTAGAAGAATTTTGTATGCTGTGAAAAGGTATTAACTAAATTAATACACCAAATAATGTGGAACTGAATAAGCTGAAAGTTTAAATAACACTCTGTCATTTGGATTCACACTGAATTCTGAAATATCAGAAGTAAATGTGTAAATAAAGGAAAATAAAGGAAAAACGCCAGCGGCATCATAAAAGCACCGTTATAAAAAAAAAACACGTTTCCCTTGTGAAATGCTTCCCATTCTTCAAGTTTTCCCCTTTTCCTGTTAAAATGCTGAGGTGGGAGATGAAGCTCTGTCAGGACCCCCTTGCCATGGTGGTGATGAGTCTGATTCATTTCTTCTTTTTGGTGTAAATGCTGATCACTAAGAGCACTTACTGTCAGTCTTAAAAACACACACAAAGCTCAGTTCTGTCTCTCCTTCATCAATGTGTGTGTGTGTGTGTGTGTGTGTGTGTGTGTGTGTGTGTGTGTGTGTGTGTGAATGTGTGTGTGTGTGTGTGTGTGTGTGTGTGTGTGTGTGTGTCTGTGTTAGCTTAAATCTTACATTTAAGCTGACGTGTATGTATCATTGATTATATAACTGATTCTGGACTCTCTGCCTTGGTATCTGCATCTCCAAGTGCTCCTGGTTTTCTGTCCATCATGGATTGGGTCACATCGTTACTCTTTTGCAGTTTCCTCTTCTCCCTTTTCTCCACCCAAGGGATCAGACACAGCACAGCACCACCAATGATGGGAGGGATTCCTGCCAGGTAAAAGGCCACATCATAGCTGCCCAGGTGGTCCCTCAGGAAACCTGACAAACATACAACACACAAGTTTTATTAACACTGACAACACAGCCATGTTCTGGACTCTCATTAGGTTTCAAAAGTGGGTAAATATTCAGGACAATGACAGTACAGTCATAAAAACTGTTTCAGAAGCAGTGAGTAATTAAAAAATCAATAATTAGCTAACAACAGCTACATTATATGTCTAAATGTTTGTAGACACTCCTTCTAATGAATGCATTCAGCTACTTAAGTTGCACCCATTGCTGATATTAATGGGAAAATGCACTAGCTTGTCTAGTCCCCATACTGCCAATAGAGAAGACCTACCTGGAGCAGATAAACATCAATCTATGTGTACCATATGGTAATGGTAATCATCCAACATCCTGAATGCATCCTTGAATGCAATCAAATTCTCTCTAAAGAGTTACTCCAACAAAAGCAGAATACACTATTTTTATACCCTTGATTTCAGAAGTAACAATAAGCAGGTGTCCAAATATTTTCATTAGTGTAGCTTATTAGGGTATTACAAATATCACATCTGCAGACACAGCCCTGCACAGACACAGCCCTGGTGAAGTCCATTTGTGTTTAAGCTTTTGAAAAGGAAGACTTATTATTTTATTATTATTGTGTATTATTTGTAAGACACAGTGACATACAGACCGTATGAAGCATTTTTTCCTATGGAGACTCCATACACCAGGGGGCACTATTGCACCAGAACCATTAATTTTTTTCTTCTGTAATAAACCTGAACCAACCAATCAGCTTGTTAACAAGCCTTGATTTACCAATGTGTAAATACTTCCTTACTAAGTGTCCTGTAAGTACGTATCCTCTAGTACACAACATTCTGTTCTGTATATTCTGCATATATTCAGTTTGTCTAATAATGCATTACAATATGTACTGTACTGTCCAGTTGTGTATTGCAGCCTGTTATTTGCTGCCATCTGTCCTGTAGTGTTTTACCTGCGATAGGAGGTCCAACAGTCATGGGAACAGACATCATGCCCAGCAAGAAGCCAATGGCCTGAGAAACATTCTGAGAACCAACAAGCTCAAAAGCAATGGGCGCCATTATGCAGATAAAACATCCGTCAAACAGACCCATGAGCAAGCACACCGCAATCAGACCTCCAAATACATTGCACAGAGGAATCATCATTGACATCAACCCAATCACCAAGAACGAGGCCACCTACAGTAAAACAGAGGAACAAAGATTAGTGCTGTTGGGTGACATTTGGATAAATCATGAGAATAAACCTCAGGAGGCTACACTTCTGTTTCTTGAGTCACACTGGACAAAAACAACAGTGTCAGCAGTGCCCTTACGTAACACAGCTGAAATAGCCATGATGTGGACCTTGCTTTCCATTTAGTGATTATAAAGTGGCTCTGTTGTAATTTTCATGTTTATTAAGAGCCATTAAGAGATATTGATTATGATCTGAGTATTAGCCATTCACTTACTTATATCTTTGTGTGCTGGCTTCTTCCTAGTTTCTAGAATTCAGATGATATCAAGGAGGGGAAGAGCTTTTTCTTATAAAGCACCTAACTATTTGGCTTGCTTACATGGAGTCTTTATGTTTTGGACATGGGCTGAGGTTATATAATTTATATCAAACCTTTTTTTCTGCTCTGCACCCTGCTCTCTGCTGCTCCCCCCTGCCCCCATTCATGCTCTCATGTACACGTATGGCATAAGACTTAGTTTGTGTAAAGAAGAAATGAAGATCAAACTTCCCTACGCTTATATACTGTAAAACAATGTAAGATGGATTTTACGGGCTGTTCTAATATATTCACATTGTATTTCCAATTAGCTAATAGCACACACACACACACACACACACACACACACTACACTTGCATCAAAACTCAATGAGTTAGTTTCAAATGGGCTTGTGTACATGGTTTAAGTCAAGTTACGCCTTATTTATGTGAGACTGGACACAGCTGATGACAGACACTAACACATTATTACAAGATGCTGTGCACTTCCTGGTTCCAATTTAGCATCACAGCAATTGGGAAAAGAACCATAACTGCTTTTACAAGTTTGCACTGGTGTGGAATAATATTCAGGAACCATTTGTTCCTGCAGTGGAAAAATGGCTATTGATTTGTAACCTTATATTTAGCTGTCAGAGCAGTGTGATGAGGCTGAAAAATGTTATACTTGCTTCTGTTACGGAGTATCATTATGACGGCAGTATTATTATACTGCAGGGTATATGGGTTTGTACAATGTCTGTATTATAAAGATACTAAAATAAGATAATCCTGTTGATAGTGTGAATAGTTCCTAATCTACTAATTACATCGCAGACAGATATTGTATTGCTAAACATTAGTATTAATGTACTGGACGTGTCCCCAAATGTTTCACAAGCAATGAATATGTGTGTGTGTGTGTGTCTGTCTGTCACTTACCTGCAGGAATACTTTATAAACTCCAGGGACGTGGTCGGCAACGCGTCCAAAGATAAGACGTCCTACTCCAGACGTGACTCCGATACACATCAGCAAGACTTCTTTATTCGCATTATCTCCAAAACGTTCCTCCACATGATTCATCTGAGGAAATTATGTGAATACACACAGTGAGCTCATCTACTGACATGTTTTACTTTGTTTTCAGGTGTCTTTTACAGGAATATTTTATTTAAACAAGTTATTTTCAGTTTCCCAGAGTAACACCTCCTGATGTACATTCATCTAAAATAACAGTATGATGTTTGAAAGTTACAGAATTCTCTCCTGTATGATTATGAGACTTTGGGAGTGGGAGCTTTGTAATTTATACAAATACTATTAAAATTATTTATTATAAATATCAAACGCACACAGACCAAGACCCCCATGCATATATACACATGCTATGTCCCAAGAGCCTAATTATTACCCCCCACCCCACACACACACACACACACACACACACACACAGTGAAAATGTGTTGCAGATGGATGCAGGTTCCTCCTCCCTGAAAGAACCAATGAGAAGGAGGGTGGACACACACACACACACACACACACACACACACACACACACACACACACACACACACACACACTGAAACATTTCCAGATCATATCACTGTCTGTAAGCAGAAGACAAGTTATTATATTGCAATCACAATTTAATGGAAAGTTGTCATTGTGTTTAGAGCAGAACAAAACGGGCCATATAGTACTGTACGTCCTGAGGAGGCTGAGGTCCATAGCTGTGAGAGAAGAACTTTCTATAAGTCTGTGGTGTTGAGTGCCATCGTTTAGGTTTTTGAGTGCTGGTGCAGCAGTATTACAGCCAAAGACACCAAAAGATTCTAAAGAACACACTGTACTCAGCTCTAGAGCAACAGTGAAGCAAAGAGGTGAAAATGTCATGGTCTGGGGCTGCTTTGGTACACTGAATCTTTTACTGCATCAGAGGGGGCTTGGGGAAAATTTGAGGTCAACTGTACAAACAATGAAAATGAATCAGAGGTGGATCATGCCACATGCCAATGACCCAAAACATTCCAGTTAGTTAAATAAGGAATATTTCAACAGAAAGAAATTGTTTTGGAGTGGTCCAGATCTTAATCCTATTGACAGACTGAGAAGTGATTTGAAAACAGCTGTGCACACCAGAAAACCTTCAATCAGCACACTGCTGAAACACTTTCTACCAGACATTTCCAGGGAGAGATGGATGATCACTGGGTGAAAGAAGTACAATCGCTTCCGTACTGTTTCCCCACCTGTTTCTGTGAAAGTACAAAACTTAAGTTGGGGTAATTGTGACTGGCAACAGATTGGAAGGTAAGTAAGTGTTGTGTGGACAGTGTTTGGGTCAGTGTGTATGTGTGTGTATGAATATGTGTGTTACTGGTCTTGTGACCCATCTCTGCTTTGCAGAGTCAGCAGTCCTGATAAATGCTGATCGTGACGTGGTTGTCGCTTCCTTTTCCTGGCCACTGAGGTGGACAATTTGGACTTCTTATGACTGGAAAGTGACTGAGTGGTTTTTAAAGTCAGAGTCCAGTTTTATACTCATTTACTGCTGCTGGTATATTACCTTTAGGTGATTGATGTGGGTGCAGGGTACAGTATTTTATATCCCATAGCTGCTTTCATTCCAGGTAGTTCTGGGAAAACACTCTCTGACTCATTCCTCCAGCAGGTTGCAGCTTGTTCTATGTCATGTGCTTATCAATCCCCTACTTTTGACTTTTGACCAAGCAGAGTCAAAGCGTTGCTCTTTGCTTAGGGACTGAAGATGTTTTAGGTATAGGATAAGCAGTGTTGAAGTTGTCATAACCTTTGCAAAAGTGACTATTTTCTGCTAAAAGTTGATATAGCAGGTTCATGGCTTATTTTAGCTGCAGTTTGTGAATGAGTGGGTTGCTAGGAAGCCGCCTCTGTTATGACAGCTCCCCCTCCTTGACTCCTAATTTAGAGTACATGGGCATGTGAACTACAATTCAATAGTGATATCTGTGTTGAAAAGCCCAGCCATTCTGAATCAGAAACTATTTAATCTAAATTAAACCAAAATGTAAAGCTGAATTCAGAATACAGAGAAGGGTGATTATTGTACAGTAATTCTGTAGACCAGATTAGAAAAAGAGTGAGTTGGTTGGTGGTATTTTTGGGTGAATACTTTCCATTAATTTAGTGGCAGAGCAGCTTAGTTTGAGGAAATGTGAACAAAACAGACCAAACTAAAGCAGAAACAGCATGTTTTGGGCTGTTCTTGGTAGAGCGTGTAGGGGGAGCTAGTCATTTCAAAAGCAAGTAAAACACAATGTAAAAGCATGTGCAGTCACACAAGATACCAATTACATTTCCGGCATTTAGCAGATGCTTTTATCCAGAGCAACCACCAAAACACTGGACACCACAGAAGCGCAGTGGTGTCCATTGTTTCTATGGTTGCCACAGCAACCAAACTGTTCTATTCCACAGTCCGTGGTATGTAGAAGTACAGGATATGCATGCTTTAGTATGTTATGAACTGAATGTGCACAGCAAACTTAACAAAAGTGGAATTAAGTATGAGATTATTTCAGTTACGATACCAAAACTGTCTGAGAAAAAACTATGAGATGGGGAATCCCTGCTCTAGAGCTCGGCTTGGAGAGCCGTGCAAAAGTTTGTGCCCCTCAGACCAAATGACAAGTACTGTACATAAGTCACGTCCTCAGTGGAGACATGCTTGTGCACTTTTTTTATACACTATTACTCTTTAGTTACTAAAATTCAGAGACTGGAAAATAAAACATAAAATGTAGCATGTGCAATATGTTGTTTTTCAATATGTTAAATTGAATGAATGAATGAATGCATAAATAAATAAATAAGCCATATGTACACTTATTTACACATCCATAATGCCATAATGTGTCATTTGAATAGGGGTCTTATTCTTCTCATATTATTATTATATGATCTTATTTTTAGTGTTCAAGAATTTATTGCATAAGATTCTCAGTGTGGACTTTGCTCTAATACTTGCTGAGGACAGTCTGTGACTGTGACCTCTGTCAGTCACAGATGGACTTATTTTCAGTATATTCACTTTCAGTTTATGACTGCAATAAAGACCTTTATGACTGTAACATAAAGATAAATTGTGTGTACAGTCTCATTTTAGAGACATATTTACGCTGTTTTCATTATAATGCAAAAACACTTATTTGGTCCAATTAACAGATTGCTGTTTCACTAAATTTAATAGTCACATTTAATCTGATTTCACTGTAATGAAGACGGGAAAGCACATTATCAATATTTACTATCATAACTAAATTCAAGTTAAAGTTGGGCAATTAACTGAAATGTATTCAAAATTGACCTTCAGAACCATTTGTTGATGTAATTTTGCCCATGTCTGTATTTTTGATATTTTTAAATACTGTTAATAAGTGTTTACTTTGGCTGCATTTCTTGCATGCATAAGAAAAAAAAAACACACCACTATGTTGCTAGGCTAGAACACACACACTCTCTAAGAGCAGGCTGTTTAAGGCTCTGTCTGATTAAAAGTAAACTTGTTCACATTACAGAGCAGATTAAATCACCGCTGATCATAATAAAGCGGACAGTCTCAGCCACAGCACTGCTGAACAATTTAATATAAAATATATTTTATAATTTATTAGAAAAATTATTTAACTATATATACTTTAAACCTTTATTATACATTTATTACATTTTTATGGCAATTAAAGAATATGCCTTAAAACTAAATAAGCTTTTATTTATGCAAAAATAAATAAATAAATATACAGTGAAAACGTCTAAAGGGTGAAACTGACAGAACGTACAATTGAATATCATACTATTATATTTTACCCCACACTGCCCTGCCCTACTGTTAATACTTTCCTCGCTGTTTCTGTTCATGACCTGTACACTTATTAACATACTACCACATGTGTAAAATTATTGTTATCAAGGTAAAGCCTTCAATTGAGATATTGATTTAAGGTCATATCATTTTTTTTGCAGAAGGAATGAGCTTTCTCCACCAAAATGAGTTGTAGTGGAAAATTGATGGCCTTTCTAATAAAAACATACAAACACAAACAGACAAAGAAACACTGACTCTGCTGAAAACTAACATTTTCATCCAAAGTGTAAAAACAAAATACTACCAGCAAGTGAAGAAGCAATGCTAATGCTAGAGCCCCAGCTTCAGCACGAAAAATAAGCATCTGAGTTATTGCAGCAGCAACAGCGGGAGCATTAACTTTCAGAATGATGCTGCCCGCTGCTCAAGTACAGGGGGACAAAATCTCATCTATTATACCATAAACAGAGTTACAGTCTCAGCAGAACAGCATTTTTAACCTCTTTGAGGTGCACAAGCCAGATTTGGAACAGCAAAAGCGTAGTTTATTTGCAAAACATGGATGTTTGTGGACAGATTTTTAAAAATGTCTTTTAAAAATGCTTGTATTTTTGTAAAATGTTTGCATATTAAAAAAATATTTACAGTTTACTCACAAATTATTACTTGTTACTGTTTTGAGGTGGTGTTTTTTTAACTTCCAGACCCGCGCTGCAGCAGACCCCCCAGAGACAATAGGAGAGCTGGCCGTAGAAGAAAAAGAAAAACAAAGAAGAACTAAACAAAACCCAGACATGAGTTTAGTTACTCAAATACATGCTGGGTTTGTACTGAGAGATAAACAAACAAGAACTAAAAAGCCTTCAGATATGTTTCAACTGACCCACTGTAAAGCCACAGGGATTCATAATATATATAAATGAGTGTGTCCATCAGGCTTCTTATTATAAGGTTTCTACACTAAGGTTTCTTAGTATATGAGAGTTTTAAGACTTTTATATTTTGTATAAATATCGATGCTGCCTTGCAAAAGCATTAAATCTCTAAAATATAAAATTTACAGGACAAAGAAAAGACCTTAACTTTCAATGGAAGTCGATGTAACAATTTTAAAGCATTTTTACTGGTTCATTCAGCATCAAATTTGGGTAGGTGTTGGACAACTTACAATTTAACTTGTGTAAATAAATGAGATGAAAGGCTTTTGTACAACAATTGTACTATGCACTATAAATCAAACTAATCGTAACATTGCACTAAAGCATTTTTTAATGGGAAGGCCTAGTGTAGTTGCTACTGTATACCCCATGGGTTTGAAAACAACCTATACAAGCTCATATTCCCCCCAAACTGCTCTGAGTACATTACTGTCCAATACCTGTCTGATGTTTTACTGGGATAGTTATAATAAACCTTTATAGAATGTGACTTTCTGAACTGGTTTATTGATTTTTGTAGTGATTTTTCAAAAATAACTTTTATAGATGTTTAATATTTTATACAACAAACTAACTGATCTCACATACCATTCAGCAGCTTTAAATCACTACTGTGAAATCACTTCATGTGTGTGTGTGTGTGTGTGTGTGTGTGTGCGCAGAACATTCTTCAACTGATTTCTGCTGACATTCCCAATTCCTGATGTCAGTTTTACAGTGTTGTGAATGTTCTTTGATTTAGTCTTCTTCTAATGTGTGTATCAGCCTCATCCTCTTAAGCTGGAATGCCCAGTTCAGTGCTTGTTTACAACCAAAGAAAGGTATGGTTCAACAAAAAGAGCCTTTTTACCACCTTTCACCCTTACCCTCCCTATTCATAGCAATTGAAACCTGGTCTTTTGTCTTGGAAATATCTGCCTGGTGGTTTTGTGAAGATGTTCTCCAAGCGAACAGACTTTCCTTCAGTGACAGAAGTCATGCCTCCTGCATGTGCAAAACAAGTCCAGCTCTTTCCTTAACCACATGGAATATTTCCTGTAGTGCAAATGCATTCAACACAGGTAATCTACAGCTGTGTACTCGTGTAAAAGGTCATGTCTTGTTAATGTATGGATGTGTATCTCCACACATTTTCTGAAGCTCACGTGTGAAAATGGCAAAAGGATCAGAACTGGACTATCCTTAAATATAGCTGATATTGGATTAATATCTAGTAATTTATTCTGGGATTGACTGAAATCACATCAGATCAGATGAAGACATCACTACAACTGACATAACTACATGGAGTCCTACAAGTAATGATCAGTGAAGAGTTTTATTCACACAATAACTCTCTTTCTGTGACTTTTGCTTCTTTTGTTAAGAGCTGAAGGCTAGTGTTATTAAAAAGCACTCAAAGTCAGTTTTCGACCAGAACGTTTCTGTAAATACGTGCCCATGCACTTCTCACCACAGAACAGCTCCTGTTTGAGGCTGAACAGACGTGCATATGGTTTAAGATGCAGTAAGGCTTACTATGAATTGAACAAAACAGGACTGTGACTAGAACAGCTGCAACCAGCCTTTAACCACATGATGATGTTTTGTCAACTGATATACTTCACTGTAATCCATACTGTGTACTAATCCAGATTAACAAGTATAATCAGTATCAATCAAAATCATTAAGTATCTGTCTTAACACCAACTGAACCTTGAAGTGTCCTGTGTGTGTATGAGTTTGAGGCCTGTGTCTTTTTGATCTGTAGCACAGATACAGTATAATATCTGCTGAATATCACAGATCATTGTCATTGCAAGAGAGAGTTTCTCAGTACTGGAAATTAAATTTGATTGTTTGTTAGCCTTGTAGCATTAGTGCAAACTCTGACAATGGGGTTTATGTGCCATTGTGTTGACTTCCTAACTCCAAGCAGCTGAAACTGAGCAGATTACATGTTGGGAGTTAGCGCTAATTGTGTACGCGCAATTTACGATTAAATAGTGGCAACAAAGGAGGAAATACCACACTACCAAGCAGACCACTTACAGTTGTAGTTACATAAACCTAAGGAGTTGTTCATCAGGCTACAGTGTAGCATGCAGTGTAGGATACATGGATACTTTTGACACTGGTCTTAAAGGAGCACAAAAGACACCAAATATTTTTCATGTAATTCTGCAAAACAAAAGGCAGTTGTGATGTCACATAGTTTAAAAGGTTACATGATCAAATAGCAGAGAAAGGTACTGTGCCTCTCTCTACTGTGAACTGCTTCTGCGAGTGACCTGCTGTGTTTTCATGCTGCATTCTGCTGAGCTGACCGACTTTTGCCCACGAGGTCAGAGACACATGAGCAGCTCTGAAGAAACATGTAGACAGATCCCATAGAGGAGCCAGACTGTCCTCTGTGACAAAGAACCAAAATCCAAATAAACATGGACCACCCTACCTGCCCAGGCCCCTGAAACACATCACACTCACCCCTGCAGATTAGGTCACTATGAGGAGGCAGACAAGCTGCTCTCAGGCTGCAAATGTACTGAAATAACAAACAGTGTTTCTGTAACAGGGTTTATCATTGAAAACAACCCCAATATGAGAGTGAGAGAGAAAAACACTAGGAGGTATTGAAGTGGTGACAGTCTTTGCTTTTGGTAAAAGCCACACACACATATACACACACACACACACACACACACACACACACACAAACGTAAAGCTCACCAGGTGAACATAAGGTACGAAGTATCCATAGAGTGCAGCCGGAATCCCAAAAGCCCAGATTCTGTACCCCAGACTCCTCCAGATCTGGACGTTGAAGACTCTACGGAGTGCGGGGCAGCGACCCGGGGTTTTACCACTGCTGACCGGCCGTGGCAGGAGTGGCTTGTAGGTTAGTCCAGCCAGCATCAGCACGAACATAAACACACACATCACCTGCAGCGTGGTTTGGAGGCCAGTGCGAGAAAGCAGGGCAGAGAGAAGGGGTGGGAGGGAGACGGTGAAAACGCTACTGCCTGCAGTTACGATTCCATTAACAAGACCCAGACGTCGTTTGAAGTAGTGACCCAGAATCACCAGGCTGGGCTGATATGCAAATGAACATCCGCAAGCAAACACAACCCCATAGGTGAAGTACATAGGACCCAGAGACCTGCAGGAGAGAGAGAGAGAGAGAGAGAGAGAGAGAGAGAGAGAGAGAGAAGGGAAGGAAAGGGGCAGGTGAAACATTTACCTTGGCCACTTTATTAGAAAAAACAATGATGATGATGCACTTACTTGACATAGGAGCTGGCCAGCAACCCAACAAGTCCAACAGCGGCTCCACCAACAGCAGTGATTCTACAGCCCAGCAAATCAGTAAATACACTGACAATCGGAGAGCAGAAGAAAATCACCCCCATGGAAAGAGAGCCAACCCATGCTGGAGAGAGAGAGAGAGAGAGAGATAGAGAGAGAGATAGATTAAGTTAACTTATTCCAGTCCAAACCTGCCTGAATCTGTTCATCATAATTGCACAATCACAGTATAAATGTAACAAATTGTTTGCCCAAGCTCTCCAATTTCCAACGAGATGCTCAAGGACTATTTGCGCAGCATGCTTTTTGAATTACACCCAATCAGAACACAGCTAATTTGCATATTTCAAACTGAAATAACCAGTTTAATTCCAGGGGATATATTGAGCTATCCTTACTAATTAAAGTGGAAAACCCCTGTGTAAAAATGAATTAAGTTTTTGGTTCAAAACCCCCCCAAACTACGAGTTTAGGTGAAAATAAACTATAATTATGGTTTGGGAAATGAGCTCTATAATCCACATACAGTGGGTACGGAAAGTATTCAGACCCCTTTACATTTTTCACTCTTTGTTTCACTCTAGCCATTTGCTAAAATCAAAAGAGTTCATTTTATTTCTCATTAAAACTCACCATCCCATCTTGACAGAAAAAAAAACTGAAATGTAGATTTTTTTTGCAAATGTATTAATTTATTATTGATTTTAGCAAATGGCTGAAATGAAACAAAGAGTGAAAAAATTTAAGGGGTCTGAATAGTTTCCGTACCCACTGTAGCAAAACACTGTGAAGTTTGACCCCTCGGTCAGCTCGAGGTGTGTAACATCACTCTGAGTCAACAGTTACTCTAAACCTTTTGGCACAGTCAGCCAGCTCTGGCCACACACGTACACACACCCACACACACACACACACACACACACAAAACGATGTGAATCTCTGCTGAGGACTGTTTGGATTAGGGCTATGTAACTGAATCTCTCAGCAGTGGAGGTTAATATGGGAAAGATTCTCCTGTTAAAGTCTGAGTGCACCGAGCACACATCACTATTCACTGTTGTTTTTGTGCAGTCACAAAAACAAACGTACACATATCCACCCATCCAGCCTCCAGCAGTTCAGCCCTTATCAGTCAGATAGCGTATAGCAGATACAGCTGAAAGAGTCCTCCCACTGGTTGGAACTTCACTGATAGACCTGAAGACCATCAGATTAACCCACTGTACCCAAGTGAGAACACAGCTACTGTTTCCAGGAGGAAAACAAAGTGCTTTGCTTAAATTTGCCAGTACGTTTGTATCCCTCTACCTCAGTAACTGGTGTATTTATAAATGCTACAACGGTGGTTCTCAAACCTTTCAGGTACCACTTATGATCATACTAAGTCTAAGCAGCTGTGTGAAGCTTGCTTCAATCAACAATGGTAGGATGTTTGATTATTGTTTGTGGTCAATGCAGTAGGCCTACTGAGATATCTTGGGCAGCCTGAAACAGAGGAACATAATAGGAGTGCAATGTAGTGAACTTTGGGGTGTACAGGGCGTCCCGTTGAACTCTCTCTTCATTATTCAGTTATTAATCCAAATGCAGAAACTATTGTGAATTAATTGGTAACCAGTTGGTTTAGTATATGCTGTGTAGTTCCACAGACATCTACTGCAGTTCTATTGTACTTCTGCTGAAACTGATCTTAATGAACACAGTTCTGTAGTTCTGAAGACTGAAGGGTGGGCTTACATGCAGGGTCTAATGATTGTGTAATATGTCATAGTATTTTACATGTCTCCAACTACTGTCCTCAACACATTCAGTGCTGTTTATTGAGCAGAGCAACACTGAGCCTCTTGAATTGAACTGACTTGTTTGATTGCATTGGATCGTTAAGTGTTCTTTCAGTCCGAGTGATGCTAGAGAGCCACTGATGTGTGAAGCACCAGGCTGTTCATGTCTTATTCTCCATGGCAGCAGTTCAGGCACAATAACACTGCTGATTTTTAGCTTTGTTAGACACTCTTTATCTTACAGAATTATAAGATAATATTTTTTACATCAAGGAGTTCAAGAAAAAGATTTGTATTTATTAGTAAATAACTGTGGGGTTTATATCATGCCAAAGTCACACAGACACACAACAACTGACAAACGATATTCACCCTCTGAACTTATCACAGCCAAAGACACAGAGCCAAACATTAGATCACAAAAGAAAAAGGTAATAAAATCTATAAATCATGCTATAACCCAGGTTATGGATTAACGACAGTAATGAGCTTTTGCAGTGTGCAGTCTTCATAACTATTAATGCTAAAAAACACACACAAACAGAGCAGAATGCAGACGGGTCACTGCCAGCCTTTATTCTTAGAGTGCAATACATGTAAACACAGACCAGAGAAAGGAAAAAAACAAGCAGAGGGAGAGATACAGAGAGAGACAGAGGTAAAGAGAGGAGAGAGAGAGTGATACAGAGAGACAGTGGTAGAGAGATGATAGTGATACAGAGACAGAGGTAGACAGAGGAGAGAGAGAGTGATACAGAGAGACAGAGAGAGGAGAGAGAGTGATACAGAGAGAGACAAGAGTGATAGAGAGAGAGAGAGGTAGAGAGTGATAGAGAGAGAGAGATGCAGAGAGAGACAGAGGTAGAGATGAGAGTGTCTACGTTTACGTGCACCCTAATAATCTAAGTGCTCATTCAGAATAGAATATATGTCCATATTTACACTTCAATCAGAATAGAGTTGAGGCCATTCCGATTAGAGTTTCTATTCAACTGAACGAGGTGGGTAATCCTATAAATAATCTGTAAAATAGAAGAATAATAACCATGTAAAAACGCAAATCTGATTACATTCCCAATCAGAACGTTTAAGTAGGTTCTGTGAAAGTGCATTTGCATCTGCAAATTGATTGTGAAATTTAAAAGACCTTAGAATTGTTGGACGGCCAAAAAGCGAGCAATGATGAGCTGTTCAGACATGTGACAAACTGAGTTTTGAAGAGGAAATTGTGAACAGCTGGAAGTTTCTAAAGTCATTGCATCACAAAGCTAAGATGCAGAAAAGTGGTTCTGGTTCATCTACATTTGCGTTTACTGACATTGCAGATGGGAGATCGACCCCTTACTAATAAGAATGGCGTGGACGTTGGTCTTGCTGGCGACCTGCTGGAAAACTTTAAGAAAGGTATGGAAGGCAAAGTAAAGTAAGGTAGTTGATGACCCCGGTTTTTCCTGAGCTCAAACTCAGCAACCACAGAGCTGAGCTAATGCAAGGCAAAGGCTGTTTTAACCAACTTCACATCAAAGTACAACCTCAGAAAGGTCTCTTTAAGGGTCATTGGCTTCTGTTTCAGCTGACTGGTGATAGTAATACAGCCACTACTACTACTATTAATAATAATAATAATAATAATAATAATAATAATAATGATGATGAAACGGTGTGCATTAGTTAATGCGTGCAGTATGCTGGTTTGACTATTGTTGGCAGAGAGTCTTTCAAAGAGGAAGTAACTGCAAGTGCAAAAAGAATGTGTCATGACAAAACAAGTACACACATCAGTATTTTGCTGATCAGTTTAATTGTGTAAAGAGCGAAACTCAGGGACTGTCGGTCCTAACAGCAGGACTGATTCTGCAATCTGAGCAGACATAACCAGCAGCAACACACACCAATCAGCACTTTTACCACTTCTTTTATCTATCTATCTATCTATCTATCTATCTATCTATCTATCTATCTATCTATCTATCTATCTATCTATCTATCTATCTATTTACTTATTTTTTTCCATTTACAACGACATAGATCATATATACATATGTTTAGAATCATAGAAGGAAAAATACATTTTTTAAATAATAAAACAGAAACAAAACAACATTAAAGAAAAAGAAAGGAAGAAAGAAAAATGGTGAGAGAAAAAAAACATTCTATGCATCTTGTACATCTTGCTGGTTTTCCAAGAAGTCTGTAAATTGTTCCGAAACTCTGTAGCTTCCCCTTTTTAGCATAAGTCAATTTTTCCATGGCTAGAAAGTTGGAGAGGGTCTTGAACCAAACATTGACAGGAGGTGCCTTCATAGCTGTCCATGAGATGGCAATACAGTGTTTAGCTTGTAATGAGCACATATAGACCATCTTTTTATCTGCATTAGACAATCTTAGGTCTGTTGGGACAAGTCCAAAAATGAACAACTTAAGTAACAGAAACCTGACCACAACTGTGCACATGATTTAGTATAACCTCTTCAAGGCTGGACAGAGGTGGTTTGTTTATCTGTTTGTATTTTTTCAAAATATAACTCCTAATTTGCAAATATTTGAAGAAGTGGTTCCTGGGTATATTGTAAGCACCATGTAATTCATCAGAGCTTTACAATAAATGATTTGCAATGTACATGTCCCTAATTTCACTAATACCTTTCATTGCCCATGATTTGAACCCTGGGTCATTTCTTCCTGCTGGATATCGGTGGTTTCCCCAAATAGGGGTGAAC
This sequence comes from Acestrorhynchus altus, assembly GCA_034509495.1. Taxonomy (NCBI): domain Eukaryota; kingdom Metazoa; phylum Chordata; class Actinopteri; order Characiformes; family Acestrorhynchidae; genus Acestrorhynchus; species Acestrorhynchus altus. The sequence continues at coordinate 18,376,424 of CM067511.1, read as the reverse complement.
CCTGATAGATCTGAGTCAATGCCTGAACGTGTCTGTACTTTGTGCCAGACTATGATGGAGTTTTTAACAAAGGAATTGTGTGTATTCTTGAACAGTTTTTTAATGAATCAGAAAATAAATATATTTTTAATGGCAAGGGGGATGTGGTACAGTTTTCTATTTCGACCAAGGAATTTTAGGTTCATTTGAGAACCAGTGCATGATTGCCTTGATCTGGGCTGCCCAGTAATACCACCGAATGTTTGGCAATTGTAGGCCCCCTCTATCATATGGCAAATGAAGTAAGGACATCCTAAGTCTTGGGTGCCTGTTATTCCAAATAAAATTAGTAATTAATTCCTTCAGTTTAGGAAAGAGGGTAGGTGGGGGACTAAGTGGGATATTTGGTAAGATATTCATTTTAACTATGTTTACATGACCAATTAGAGATATGGGGAGATCTGACCATCTCGTCAGAGTATTACTGGTAGAAGATAGAATTGGGTTATAATTTTCTGAGACTATGTCATGTATTTTGGGGGTGACCTGTATCCCCAAGTACTTAAAGCCCTTGGATGCATTATGAAATTCGTCCCCCACTGTTGGGTTATTTCTTTCTTTGTCATTTAGGAACATAATATTAGACTTGGTTATGACTTTATAGCCAGAGATTTTACCAAAGGTTGCTATTATGTGAAGAAAGGCAGGAAGGGATTGTGTCAGATTTTTTACAAAGAGTATGATGTCATATGCAAAAAGGCTAATTCTGTGTTCACAGTTTCCTATTGTTACTCCCCTTATCAGAGGGTGTCATCTAATTGTTAGGGCCAATGGTTCTATAAACAATACAAACAAAAGGGGTGACAGTGGAACTTTTACTACTTCTAAGTAGGGTTGTTGTGTTCTGATCAAGTGGACTCAGATCAGGGCCAATCGAAGTATATGTGTGTGGATAGTGTATCTACCATTTTAAGCCCTATTCAGTTCCAGTCCTTTTTCCCCACTTTGGGCGTCCTCTAGACACCTTTAGACATTATTCAGAGGAGCAGAACACTTATTCTCCAACACCAAGAAACAAAAAGCACTAATGGCAGGCATGGGCTAGAATGGTATAAAGCCCCCCTGAACTGAGCTGTGGACCAGTGGAAGAGTGTTCTCTGGATGATGGTGCTTGATCCAGAACTTTTGGGTTGAGCTGGAATTTGGGAATGAGGTGGGGTGATGAACTCCCTGATTGTTCTGCTCCTTCTTACACCAATTAGCCATAGCAATAAGACCACCTCCTTGTTTCTATTCTCACTGTCTATTTCATCAGCTCCTCTTACCATACAGGTGCTCTTTAACAGTTCTATAATTACAGGCTGCCGTCCTCCCTTCATTCTTTATAGAGTCGGTGGTAGAAGCTCGTCTGTTTCTGCTGGTCATCATCTAGTCCTTCATCAGTGCTCAACTGTCGGTTGAATATTTCTGGTTGGTTGACTAATCTCAGTCAAGCAGTGACACTGAGGTGTTTAAACACTCCAACAGCACAGATGCACTCATACCAGCTCAACCCGTTTGGTAAAGTAGCACCTGCCACTGGCCAAATGTGGGTCAATTTATAAGTGGTGGATAAATTTGATCAACCCACACACCACAGAGGCGGGGAAGCAATTTGGACATGACAGTCAAAGAGCATTCAATTCAGTTCAGTAATACAACTGAACTGTAGAGGTCAGCAATACACCTGTGCTGCCACAAGTCTGCCACACATTCATACAGCATTGCTGAGCAAGGAGCTCCACGTAAATGCAGCAAAGATGTTGGCTGTGTGGAAGCGGCAGCTGTGCAGACAACAGCAGTTCAACAGTGCTGTGGTATATTTAGATCTTCTAGCTGTTTTGCCCATTTTAAAAACACTTTGCTGTGTGCTTACATCACTCCATCTTAAATTTGTTAAAGATTCTGCAGCATTTAAGGTGAAATGGAAAATTGCAACTACAGAAGCAGCAGAGTGCAGCTGTTTGTTTACAGTGTCAGAAACCTGCACGTTATGAATTTAATAAATTTATGTGACTAGATGGTTTTCAAAGGCACGGCTGGAAAGGCACAATGTTCTCATTTAAGTGAACAACAGCGGAAATAACTCGAGTGAGTTCCTGAGTTGTGTGTGGCTGGTATTGTGATCAAATTCATGTTGATTAACGCAGGTGCTGCATTTAGGCAGTTCTGTAGAAACATGCTGTTTGCTGAAGGAAGCGGGTTAAATGAAGCCCAACTTTCCCTTCCCACATGTGGAACTGTACCAAACGGGGACTCTGGAGGGGCCGTGCTGGATAAAGAGTTTAAGTGTCAGAGAATGACCCAAAAAAGTCTATTTGCAGACTTAACTGAACTGGTGGGTCTGCTTGAATGTTAAAGAATTTGTTATTTTTTTATTTTTATTTTTTAAGAGAAAAGACCATTTCATTCATGCAGTGGTGAAAAAAAGTGGCAGAATTCATGAAAACTGTGAAATCCGTATTTGCCCTTTAGCCAAATGTATCTTTTTGTTCAGTTTATGTTTTCGGCCAAAAAATAATCTTTTCATTACACATAGAGACTCGTAACCTTCAGGGTTGCTTGACGGACCCATACACTTGTGAGTCAGATGGTTGTAAGGCTGGTGTAAACAAAGTTGTTCAGAGTGATCTGATGTTAAATGGTGCATGGTAGAGGTGACACACACTGACTTTCAATGGTGGTGATAAAACCAAGGGTTGTGATATCTACATTACAAATAATGATTTCCATCAGACTATTCTTTTTTAACCAAGACAAATGTTACTTAAAACCACCACTGCATAAACACTGAGTTGCTGGTAAAATATTCTTCTATCAGCCATACTAACACATCACCACCATGTCAGTATGACCAACCACCCACATAATACCTGCTCTGTGGTGGTCCTGACCATTGAAGATCAGGGTGGACAGAGGCTAAGTATTCAGAGAAACAGATGGAGTACAGTCTGTAATTACAGAACTATAAAGTGCTGAATGGATCGGCAGGTCAGTCAGACTGTAGTCCAAAATATTAACACACAATAAAACAGTAATATCAGTCCAGTGCCACTGACAACACTGCAAAGTCACAGTGTGAGCTCAAAGACCATTCATTCTGAATTTTGCAGTAAAACCCAAACTGGTATGTTGAAAGTACACCACGTCTGAGATATCAGATACGAGTATAAAATCAATCTAAGTCTCGGTGATGGAACAGACCTGCCCTTTCTCACTCTGCTGAAAGACATTTAGTAACAGTGTCTGTTACTGACCTGTACTGGAAACTGCTGATTTACACATCAAACCAAACCACACACCCACTCACACACCCACTCACACACACACACACACACACACACACACACATCATCCTCTCATATACCCTCTTTTGTTCTCTGTCCAGACCAAGAGCCACAAAATCTTTCACTTAAGGACAGGAAGAAAGAGACAGATGGACTACATAAACAAAGACTACAAGAACAAGAGAGAAAGAGAGAGAGAGAGAGAGAGAGAGAGAGAAAGAAAGAAAAGAAAGGAAATCAAGATCTGTAGTATAGAGAAAGAAAGAGCAAGTTTAAAAATAAGCAAGCATAAGTAGGAGAGAAAAAAGAGGGGGAGGGAGGATCTCCAGGTGTGAAAGATAGATTGTGAACTCAGTAACCCCACAGACTGACTAAAACAATCACATCAAACTCCAACACACACACACACACACACACACACACACACACACACACACACACACACACACACACACACACACACATTTACCTCAGGAGAGTATGTTACAGTAAGGGATTCCAGAAACCCTGCTGTGTGAACTTGTGCTCTTCAGAACACTCCTGTTAGAGATGCCATTTACACACTTTACTTGTGCAGCTCAAAGATTAGAGTAACCTAAGAAAGATCACAACTCATGAAAATAAATAAAGTACTGAGATCATATCAGTAACAGTATCATACATTAATCAGCAATACATTGAGCAGATCAGACTCAGACTGTTCTTTGCATTAAGACTGATCAGTATCGGACAACACTCAGCATAATATTACTGAGGAAGGACTGGTACTGGCCAAGTCTCACTATTAAGGCACTCAGATCAGATCAGGATTGGCTGAAACTCGGGTACTCAGATCAGATCGGGGGGGGGAAATCAGGACATCCTTAATTTGTCTTTTCTTTAAAACAATAGTTGGAGCTTCCCTGTATTTGTTTTCTCTTTGCTTTGTGCAAGTGTGTATAAAAGCAGGAGAACACCGGAGGTGGTGTGTTACAGCGAATAAACAAAACGGCATACTTTTACACACTGCTGATAACAATCTCAGGGTGGGAGCATCCCATTCACACTGAGACATAAATACTCCACTCAACTTCTGACCTTACTCTCTGTGTGTGTGTGCGTGTGTGTGTGTGTGTGTGTGTGTGTGTGTGTGTGTGTGTGTGTGTGCATGTGTGTGTGTGGGATTCCTCCTGCAGCTTATGATATATTGCTGAACAGAAACAGGAAATGGAATTGCTGTGAGCATCAGCCTTTCCTCACACGCACACGCACATACTGTTCACACAGTTGTACTTGTTCAACACTTGTCTTCAGGACAAGGGTTCATTCATATATCCTACATGTACAAGAAAAATAAGTACCCACGCACACACACACACACACACACACACACACACACACACACATATACACAGTGATGTGGCTATTAGATCTTCATTTGAACTACACTGGGAGATATATATGATATAACTCAACACTGAAACAGGCAAAATATCTTTTAAAAATTATTTGTAAAACATTATTATTATAAATGTCTAAAATTCAGGATTTATTACTGCTTAAAATACCTAAAAATTTAAAATTGCAATCAGGTGCACCACATGAGCTACAAACAATTAGACTATCGTTAGAGTAAAAGTCTAATCGTTAAAAAAATGATTTTAAATCGTTAAAGTCTTACTTAAACTTCAGACATTAGTTTTGTTTGCTCTTGATGGTTGAAGTGAGTGGTATCACTGTGGTATAATCCAAAGTTCTGATGCCTTCAGAAAGAGGTTTGTAGATGTGGTCTGGGAAGGGATTTAAAAAGATCTCTAAACAATTAGAAATCAGCCGTCCCACTGTCCGGAAAATAATTTACAAATGAAGAACATTTAAAAAATGTCCAAGGTCAGCCTGAAAGATGTGTAAAGATGTCTCCTAAACTGTCATCACAAGACCTGCAGATAGCTCTTGCCAAGTTAAGCTGTCAAGGTGCAGCATCTACCGAAAGAGACCAAACAAGCTGGATTATCATGGGAGGGGAGCAAGGAGGGAAAAACTAAAGTTTGACAGAGAACACAGATAAAAGAGCAGAGCTTCTGGATCAATGTGCTTTGGACTGATGAATCCAAAGTTGAATTACAGAAACCAAACCAAAATCTTTCTTCCGGTTGATGTCAGAGACTGATAGACGGTTATAAGAAACATCTAACTGACTTTACAGGAACACTCTGAAGTTCAATAATTACAGACTGTAGACCATTTAAATGTCCCTGTTTAGCCTCCTTTCATTGTTTTCCATTCGTCTGGCCCAACGTCTCTTCTAGTCTATAGAAGAAGTCAAAATTGTCCACCAGGTTAAATTTGCAACAAACATTTGCAGAGTAGAAACCAGAGGTGGAGACTAAAGTTGGGTGATGAAGATGGTGCTTATAATGGTACCCACCAAATTACATCAGTACTACAGTACTGATTCACATTGAATCATCTGGTGCCAACTTTCATTACAAGTGTAGAACAGTGAGGGCAGCAGATCCAAAATCAGAAAAAGCAAAGTCTCCCACAACAGCCACTGCTGATGAAGCATGAAGGTGAACCAAGGATTCACTGCCAAAGGTGAAACTTTACAGCACGGAATACACAGCTTGTGTGTCATACAACGATACACTGTCATTTGTATCTTGTAATCCAATTCGAGAGAAAACTGCTGGAAAAGGAACAGTTTAGAGGAGAACAAAAAGACTGTTTTGTCACTGAACAGCAGAGGCTCTACACCTTTGGTGGCTTCAATGCGCTGTCCATGTTTTCCACAATCACTGGTCAGAACCCGACAGGAACACCACAGGTGCACACAGTTGCTTTAAATCACAAGATTAGTGCATTTAAAAGTGTTCATTATTTAAACTTAAAACAGTTACAGAGAGTTTAACTAGACAACCAATTTGTGCTTTAACGTTAAATGTTAAATTAACATTTCAATGGATTTTACATGAACTTACATATACTTACAGTGAAATAACGTGTTCAATACTACATAAAAAAAGCAGGTTTGGAGCTGCTTCTAAGTGTGTTTGGAGCTGTAAGGTTATTTGTGGAATCACGGCAAGCTGGCTGACAGGAAGTTAGGCCCATAACTCTCTCTCTAAGTAAAGACAGCAGGAAAAAGAAATTTCACCAGCTGTCTCTCTCTGTCTCTGTCTCTCTCTCTAAGCATGAGCTCACAGCAGTCACTCGTCCAATCACTACATATTTACCAGATTATCTGTTATAAACTGTTCATAATCACAGATGTATGGTTAACTTTGTCGAGATGGCACAGAGATTTCAGCCTCCTCCTCCTTTATCTACTGGTTTTATCTATTCAAATAAAAACGTACCTTTCTCAGGCACCTATTACACATATGCTGATGCCACTGCTAAAATAATGTGTTTTTTATGTATATATTTCCTTTTTGTTATTTTTTATGTTCTCCATAAAAAGGGAGAAAACAAATCAACTAGTGCTCCTTCGGTTACCTGCTTCAGGTGTGTTTGGACATAAAAGAGAAGAAAAATGTGGTCCAGCTGAAGGAGGCCTGAGACTCTAATATAAGTCTAGTTTTATTAGTTATTAGAAAAGTGGGGCGCAGGCCTAGTGTGTCTCGCCTCTCAGTGGGGTGCATGTGTTTGATCTATACTAATCTCCTCTGCGCTGACACACTGGCTTGGCTCCAGCACCCCCTACAAAGAGGGCAGTTAAAGCACTGAGGGGGCTTGCAGTCATCTAAGGACAGCAGCGGCCTGCAGCCGTCTAGAAGTAAATCCTCCGTGACCCCTGACCACAGCCGCAATGATGTGGTCTGTGGCTGGCTCACGTCTAGTGCCTCTAATTGTGGCACATAACAAGGGATGGCTTTTATAGATTTACAGTCAGATTTTTCAATAAATAACTGTAAAAAGACATGTTTCTCAAGATTATAAACAATTAATGGAACTACATGTTAACATGAAACTGAAATAAATAAATAAAATCAATAAATAAATCAAATATAATCATCAAAAGTTCATTGTTCAGACTCTGAGTGGCTCAGCGGTCTATTGCACTACCACTATGACCTGAGAAGCACAGGTTCGAATCCTGGGTCATGCTGCTTGTCATCGGCAGCTGGAGTGTAATTGGTCACGTTCTCTGAATGGATAGATGGCACGTTCTCCACACATCACACTCAATGTGAAGTTGGCCAGTACAGGCATAAACATGTTCTTTTGAATTTTGCATTACTTCTGCAGTGACTGATTATTGTGTCGCATTCTGAGATGGGTGGTGGAGAGTTTGTAGAAGAGAAATGTTATCAAACAGAGGATGCGTGGAGAGGAAGGGGAAGTATTTGCAATGCAAACCTCTGGTACAGATCCTTACTGGCACATGCTGGAACACGTCAGGGTGGAACAATCGCCTCGGCTTGCTCATAACTTTACCAGAACGGATGCTTTATGCTGCCTGCATGTCCTATGAAGTTGCTACTTACAACACAGGAAGATTGTAAGTAGGACATGATTTCGGTTTGGAAACAGCATGAATGCCCCAGGACAATTTAATTACCCCATCACAAATAAAGAATGAGTGTGTTTGCCAGTGTTATTGCAAAGAGGAGAGTCTGAATTTAATAAGCTCTGTTTCTGCCCTGTAAGAAACTTCAGCCGTATGTTCAGGTGCTGCTAAACAATGAAAATACAACCAACTAAAAGACAATTGACAAAAGACAATTACTGAGTTTCCAGACTTTTTAGCTGAAGTAGTTCTTTCTACTGATAAAACTGTGATTGTCAGAGATTTCAACATTCACTATGAAAAGACCCAGAACCCACTTCAAAGGGATTTTCACTCTATTTTGGAAGCTTTTGGGTTTAAACAAATTGTCACTGGGTCAACCCACCAATTCAACCTTACTTTACATTTAGTTTTAACCACAACGTGACCTGTCTCTCACAATATGACTCTGATCACTACTTCATTATGTTTGAATACATACACAGCAGACGCATCCATAACAACCTCGACAGTAAATGTATCAAATGGACAGTGTTGCAGATGGCAGCAAACAAAATTAGAAGTTTTCCAAGTTGCTTAGAAACATAGTCTTTTGGATTACAAACAGGCCTTAGTGAAAGCCGAATCATCATATATTTGATCTCTAATAGATCAAAATAAAGACAGATTCCAGTTTAATGTCGAGTCTAAATTAACCAGCAGCCAAAACTCAAGCTCAATTATTCCCCCTCATATTTGTAGTAACAATTTTATGACATTGTTTATTGATAAAATAGAAAATAATTGATTAACAATTCAAGGTCAGGCCCCAACATCAACTCTTTGCATATCTGAAAACAGCACTAGAGCAATTTAACTGTTATTGAAAAGAAGCTCCTTAGTTTAATCAGCTCCTCCATATCATCCTCAGTGCACTGGACCCATCACTCAATAGACTAGAGAACCATTTAGGACTTAAAGGATCAGCCCTTAACTGGTTTCGATGCTATCAGTGTGAAATATGTTGTTCCTCAGTGGTCCGTCCTGGGTCCATGACTGTTCTCTCTCTACTTGCTACGGCTGGATAAAGTCATCTGAAAGCATGATATTGACTTTCACGGCTGTGCTGATGACACCCAGCTTTACATTTCAGCTAAACCAAATGAGGACCGTTGCCTCAGTAGGATAATAAACTGTATTATAGAAATTAAAACGTGGATGACTCAAAATTTCCTTTTACTAAACTCTGAAAAAACAGAGATTTTAACACTGGGGCCCAATAAATCCAATATCCCTATTAATCTAGACCATTTCAATTATTCCCAGGTCCACTGTACAAAACCAAGGAGTTGTTTTCAACACAGATCTTTCATTTGATGCTCACATTTGTAATGTAGTTAAAACTGGATTCTTTCACTGACAAAATATTACCAAATTGCATAAAGCACTCTGCTACAAAAATGCTGAGATACTAGTGTATGCATTCATAACATCAAGACTGCATTACTGTAATACAAAACGCTGCTGCAAGAGTCTCACCAGAACTCAGAAATTTGACCACATTAGTCCTGTTCTCTCTTCCCTCCATTGGCTTCCTATTAAATTCCAAACTGACTACACTGCTGACTACACTGAAATTTTGCTGACTAGAAAACATTGCTCCTAACCTAAGTTGCTAAATGCCCCACAATATCTAAAAGACCTTCTAAAGCCATACAGCCTGTCAGGTACAAGATGCAGGCCGGCTGGCAGTCCCTCAAATTAAAAAGAACACTGCAGGGGGACGAGCTTTCTCCTATAAAGCCCCTCAGCTCTGGAATAGCTTTCCTGCTACTGTTCAGGACTCAGGCACACTCTCTGTCTATAAATCTTGACTAAAAACCTTTCTCTTTACACAGGCTTTTTATTTACACCTCAAATACAGATTCTCTTTTTGTGCTACATCAGATTATCTACATCTCTGCCCCCATGTCCTGAGCTGCCCCTGCTTCCTGGCTGATATTGGTCCATGCCCTCTCAAAATGCTTTATCCTGACAAATCTATCCAGATGTCCACTCATCCCACATCTGAGACGCCACTGCAAGCTATTTTATTATTATTTAGCCTGCATGGACATCCATACTAACACTAAGCTTGTATCCTACTCACACTTCCATTCCCACATAACTCCCACATTACATTTACTGCTAAATATATTCTCTGCTGCTTTACAACGTTTAATGCATGTCGACCAGAGGAGGATGGGTTCCTTTCTTGAGCCTTGGTTCCTCTCAAGGTTTCTTCCTCCTAGAGGGAGTTTTTCTTTGCCTCTGTTGCCTGCTGGCTGCTCAGTTGGACCCAGATTTCTGTAAAGCTGCTTTGTAACAACTCACTGCCATAATATTAAGCACCCAACAATGCAGTCCGTTTTCACAAACATTAGTGAAAGAACCGATGTTTGGTCCTGCAAATGGATTCAACCACTGCAACGGAATCATGCAGTGTAATTTCTGCCTTTGTAGATATTCCAAAATAAACTGTTCAACAAGTTCACTAAGCCATTAAGTATCAGGTCATGTAAGGTCAATAACTGCAACAGTCCCAAACCTCCTCTGGCATAAAACACAAAACCTACACACCTAGAGTTTCATGGCATGCACTGACATGGTTGAACAGATTAATCCAGCATAACCCTTATATCACCATGCTCGATTGCAAGCGTCAGATGGAGTGGTGTAAAGTACAGTTCAGCTGGACTCTGGAGCAGTGGAAAGTAATCACAATCCCCTCTCTGTCTGTGTTGAGCCAATGCCAGGAGAACATTACCTATTTGACTCCACTGTGCTGACAGTAAAGTTTGGTAGAGGAGGGACAATACTGTAGTTGTTTTTGGGGGCTGGCCTAAGCTAAGCTTTAGTTCCAGTGAAGAAAAAGCATGAATGCTTTGTCCGACCAGGAGATTTTGGTTTTGTATTTTTCTGCATATTTCCAACTCTGTGGAAATAGTTGGGGAAGGCCAGCATGACTATGTCCCAGAGCACAAAACAAGTCCTCAAGAGCATCATTGTGTGAGTTTGGTGTGGAAGAATTTTACCGACCTGCACAGATTCCAAACCTCAACCAAACTGAACACCTTGGGATGTACTAGAACAGAGATTGCGATACTGGTTCTCTTGTCCAATGTCAGTGTCCGAATTCACAATCACTCTTCTGGAAGAATGGGCAAAATGTCCCACAGACCCACTCCAAAATCTTGTAGAAAGCATTCATGGAAGAGTGGAAACACTTATAGTTGCTAAGGGGGGGCCATTCCATATTAATGCCTATGGATGTAGAATGGGATGTCATAAAGCTCCATTAGGTGTCATGTGTAGATATCCAAATCATTTTGTCCAGACAGTGTAGTAAAACAATACTATTATTATGACTTTTATTAGTAGTATAAGTCATTTCCCAACAGTAAATATGGTTTTGTGGTGGCATTAATGTACACAAATACCAGAGCATCTCAAGGAATTATAATATCATCCATTTAATAATTTTATTTAAATAGATTATTTTGTTTTACTCTTGATAGGTATGGCTTATAGGTGATGAAAGTCATAAATCCAGCTTTTCAAATTATTAGAATATTTCATTTTGAGTTAAAATTTGATATTCAAACATTAAAGCAAAAGAGGCATGATATACACTTATAAAATATGAGGCTCCAATTCCTGGAGGTAATTCCCTGAAATGCTAGTATGTGTATGAAAAGACACACAAAACATTTAGCAGCAGTAAGATAATAAATTGTACTGATCTACAGATATGAAATGGCATTCTGGGAGCTGATAAATTTTTCGAGCTGCCTGCTTTAGAGAAATTACCCGATAGAAAAGCTCACTCAAATGCACTTCCTACCATTTGGGAAGCATACATGTAGTCATTAAAGATGGACCGCAGCTGGTGCTTGTTATTGTCAGGCTCTGCAATTGGTTCTCTGTTGGGAGGGACTTAGCCAATCAGCAGGCATTCTCAGATGCCACCTTGGTCTGCTGGAGGTGGGTTTGGAGTAGCTTGCATTGATAAAACAAACTGTAACTTACACAAAACAGTACAACTGGCTTGGTAAGAAAATTGACATTCCAGTAGAGTGTACACAGAGTATTTGGTGGAGGGGAGATCTGGGAGAGCGATATAAGTTTGAAAACATCATTCTTTAAATAGCAGTGAGAGAATCGTGAGAGTTGTCCTGCCCCAAGTGGAGGAGTTCAAGTATCTCGGGGTCTTGTTCACGAGTGGGGGTGAGAGGGAGCGTGAGATTGACAGACGGATCCGTTGTGGTGTCGCCTTTCGGCTCAGCTCTCGATTTACTGGTCAATCTACGTTCCCACCCTCACCTATGGCCATGAACTGTGGGTAATGACCGAAAGGACAAGATCGCGGATACAAGCGGCCGAAATGAGTTTCCTCCGCAGGGTGGCCGGGCGCTCCCTTAGAGATAGGGTGAGATCCTCGGCTACCCGGGAGGAGCTCGGAGTAGAGCCACTGCTCCTCTACATCGAGAGGAACCAGTTGAGGTGGCTCGGGCATCTGTTTCGGATGCCCCCTGGGCGTCTCCCTGGGGGGGTGTTCCAGGCACGTCCTACCGGGAGGAGACCGCGGGGTAGACCCAGGACACGCTGGAGGGACTATGTCTCTCGGCTGGCCTGGGAACGCCTCGGGGTCCCTCCTGGGGAGCTGGCTGAGGTGTCGGGGGAGAGGGAAGTCTGGGCTTCCCTGCTTAGACTGCTGCCCCCGCGACCCGGCCCCGGATAAGCGGAAGAAGATGGATGGATGGATGGATGGAGAATCGTGAGAGTCGAAAAAATCTTGATCAGACTCTAAATTTACCTACCTAAACAGCCCTCCCTCTCCCCCATCATTCAGTGAGATCTAACAAATGTGTCCATCTGTTATCTGACATAATTAGCATTTACTCTTCACTTGTATGTGTGTTGAGCTCCAGCGGCATCGTCCTGCATGGCACTTTACCCTTCCAGTGTTGGTAGCTTCATGTGATAGCAGATGTCCTGACCAGTAGGGCAACCTGAAATTGACTAAACTACGAAGCAAAATCAATTCAAAAGAACTCAAGACCATGGATTTTTTTTTCTTAGAAGAGTTTAAACTGCAGTTTGTCAGGAAGGCATTTTAGAATAGTCCAGAATTTGCCACAATAACTGTCACTAAATTAACTTAGTTGCAGCAACCTCATCTAAACAGTTGCTCCGTCGATCTACTGTAGTATCAGCGTAACATTCACCAGCTTAGCCTGGATAGTTACAGTAGCTTTAGTTAAACATTTGCTAAATTAATCTAGTTAAATAATAAATGATCTAATTAACCATTTCTAATGTATTTATAGTAATGTTTGTGTGAGTATGCATACAGCACAGCCAAGATTTTGCAATAATTTCCTTCATAAGAAACCCTTAAGCTTTGCTGGAGCACATGTATCATGTGTATCTATGTAGGATTCTATGTATATCTAGAACACTGTGTGTGTTTTCCAGCAGGCAGAGAGATAAACAGTGTTGAAATATCCATGTGTGTAAACCTGGTTTGTGTGTGTGTGTGTGTGTGTGTGTGTATGTGTGTGTGTGTGTGTGTGGCTGGGCAAACACATTTTTATTTAAGGGTACTGAGCAGAGACCATTTAAATCCACAGCTGCATCATGGTTTAATCCAGTGAAGGTTTTATCTGCTCCAGTTTTGTTGCCTAATGTTTATTTGAGAGATCAGACTATTAGATCTGTGCTAACATCTTTGGGGTCTAAAGGTCTTCCTTTATTGATTTAACTGAGTAAAAAATCATGCCAGCAAATTCCTGCTCAATAGAAAAAAAAACAGAAGAAAAAAACAAAAGCAAAAATCAGGAATCAATTAAAGCAACAATTTGGTTTCCTGCTCTGGTTTGGTTTCCTCAACTGTCAATACATTTTTAAAACCGCTGAGCTGTACATTAACATTAGGACTGTGTTAGAGTAAACCTGATTAAAAGAAAAAAATAACAGGACTGATCACTCCCCCCAAACGTGCACTTCCTTTGATTACAATGGGAGATGCCAGACTAACACTGGACTCAGACCATCACACTGCCAGCACTGGACTCAGACCATCACACTGCCAACACTAAACTCAGACCATCACACTGCCAACACTGGACTCAGACCATCACACTGCCAACAGTGAACTACACAAGCACAGTCACCTATTAACTAATAGGTTAACTATTAATTAACCTATTAATTAAATTAATTAAACTATTATTAACCAATTATTTTTATTATTATTAAACTATTATTAACCTATTAACTACAATATCATAATATTAAAAGTTACATTTTTATGTTTACCTTTAGTTTCAGCTCTGAAACAGTGAGACTAATGAAGCAAGTGTCCCACCAGTTAGCAAGCTGCTAAGTGAATTGCATATTTATCACACTGTCATTAAAAACATGGTAATGTTGGTTCCTGCCACTACTTCACATGCAAAGTTAGCATGATGCTTTGATTGACTAAATTTAGGGTAAGGCTGCCAATCATTTTAATTATGTAACCAGGAAACTGCAGTGAAGGCTAAAGATTTGGGAAACTGAAGCAGAAAGGCATTCTTGCCTCTCATTGGTTGGTTCTGGTGCTCTTGTAGGCCATGCTCTGGGGGCATGGGGTGATGTTGACACTTGCATTAATCCTGGAAAGGTATTGGTGTGCAGATGTCTGTGCCGATGCCCACGTGCATGTGTATGTGTGTGACTAAGCCCACCTATTTGATAGCTGTTGACCTTCACCCTAGGCTCAGTTCAAACACAGTGTTAAACGTTAACCATCACCTGCTTCAAATTCAGCACTCTTCATAAACTTAACTGGTTTGAGAAATTTCTTTTAATAAGAATAATTAAGGTCTAGATGCATTAATTTCAATAGAATATTAAACAATAATTACATATTTAATCAAGTAACTAAAATGGCACATATCCTACATTTCCCTTCTACTAAGTTTTTCCTCTGCTTGCATTTATAAACCAAACATTTCTTTAAACCATACTTCATTTTTGCACCAACCTCTAAACTGAGTATGTAAATGAGTATGTGACATATGTAAATGAGTACAGTTCTGATGGGCTGTTTCATTAAAAAGCTTAACCATTCTTTATAATGTAGGTGTGAATGGGCAGAATTACTGCTGTGAGCTGAATGAGTGGGACTAAGCTGCCATAGGATGAATGAGCTCTGCTCTTCAGCTTAAAGGCTCTGCATGTGGTCGGTATTCACAGAAGCTGTCTGTGTTTATTATTTCCTAATTTGCAATCACAGGTCATGGCCTTTAGCTCCTCTCTGTCAGGTTCAGGCTTAAAGCAGCCTTCCAGATTTTCCAGAAGACTCTGTGACAGCTGCAGGAACAAACCTCCAAAAAAGCCAAACATCTTTTCAAATACAAATTCATAAATCTAGCCTGGAAATTAGGGATGTGATGAAGTTCAAATTTGAATTCAATGTCATTCAATGACACAATTTTAAGCAAATTCGAATTCGACAGATATTTTAGGGCAAATTTTCATTGAATGCAGATTTGAAATCGCCACTGGTATATAAACCAGAACAACTCATACGGTCAGGTCCGGACAGAGCGACGCAGACACAGATATAAATACAGCACTTTAATGGGACAAATGCATTAAACAGAGTCAAACAGTCCAGTCCTGTCAATAACAGACAGGAGAGACAATACCAGAATGGACAAACCACGGACAAAGTCTAAAAACAGGTGAAGATCAATAACCGGTAAAATAAACACAGGACGAGATTAAAGGCAGGAGTCAGGAAATGGAAAAGGCTCAAACACGGACAATCTGATAATGATAAACATGGGTGGCACGTTAAGGATTGGGATGCAAAGCCAGACACTGAACAGGTTGAAAGGCTGGATTAAACACTCTCCAGACCAGGTGAATACAATCAGAACTCTGGTGATCGGGAAGGTGAGTGAGTCACATGATCAGTCAGGTGACAAACTGGAGGATTCTGGGAACTGGAGTCTGGAGAGACTTAGGGGTGCATCACACATACACGTTGATTTCCACCCTGCAGGTCATTTTGTAGAGACCACCAATGTTCATCTGAATTTAATGGCGAATGTTGTTTACTTTATACTTCCGCTTGACATAAATAAATAATGAAAATGGCCGAACGTGGTAAGAAAACAAGTGTAAAACACAAAACAGTAGTAAACACGAACAGTTCTACACTACTAGTTGATATGTCTTCTTTGTGTAAGAATGCATAATTAGTTAATTACATGATAATAAATGATTGAATGATGAATTGTTTACAGTACACCGTGAGTCCGCGACTACCTGTGGATGATGGCCTGTTTAAACCTCATGCATTCATGTTGAAAAAATTCAAAAATACATGGCACAAATGGGCTTATCAGGTTTTATCGGGTGTTCTTGGCCCCGTGTTTACTAAAACCGCATTCACATTCACATTCGACGGATTTGTAGCTAAAAAATTCAAATCCGACGGATGCGGATTTTCCTCAGCTGTCACTTCCCTACTGGAAATGTAAGAAGTCGGACTTTCAGGAGGTTTTAAATCATACATATCTGTCCAAAAGTAGCCCAATCCTAAACCTTTCTAAAAAGTGAGGTTTTGTTTTTAGGGTGGCTCACACACAGCATGTATAGTCTCCATAAAATAATATCAAGAAAACACAGTTCCTTTTGCTCCACAGTTCCTCTTGCTCCACAGTACTATCTGTCTAGTACGAGCACTGTGGAGCAAGAGGAACTGTGTTTTCTATGTTTTGACGGGGCTCCACCCAATATCTTCTGGATAATCTGGAGCAGCAGAGCTAATCATCTTTATTCAGTACCAGACCTCACTGATGCAAGGCTCAAGGCTGGTTGCAAACAAATCCTCTTCACAGCAATGTTGCAACATCTAGTGTAAATGCTTTTACTGCAACAAAGGAGAGACAAATTCTCTAGAATTCATTTCAGGAAGGAACTGATGTCTATTTACTTTTGGCCACATAGTACAGGTTCTCTATTTTGCCTTCATTACATTTACATTTTTAAGCAGTTAATTATGGATGATCATCCGCATCAATGATATCAATGTGCTCCACTGTGTATTGCTTTTAATATATAAAAATGCATGATTGCTGTTATTATTATTATTATTATTATTATTATTATTATTATTATTATTATTATTATTATTATTATTATTATGTGGTTTGCAGCCACATCCCAGTCCTGGTTTTGATGCATTAAAGGAACAGTTCTGCAACACATTCAAAGCAGCATGACTGCATGAAGATAAACAGCTAGCAAGATTAAGTTTAGTTAATCTTAAGTAAGTTATTAACTTAACTTTGCTGCTGTTTTACAAAAAAAGCTGGATTAAATTACTTTATGATTAACAGCTCTGCAGGCTGCTGCTTTTGTAAGTTTTGTCAAAGTCACCTTCCACTCCCCCCATCCAAACACCCCCCACCCCCGATTAGCCTCCAATCACACACTGATCCCCCTCACAGAGCAGTCTCAATAGACTCAACAGCTTCAATAGACACCAAGCTGCTTTGGTTCACAATGCCAACAAAAGGCCCAAAGCCACTCTGAATAAGGAGGTTAGATCCTTCTGACTCAATTAAACAGGATTTACACTTCATTCACAGAGATTTCAGCCAGACTATGGGGTTGTGACACCAGCAGTTACTCTCTGTGGGGAAAAAAGTGTTGGGACCAACACGCTTTACAACTAGAATGACCCTAAATTTCCAGATAGGCCAGAGGTCACACGAGCCTGAGATCCACCCCTGACTGCAGGCCAGATCTGTGTAAATGGAAGCCCTATTACTGAGATTACATAGAGTGATTACTGGTAATTTGGCTTCAGATTCAGTTTCATTGTATATTGAAATGCAATGTTAGATATGCAGTAAATCACATTTTACATTTTTGTATCTTACACTCTGTGCTTCTTTCTGTTAACTTCTACACCAGACAATGTAACAGTTATTAAAAGCCCCTCTTTCTTTCTGCACTCAGAAACAGATCCACTGACCTTATGAGTTTTATAAATCCAGACTGTCCATCTGTTTCTCTGCATATTTGTTAGCTGCTGTTATTGTTTTAGTAAAAATAATATAATAATGAAACCTGTGATATTACAGTAATGACTCGTGTACAGACTGCTGTTGTTTTGCCAGGAATAATAAAGTGGAAACTGTGAATGTTGTACTCCAACAGCGTGATATGTAAATGTGTGTGGAATGAAAATACGTGGAATTGGCTTTAAGGTTACAACATCACATGAGACACAACAATCACCTGCTAATTGGCTGCAACGTAACCCCAAAGCATGACTGGTCCACCGCTATGCTTAATGGTGGGAGAGGTGTTCTGTTCATGAAATTCTGTTTCCTTCTTTCTCCAAACACACCTTTAATTATTGCAGGCAAAGAGCTCTGTTCACACAACTTGTTTTCAAAATGAATCAGCTTGTTTGTTTTAATTTTCAGAGTGCTAGGCATCTGCTTAGAAGAATCCATACTATTTTTTGGGACAAGGATAAAGGAGTCTGGGTATTTATAAAGTATTTATAACAATAATTGTGAACAAGCCTAGCAGGTTCATTAAGATCTGAAACCATAGTCAAAGTTGTCCAAGAGCTCAAATCTCCCAGGGTTCCCATATTTTGCAAGGCACTCTTTTCCTTTTTCTCTGTAAAATTGTCTAAAACTAAAACAATACTACAAAAAATTACGTGGAGATCATTTCATTTTCAACTTGCTTAAGTGGTTATTGCAACAGTAATATTGACCAGGAGTGCAGTGACACTGTACAATGCACACAAATACACATACACACATTTATTCAGACTTTTCAGGCTATCCACATAATTCCAGTAACAACGTAAGCGTATGTCGCTCCCGGCATTATGGTGGGTCAGATAAATGGAACACTTCATTCCTAAATGGTGCAGGCATTTCACATTCCTTGATCCACAGTTTCACATGTGTATCGGCAAAAATAGGAGACACTACTACCCACAGTGGACAGTGCAGTGGATAGTACTGATGGGGAAATATATATTTATATTTCTGGAATTTATATTTATTACAAACTTTGCTCCTGACCTCACTCTTTATTACACATTTTGTTATTGCTTTTATCTTATTTCATAACTTTTGCAGTGTAAAAATCCCTCAACAAAAACCAACTTCAGTTCAGCACTTTTAAAGGTCAGTAGAACAGCAGAATCCAGACTGTCTGTTCCTTCCCTTTCCAGAACAAAAATAAAGCGTATAACACAGTACACCTAATCCTAATCCACACCTAACATTAACACACACTTAACCTTAACCTTTCACACACCTAACATTAACACACACTTAACCTTAACCTTTCACACACCTAACATTAACACACACTTAACCTTAACCTTTCCCACACCTAACATTAACACACACTTAACCTTAACCTTTCCCACACCTAACATTAACACACACTTAACCTTAACCTTTCCCACACCTAACATTAACACACACTTAACCTTAACCACACCTAACATTAACACACACTTAACCTGAACCTTACCCACACCTAATATTAACACACACTTAACCATAACCAAACCCACACCTAACATTAACACACACTTAACCTTAACCAAACCCACACCTAACATTAACACACACTTAACCTTAACCAAACCCACACCTAACATTAACCCACACTTAATAACCTTAACCTTTCCACACCTAACATGCCAATACACACTTAACTCCAACTACACCCCAATATTAACACACACTTAACCTTAACTTTTCACACTTAACATTAACACACACTTAACTCAACCTTTCCCACACCTAACATTAACACACACTTAACCTTAACCACCTAACATTAACACACACTTAACCTGAACCTTTTACTCCACACTCTGGCATATTAACACACTTTAACCATAACTAAACCCACACCTTAACATTAACACACACTTAACCTTAACCTTCTTCACACCTAACATTAACACACACTTAACCCAACCACACCTAACATTAACACACACTTAACCTGAACCTTACCTACACCATATTAACACACACTTAACCATAACCAAACCCACACCCACATTAACACACACTTAACCTTAACCAAACCCACACCTAACATTAACCCACACTTAACCTTACCCACACCTAATATTAACCCACACTTAACCTTACCCACACCTAACATTAACACACACTTAACCTTACCCACATGCAACCTTAATGCACACCTATCCCTAACATAACCTACACCTAACCTTAACCCACACCTAACCCTAACCCCAATCCTAACTTTAACCCACACCTAACCCTAACCCCAATACTAACTTTAACCCACACCTAACGTTAACCAACATCTAACTTTAACCCAAACCTAACCTTAACCCCAATACTAATTTTAACCAACACCTAACTTTAACCAACATCTAACCTTAACCCACACCTAACCTTAACTAACACCTAACATTAACCAACATCTAACTTTAACCTACACCTAACATTAACTCACACCTAACTTTAACCCACACCTAACCCTAACCCCAATACTAACTTTAACCAACACCTAACCTTAATTTCAGTAACCAAAGGGTATTTTAAAGAGCGTCATTATGAGTACCTTTGGTCCTCACAAAGACTTAAACACCCACACACTCTATCTGTGGAGTGAAGCGCCTCTGATCTGATATCAGACTGGAAACAAATAGAAAGTTTCTCTGTAACCATTTTGACGGCGTTGTGTGAAGCGTTGTGTGGAGCAGTGTGTGGAGTGTGTGTAGCGGTGTGTGGAGCGGCGTGTGGAGTGTGGTAGTACTCCCAGTCTGACAGGTTAAGAGCTGTAATTGAGGACTTCATTGGACTGTGTGTTTCTCAGGTTAGCCGCGTTGCTAACGCATCTGGCGCGCGAGCCCTTCCCGAAGCCCACGTGCGCGCGTGCAGCTCCGGTCTAACGGACTTCAGGGTGAAAATACACAAAGTAAACGTCTGAAATTCTGTTTCCAGCCAGGCAGAACCGGCGGACTGCCAGTCAGCCGGCGTGCGGACGTCCTGACGAACTGTTCACAGTCCGTTAATGACCTAGAGGGGACGGAGACTTACAGCGCAGTCGGGGGAGCAGCTTTACCTGTCCTGAAGCGCAGGTCCGGGTCCGTATCGGAGCCGAACTCTTTCACAAGGTAAACGAACAGGATGCCGAAGGCGTTCTGGATCCCAAACACCGAGCCGTTGCACCACATGGAGGCCAGCATGACCACCCAGCCCCAGCCGCCCTCCGGGTGCACAAACTCGGCTTCGGCTGCCTCCGCTTTCCTCGCGGCCTCTCCTTTAGCGTCTACCCCGTTCTCCTTCTTCTCCTCCACTTTCTCCGGAGCGCTCATGTTCTGGTCTTCTGTCATAGCCCAAACCCACTGGGACCACTGGGAGACCCCTGCAGCTGGAGAAGCTGGACCCACCGGTGATGACAACAACCCCGCAGAGCAGAACACTTACTGAACACCCACTTACACCCACAGCAGCCGTGTCTCCAGCAGACCTTCTTATATTTAGATCTGATGCAACTGTTCTTGTGGCGCTTCTGCAGTGCTGCGCCGCAGGCTTCGTGTATAAAAGCTGCGGGGCGGGGCCCGATTTGTATATTCAGCAGTACAATGTTGAAGCCGCGTCTGATTGGACAAGGCGCTTCCCTGCTGCTTGCATATTCAGCAGAAGAACGTGTAGCCTCGGTCTGATTGGACGGTACGCAGGCGCCGCTCGCTCAAGGTTAAAGCACATCAGGCGTGTCGAGTAGCGCCGGACCGGCTGTTAAAAAGTCATTCATAAACTGCGCGCGTCTAAACGACTCCTCAAGAGAATCACAGTGGACCATCCTGCACTGTCTAGAACATGACGTGTGTTCTACTTTGTTCCTTTTTATGATCTGGGTGTACTTTAGAAACTAATAGGTGAGAGCTGTAAAGCAGCCGATCTGTGAACCAATTCACTGAAATAAAGGAGCAACTGAATATTAATGACTGAAATGGAACTGAGGGAAAGGTAGAAAAACTTTTCTCCCTGATGTGCCATTATTTATCTTTATTCTGGGGGCAGTGATGCTTCATCGTTGGAGTACAGTGACAGGATGCATCTCTGTTGGGCCCCTAAGCTCTCTCTGCTCCCTGCTCCACACTGCAGTTAAAGCTGCACACCTCTCATTTACAGTTTACATTTACATTTACGTTCATGGCTTTTAGCCGACGCTCTTATCCAGAGCGACTGGGACCACTGGGAATCTTGCCCAAGGATTCTTATTGGTGTAGCACAGGAATCGAACCCCAGTCTCTCACATGGTGTGGGTGTTTGCTGGTGATGTTACTCTCCATGCCCTCTCCATGTACAGGCCGATTTACATCTGTATCCAACACAAATGGTGTTTCTTTTTATTTTCCCATCACCCACATCACGTAAAACTCTGGTGAAGACAGAAATAGATTCACTGGTTAATTCACATTAATACACTGCATATGTTTGAGTTGCATCAGTGGTTCTTATCATAACCACTGTAAACATGTGCACTACATTGTCATAGCAAACTCATTTTTGAGAAGTCCTCATTAAATGCATGAAACCCATCTCTGGACACAAGCATATGCTTTACAGTGAATGTTAGAAATGCCTTGCGATGCTGTGCTAATTAGGATGAAAGGTTTTTTGTTTGGCCTGATTTGTACATCACATTGATAAGCTTTAAAACCGTGGAAGTTAGAGGAACTGCAGCTATTAAAAGTGATAAAATTAGTGCAAACAAAGCAATAAGCCACAAAACACTGTGTCATCAGGTGATTCTCTGTTAGTTGAACAAAGCTCAAGCCTTTTCTTTATCTTATCTATATCCTTGATCTAGCTGTAGTATCTGACCCAGTCCAGTGCAAGATGGTTCCTCTCAGTGGTCCTACTGAGAACTTAAAGGGATATTCTGCAGTTTGTCTTCATGTTCTCTGTCATTTTCTGGCAGCACAGATGCCAGTATTGTATGTAGTTTGTTTAATTACACATAGGTCAACTGCTAATGACTGCCTAGTAACCTATTAAGAGGAGGTGTAATGTAATTGGTCCTGTAATGCAGTGACTAACTTATCTGTAAGTGAAAACGCAAAGCATAACTCATAGAATGTTAATGCAAAATGATGTGATCACCACTAGGTGTAGGCTAGAAAGGTAAACAGTTAAACTGCCAAACATGAACAAAAGTAACTGGCAAGCATTAATATAGTCAATCAGGTCAATCAGTGCCGGTCAGCCAGCTTGGTCTTGCATATTGGTGGTTTAGCCTGTTCAGATTAATCATATTTGTCATTTTTAAGCATAAAATGTATATGCCATAGAATAAAATATAATACATATAATGGTTTTTTTACATATTCTTACCTAAATGGCCAGCTTTCTAACTGCCTTGACTATCAAAGACCAGCTTAGATCATGTATAACCAGCTGCCAAATTCTGGCCTTGAGATTGAGTTTTCAGTCAGGTTTCGGGCCGAGTTTCATGCGTTGTGTGAATACAAGATTGTTGCAGTGAAAAGAGAAAAAGATTGTTAAATGTTGTGCTGCAAGTGCTTATGGAGAACTGTCTTGAAATATCTTGCTTTTTCTTGAAAACAGAAGATTTGCTGACTCAGAATACATTACAATAAAAGTCACTGCTTTTGGCTTCTAAGCACATTTACAAGGTGTTCCTTTAAATTTTACAGCAGGGGTCACCAACTCTGCTCCTGGAGAGCAATGTTCCTGCAGAGTTCAGATTCAACCCTAATCCACCCACATGATCCAACTAATTACTACCTTTAGTAGTTCTTGTTTGGCTGTAGCTTTCCAGGAGTGGGGTCTTTATGGCAAATTCATTGGCCTGAATTCAGACAACAGAGACACGCTTATTATAATTTGAGTTCATGTTAATAATAATCATAATCATAATAATCATAATAAATATTTACTTTTATATAGTGCTTTTCAAGAACCCAAAGACATTTATATTTATTAGTGTACAGAGCATCACATAAGACTTCACAGACACTGCGAACACAAGGCATCACAGACATGCTAACAAGCAAAAAGTACAAAGGAAACAAAGAGAGGACCTGATAGAGGAGCAGTCTAATCTTGGGGCAGATTGTATGCAAGTGTGAATAGGTATTGAGGTTTGAAAACTAGATTTAAACACAGAAATTGAACTGGACTGCCTAACCAGTTGATGAAGAGAGTTCCAGAGTCGAGAAGCAGAAATGCTTGGTCACCAAAGCCATGGAGGTTGGAAGGAGGAATTTTAAGTAACCCGGCCATTGAAGACCTGAGAGAGTCAGAGGGTTTATAAGGAAAAAGGAGATCAGACAGATGAGAAGGAGCAAGATTGTTACGAATTTTATAAGTTAGAAGAAGGATTTTTAATTGTATGCAAAATTTTACAGGAAGCCAAAGGAGATGTTAGAGAACAAGTGTAATGAGGTGGTGTGAGCAGGTGTGGGTGAGGAGACAGGCAGCAGAGTTCTGTACAGTAGTCCAAATGGCTGGAAATAAAAGTGTGGATGAGAGTTTCAGCTGCAGAATGAGAGAGAGAGGTTTGATCTTGGCGATGTTGCACAGATGGAAAAATACATTTTTAAATACAGAATTTATATGAGCACAACACGAGAGGGCTGAGTCAAGGATGATACCCAGATATCGAACCATTTGGGAAGGAGAGACAGATATATTATCAATGTAGAGAATAAGAGCAGGAATTCTGCTATGATAAGAATAGAAAGAGCTCAGTTTAACACGAGAAAGATCAGTTTTATAATGATAAGCAGGTTTCTAAATGAGTAAGGGGTGGATCTTTAATGGATTTGGTACTGATGTAAACCTGTGTGTCGTGTGTAACGGTAAAAATCAAGTTTGAAGTGATGTAACAAGTGTCTAAGGGGTAGGACATAAACAATGAACAAGAGAGGTCCTAGGACTGACCATTGAGGAACCCCTTGAATGACAGCAGAGGTAGAGGATGTATGACCAGGGAAGGTGACAAACTGCTTTCTATTGCTCACAATCAGCTGTTCCAGTACTGTGGAATGAACGGAAACCAGATTGGAAGGCTTCAAGGAGATGGTTGATTTCTAAGTACTTTTGTGACTGACTGGCAACAGTTTGTCCAAGAACTTCAGACAAAAAGGAAGGTTAGAAGCTGT
This sequence comes from Acestrorhynchus altus, assembly GCA_034509495.1. Taxonomy (NCBI): domain Eukaryota; kingdom Metazoa; phylum Chordata; class Actinopteri; order Characiformes; family Acestrorhynchidae; genus Acestrorhynchus; species Acestrorhynchus altus. Next base: position 18,351,382 of record CM067511.1, on the reverse strand, counting down.
TATTTAGGTCATAATTATACAATGAAGACAACGCCATCTGGTGAGCAAAAGCAATAAATGCAGCACAATCCAGGTACTCCCTCATACTTTCAAGTTGCATCTAATACTTAGTATTTGATACTATTACACAAATGTGTAGCTTTGCTGTTGACATGGGTGGGAACCAATGAATCTCAATTCATAATTGAATTCATGAATTAAATAATGATAACAATGTTAAACTAGTGACTGACAAAGAAGTAGACTTCAGTTTACTTCAGCCATAGTGTAAATGAAGCAGGTCTCCAACATCAGCAATAATAAAGGTAGATGGAGCTGCATAATCTGCATAATACCAACAAAGTAACAATCAAACAATAGCTACACACTTCCAGACTTTAACTATTTCCTGGCCATTTCTGAATCCCTGATGATTTCTGATTTATTGGTCATGTCTGAATTTCTGATCATTAGAATTTCAGGTTACATGAAGCTCTATTTTGAACCATTGGTCAGTTCTTCATCTGCTTTCTATTGTTACTGAAGTCCATACGGTTTTCTTTTTGCTGTTTATTGTTGTCTTTTCTTCTATCAGAACTCCTCTTTTCCAAACTCTCTCAGCTATTTAACACAGCGTCAGTAACACATCACCAAAACATTAATTTTCATCTTTGTACTGTTTGTAATGAAAGTATTTTGATGTTCGGGGTAAATTGGTAAAAATATCCCAAAAAAAACTCAACTTTGAAATTTTCAAACAAGCCCAATTTGGTGGAGAACCATGAACCTTATTGTTAGTTTTAAAATATATTTTTACAATACAAGCTATATTTAATGTTGTTATAATATTGTTATTTTGTTTGTCTGATATTCATAGTGAATGTGGGGTGGGATCCACTTTAATAACACTTCAAAATGATACAACCAACCATAAAAAAACCCCCAAAAAAACAATGTCTACACATTCATGTCTGTTCAACACCAAGGACATTTATCATCTTTTTCAGTGCTTGTTGTAAAGATTTCCTGCTGTAACTCTCCCAGTTTGTCTCAGTAAGAGCTGGTCAGTTAGTTCATTAGTGGGATCAAGTGTGTTGCAGGGGTAGCAGGGGGTTCTCCAGGACCACAATTTAGAACCACTTATTTAAAGGAATAATCTAGTGTTTAACTTACTCTCAATCTGATGTGTTGGCAGCGTCCAATCAATTTCAACAATCTAGAATTTCAATACAGCTCTCTACAATAAAAACACATGTAACAAAGCCAAATTGGCAATTAATGTAAAAGCAAATTTGCCTCATTTTTGATAGTTGCTGTACACATATAGGTGCTATGTTCTGATTATACTAAATGGTTCATTTGGGGCCATTTACATGATTATCCTCCAGTGTGTTGTCCTGGTTTTATACAAAATGTTAATTTAAAATGATTTTACTCCAGGTCATTTTGAAGCATTTCTATGTGGTATTAGATGTCCATTCTAACAGGCATACCTATTCAGAATGTGTTCACAGAGGAGCTTCCCTTTAACACAGTTCAGGTTAGTCATGTATTTAATTATGCATTGTTAACACATTACTCAAGCCAATACATTATTGACAGGTTGCCACAGTACAAGTCTCATCCTGAAAAGTTTACACAAGTAGGAATAAACATTAATTGTTATATTGCTATATAGAATCATCTACAAATGGTTTTCCACAAATGCATCTTTGTGGTTTTATACAGGACGTGCCAAATCATTTTTAAGAAAGCAGTCACAGGAAATGGAGGATTCTGATTTATTTTGGTTACTCTAGAAAAATACTGCCAACAGGAGCAAATACACATGAAACTATTGTTTCCATACCTAATGTTATGGGCTAGAGGGGTATAAAACCCCAGCATGGAGCTGTGGAGAAGTGGAAACCGATGGTACTCTTTGGAAGTGCAACACTTCTGGGATGAAGTGGGGTGATAATCATTCAACACCCAGCCCTCATTAACACTCAACACTAAATGCAACCAAATCCTCACAGAAATGCTCCAGTTACTCTTATAAGAGTTTATGCAACTGCCGGATAAACTCGTTGATACCAAACATTTCAGAGCAATGAATGGGGAAGGTGTCCCAATACTACTGTCCACATTTTATTTTACTGCCTTTGTAAACATGTACACTTCACTCAAAAATGGTCTCTATACAGTTCTGTAAAAATGGCTTTTGACTCAAAACAGTGGAACCTGATAAAGGTTTTTCATCATTGAGAAAAACCATTTAAGCACCCAGATGATTTGTCATGTTTCTGTACAAAAATATCACCTCTAGTAAAGAACCACCTAAAGAACCCTATTTTAAGGCTCCAGTAATACATGTTTTATTTTTCTGTGGTGTTGATCCAGGTGGGATTAGAAATCCACAGATATACACATAATCATCACATATTGACCACAATTCCCCATATTGGTGTGTCCCAACAAAGCATATTAACATGACATATTTAGAGTTCAGTGCAGTTATCGGCTTGTTAAAGCTCCTTTAACTGCTCCACAGAAGCTTCATAGCATGAAAATCATCTTAAATAAGACAGAGTTTAAGTGTTGCTTATTAGTGACCTTTGTGCTAAGAGGCTTAAGAGAAAACCAGTCCAGCTGAATTCACACAGCGCTACCAGGCCAGTAATGTCCATCAGCACTTAGGAAAAAAAAAGCATCTATTCCTGAGTTTTGGCTTTTTTGGGTGACATCTTCTCTCCATTCTGTGTCACGTCCCCTTTCCTCTTCCTCAGTCCTTTCATCTTCCTCGTCTGCAGTTTGTCCAGGTTCTGTTTCTGCATGTGTAGGCGTCCGTATTTTGTACCAAACATGTCGTGGGAAACATTCTTCTTCTTCTTGGGCTAAAAGAAAGGAAAAAAATTTATTAACATTTAAAACATGCATTAATATTGATTACCATTCAAAAACTTCAATTATTTAAAAAACGAGATGGAATCTGACATGTACTTTCTTAGTTTACAATGGGAGCTTTTATGTTAACACTGGACCTGGACTGTAAATCACATCTCCTCAAACAGTCAAGAGCATAAAGACATTTGTCTCTCAAAACACATCCAGATCTTCATTTGTTTGGCACATCAATGTGATTTAGATCACCGTATGACCGCCTTCAGTGCAAAATCCAATTCTAGCCATGCAATGTCACTAATTATTTTGAACATGTTTACATAACATTTCAGCAGATTTCTAACACCAATAAATGAAGATTTTGGGTATATATTCACAAATGTCAAAAATGTCAAACTAAGACATGTGAAAACTTGTATTACTGCTGAGCCCAGCAAACAGCTCTAGAAATCAACTTAAACAGATCTCCAATTCCTGCAGAGAAATGCCTTAAAACACTAGCAGCTAAAAGAACTCTTCAATTCATGTGAGGCATTAGCAGGCTCTGCACGGTGCCATGCCACATACCTTCAGTCCTTTTGGCTGTTTGTATGCAGTCTTGTACAGGTCATCTGAGGCCAGATGAGTTCTCCTCAGAACAAAATCATATGATGGCCCCATCTCCTCCAACTCAATCCGAGGGGTCCGACAACCCGACTTCTTCAGCAGAACTCTGAAAAACAAACCCACCTGTTAAAGCCTAGTGCTGTAATTTCAGAAGAATGATTTCACATATTCAGAGTTTCTAAAATTTAGACTTGTTAGGACAATATATTTTGTTTGCTGTTTTACTGCCTTTTTTGAGTGATATGGCTAAATATATCAAATTACAAAATACAACCTGTATCACAATATTGTGGCACACAAATGTATCAAAATTACAAACAACTGCCATTCACTGACCCTCTGTACAGTGTTTTAATTTAATAGAAAACAATGCTAATTTCAGAGGACAGCTGCTATTTCTGGTTTCTTTAGACAGAAGGTAAGCAAGTACAAAAAGCATGAGGTTACTTGCAGACTTTGTGCAAAACTAATTTTATAAACAATTGAAAGGAAAATGATTCCTTCATATAGAACAGCATTAAACATTTCAGCTCTGCTCTTTAAACACTTCACTTACAACTTTCAAACACTAATCAAATCAGACACTGCTGAGCATTTCATGTTGCACTCTATCTAGAACCGAGTTCAGTTACTGAAAGGGGTCACTTACTTGTAGCTCCGCATATAGATCTTCCCATCTGCTGCAGCGAAATGTAGAATATGTTCCAAGCCTGCAAGCCGCACCGCAGATACTGCAGGACCACGGAAGAAATCTGAGAGTGAATAAAGACAGTGTCAATGGTAAAGCAGTGTCCTTATGAAGCGCAAAATTCTTTGAATGGATAAACCTTTAAACATGCCCAGAACACTGGGGGAAAAATCAGTGATCTTTCATTTGCTGAGGAAAATGCAAATTCTAATGGACAGTGTTTGTCAAAGTGTGTGTGTTTTACCTGTCAGGACATTCCGGAGGCGTGTGTATTCATTATCTGTGTCAAAAAGCTCGCCTGCAAATATCAACATTGGCTTAGTGCCCTCTGCACACTTCTCATTCTGCACAGAAAAGTAAACATTTCAGACAGTTAGCTCCACCCACACACACTGAAAAACATTCTACCATGGTTCTTATATGAGAGTGGCTTTATTTACCAGTGCTCCCATTATGGTTATTGGGCATCTGGTTACCATAAGCCAAACTTTAAGGGTAACTTCACTCCATTTCAAGCCATCATAACACATCCACACAACAAAACACTACCACTTGTCTTCAGTGCAAACCAAAGCAGCTCAGTAGAGAATAAATGATGGTTCCTCCTGTTTTCAGTCCAGTTAGATATTTTCACACCTCAACTTTGAGATGTTGGTTTTCACCATTGGTTGTATGTAAGGCAGGAGTGAACAGAGTAATTGCAGTCAGATACAGACCAAAACAACTGTACCAAAACCCTTGAAAGAAGGTGATCTTCCCCAAAAGGTGCTCCAATCCCAATCAAACTCTGGAATGGTTTGTTTGTGGTGTGACTTGATAAAACCCAACTATCAGGTGTAATCTGCAGGTCTGAGCAAAACATCTCCCATTGCCATGTGTGCTTTATACAGAAGGGATAAGTATTCAATGCACTGCCAATTTTACAGGTTTTCCCCCCTACAAAGAATGGAGAGGTCTGTACACTTCAACTGTGAGAAAGAATCTTAAAAAAAAAAAAGCCCCCAGAAAATCAAATTGTATGATTTTTAAACAATTAACATTTTATTGCATGAAATAAGGATTTGATCACGTACCAACCAGAAGGAATTCTGGCTCTCATAGACCTGTAAGTTTTTCATTAAGAAGGCCTCCTACGCTGCCCTCATTACCTGCATCAACTGCACCTGTTTGAATTTATTACCTGTATAAAAGTCACTGTTAACTATTTCCTTTGTGACAAAATTCCTTATTCTGGGGCCTGAATTCTGAGGATGATCCTGAAATAGGAATCAGGAATCAGCCCAGAACTACTTGGGAGGAACTTGTTAATGGCCTGAAGAGATCTGCGACCACAGTCTCAAAGGTCACAGTAAGTAACACTACACTGTCATGGATTCATTAAAATACTGCAAGGCACGCAAGTTCCCCTGCTCACGCCAGCACCTGTCCAGGGCCATCAATAACCATCTAAATGATCCAGAGGAGGCGTGGGAGAAAGTCATGGTCATATGAGACCACAATAGAACTTTATGGCATCAACCCCATTCACCATGTTTGGAGGAAAAAAGAGGGATGAGTACAACCCAAAGAACACTGTCGCAACCATTAAGCATGGGGGTGGAAACATCATACTTTGCTTTTCTGCAAAGAGGACAGAACCGCACCGTATTGAAGGGAGGATGGATGGGGTAGTGTATTGCGAGATCCTTCCTCGCACTTGATACAGTGCATCAAATACTTGTTTTCCCCACTGTATATTGCCCAGGTAATTATTTTAGCTATGAATAAGTGACATTACAGCTTTTGCGCCATTTTAAAGTGCACAGAAATATGCACTAGTCCAGAACACAGGACCCTCTTCTTCCTGCCACTGACAGCTCCGAACAATAAGCAGAGAAAGTTCTGAACTGGTTTCTTGTTCACCGTTTTGGTACACTTAGATTTTTACTTTCTCTGAAAATCAAACCAAAAGGATAATGCTCCAACTTTCCAAACTGCTGTACTGTTACACTCCTAGTAATAGCACACAAAATGTAACCAACTTCACTACACATTCCACCAGCCAAAAGAGAAGAACTCATTAGTGCATTTAATCACCACTGCCTTCAGATTCTCTCAGAACACAAACATCCTTACCTTGATTTGTTTCAGAGAGGTGAACTTCTCAATGCCCAACTCAAACATATCCAGTACATGAAAATCAAACATGCGACCTGTAAATATACGTGTACACACACACACACACACACACACACACACACACACACACACACACACACACACACACACAGTTCAGTTTCCTCAACAAAAAAAAAAAAAAAAAAAAAAACACACTCATGAAACATCCTGGAGTGTAGAATGATCAGGAACACTGCAGTGTAAACATCAGTGTTAAATAGTAGGTGTATAATCATACAGAGGGTACTGAACATTTCAGTGAGGCAGCCTGATACTGCATCACAATATTAAGAAGAAGAGAATTTAGCTGGAACACAGTTACAAACAACACAATCTGATTTTTTCTGCATTTTGATGCACCATGTAACATATCCAGCACCTCGCAAAGAAGATGATCTGCATCTGTGACTGTAGTTAACATTAAATTAAAACATCCACCCATGACAAATAGCTCAATTTTGATAACCTTATTTAGAGCAAGGATAACTAGGTAGCCAGCTCTTAGGCCAGGGATGGGATTCCTGGAACTCTGATTCCTACAGTTTTTGCTTTTCATGCTCAAGAACTGATTCATCAGCAAACTATGCTGGCCTCCAGCCCTCCATTCCCCACCCCTGTCTTAGGCTTATCTGACAGTTTAATAATTACCAGAGCTTCAGTACTGTATCATTTCAGTTTGTGGAGGGGAACCAAACATCCTGAATATCCTTTCCCAGTGGCTCAATTTTCAAGCTACAGCACTGATGAAGCTGTCAAGTAACATTTGCCTAAAGCTATCTAGTTAACAACATGCTGACTATATGGTATTTTATAACGCTCTGATCTTTTTGTATTGCGTTTGTAAAACTGTTGTTTACTGGCTGTAAACATTTAATGCTGGCAGTTTGAAAAAAGGTGGCAGACTTCAAACATATTGGAGAAGGCTTGTGCTTATCTTCACCCTCTTAGTGAGTAAAAAAGTATTCTATAATAGTTGGAGGAGGAAATGGGGTAATGTAAGAGATCTTTGAGTGATGGCAGGAGAAGAGAGGAAAAAAAGAACTCTGCATCTCTGCAGCAGAAAGAAGGTCTAAGGCAAGGATTCTTACCGAATATGAGGTTATTAGGCCGTTTCTTGTTGTGCGAGCCAAATAAAAACAGGGAACAGTCTGTTTTCTTGGAGAAGAATTCCTGAGAAAGAAACAGTATAGTTCTAGAAATGCTCAACAATATATTTAAAGGTCTTAATTTGTGAACTCATAAGGTCTCAAACTTACCAGTGATGTGGAATCCTCAAACGGCCTCATAATATTCTTCCTGAAGAGAATTTCAATTTAAATATGAGCAACTTTCATTTCAAAGCCATCAAAATAACAGAATAAAGAGATTTATGCAGATGAAAAGATAAATGAGAATACAAAAGTATAACCACATTCAAATATCAGGGGAGACACTTACTTCTTGTACAGCACAGCATTTGGTTTCTTTAGTGCATACTGTAAAGAGAATAAACATAAGAACAACATCTTACATTTTAATCCTGTCAATATGGCAATACTTAAACCATGTTTAAGAGCATTACAGAGCTGCCCCTACACTTCCTGTAGTTTATTAATTACAGTATGTCAGAAAGACTACACAGAGAATATGAACACGATCAACCATTTTTGTTCCACAATGAGAACAATTTTGGTTAAAAAAGGAATGTCTTTGTCTAAATGTTGTCCCCCAGTCTGTCCCTGGTACAGAAGAAACACTTACTATATCCTTCAAGGCTTGAGTAACTGTTTCACTCGTGTTCCCTCCTTTCATAATCATTGCATTTTTTGAATTTTCCACCAACTTCGGTGCTCTGTGCTCCAGGAAGCGCTTGGACCGCTTCGTTTTTGGCTTTCTAAAGACAAGAAAGTGCAAAGTATTAAAATAAACAAAAAGAAATTAAGAACTGCAGAAATGTAGACTTTTTATTATTAGCCAAATAAAAACATAACCAAGAGAAATAAAAGTGTTACAGTTATGCCTAATGGACAGAACTACTAGTTGTATTAATAAATAAATAAAATATGGCAAAAGATTAACTTTTGAAAATGTGAAGAGTATAGAAGTCACAAAGGAGCTGGGCTGGGAGCATTAGTTTAGTATTTATAAAGAATGAATAGACTGGAAAACACCACCAAAAATAATTTCTATAACAATATTCAAGCCATGTAATGTTCTGTAATGTAGAACTGAAGCTCTCTGTCTCATTTAGGAATGACCTGATCAGTGTCTCTTACTGCTGAGAACAACAAATACTGATCTGGTCTTTGTGTTTGGATGAATAATTTGTTGTGTGACTTTTCTTAAAATGACTTGTGGAGTGTTTAAGAGCATATACTTCAGTCTTGTCTTACAATTAAGCTCCCAGTGCCTTTTAAACACTGCAGTCTTGTGTGAGAGAGAGCGCGAGAGAGAGAGAGAGAGAGAGTGTGTGTGTGTGTGTGTGTGTGTGTGTGTGTGGGAGGTGTCATGTTTGTCGAGGACTGATGTCAAATAGTGTGGTGAACGTGCTATGATTTAGGTTCCTATAGGTGTGCTTCTTTGCTGCTGAGAAAATGTAAATTAAAGCCATCTTGTGGACAGCAGATGGCGCTCTGAGCACTCGTGAAAAACAAGCCTCAGAACTGGACTAAAGGCAATTTCACCCCTGAAAGTCTTCAATTACCTCTGGATTCCTGGATCGGGATTAAGTCCTATTGTTTTGACCGAACTCACAATTTTACTTTAATTCTGTGTTTTTGGCCACCAGTTTAAGCAATAATATGTAACACAAAAATGAATCACAAACACAAAACACATGCCATCATCCTGAAATGAAAGCTTCTCAACCAATCATCCTGTGTTTCCTAACCTAACTATTTTACAAATAAATTACAGATAACTTAATCCATCCATACATTACAAAGTAAGGAAACAGCAGCATGAAAACACTTTGCTATATTCGTGAATCTTCTCCACGTTTGTGTTATCATTTAGATTAAATTTCAGACTGTTAGGCAGCTGCTTAGAGAAGGCTATAGAGGCTGATTGTTGGAACAAAGTTTGAGGAGTCTGAGTTTTAGAAAGTTTTGAAATCTGCATTACTTGGCCTTCCCTGATGATGACTTAACAAATTACAGCCCTAACAAACTCAATTCATGTCTGAACCTTTGGTTCAACTCAACTGAGAGTTTAAGTCTCTTGGGGTCACCCAACTTCAACATAGTCTACTTTTTTCAAAAATATTTTTTTAATAGTGAGAAGAAGGTTTGAGCCTTTACTTTGTGAAGTTCAGTTCATCTTCTGCTCACTCAGTGAATTAACTACAGAGAGGACATGTTTACAATGACATTCAGTTCAGAGGCTTTAACTGAGCCGAGTGGAGCAGCTGTTGACCCAGACAAGGTTTCTGCTTATTTACAAACACACAGAGTCTGACAGCACATTCCACTACATTCATATTACAGATTATTAATAGATATCAGTCTTAAATGGAGAATCAGACAATGTCAGACAAACAGAGCAGAGCTGAACCCACGTGCTGCCAGAACCACACCTCAGTTAAGCTGAAGTTCAGCTCTCAGTACTCAGAAACACTATATCTTTAACAGCGGCGCGGCTGTTAAACTGCTCTCCTGCATTAAAGCCGAACAAGTACATCACACAAACATAACAAAGCATTTAAATCCACACTCACACCACCGCGTCCAGCTGCGCCATCTTACACGCTGCGTGTTACTGTGGAACAAATATGGCTGCGCCTTTCAAAGTAAAAGTCTGTCTTCGACGACAAAAAAAATGAAACAACAATAATAATAATCAATAACAACAACAATGTCAATAATAATAATAATAATAATAATAATAATAATAATAATAATAATATGTAATAAGTAAACGATAAACCGTAATCCTGAATTAGCACAAATGGTAAACAGTGGTCATTCAATGTAAAAGCAGCTTAACTCATTCTCTACTGGATCCTGAAACTGGTCCCTATTCATTCATACTGTATGTCATTTGATATACTGAATGGGATACGTTTAATTTCTGTATTTGGGTCTACTATTTAAAATACACAATACAAATGCAAAACCCTCAGACTCATTTTTGCCCTGACAATTTAATGTGACTGTTACTGTTGTTTACAGCATTATAACAGTATGAATATTTTATGGATTAATAAAGCATCTTTTAGGGCAGGAATGGGACTGCATGAGGCTCTGTGCATATACCCCGGCTTCACCTCACGTGTTAACTGGTTAATTGGGTGTTTTTCAATAGCCAATCACAGTTCGGAACAGGGCAAGTGAGCGTTTATTACTATCCAATCGCAGTTAGGAATAGAGCGAGTGGGCGTTTATTAAAAGCCAACCACAGTTCGTAACAGAGTGAGTGGGCGTTTATTAATATTAAAGCTTTATTTTACTGCTCTATTTTACTCAGCGTTTCTTCCTTCACCCCAGGGCTGTAGGAGTATATTCAACTCAACTGTTTGGATTCACTCAGTCATTTAAAACTGTATTTTCAGTGTTAGGGCTCAGTATCCCTACATTATACTCTTTACCACACTACAGAATCCAAATCCCCTCTGCAGCTGTATGTTTACGGCCTGTCTTCAAACAACTGATCACTAAACCACATACTGCTGAAAATTGATGATACTCCGTTAAAATGTAGAGGTAGAGAGTTCTGACAGAAACAGGCATAACATTGCAAAAAAAGTACAATAGGAAATGACTGGGTGATTACAAACATTCAAACAGTACAATTTTGTTTTACAAACCGCTACTAGGTTGCAGGAATTACCAAAGTGTAAAAACAGTGAATAAAGAGCACATAAACACTGAATAAAACATGGCAGTAAAATAATAATAAACAATAAAAGCTAGGAATCCCACACATTACTAAAAATGCCTGAAATTAGAGTTAGGCACAGCTCAGCAGGTTTTGAGATGTGTGTGCAGTCATTTTGGCAAACAGAACTTGCTAAGTGGTGATTACTAAAGCTTCCATTATTTGCTAGAAACATTGACCTCATTGATAGCTGGTGAGGTTATAAGCTTATATTACATATCTACATTATGAGCTCCAGGGCAATTTGTTGGGGTATAATTAATAAATCAATAAGACACCAATAAAGACACGAAACATATCATGGCACACACAAAAGTTCACAGTGCTTCACTTTTTGCACATTTTATGTTACAGCCTTTTTCCAAAATAGATTAAATTCTTTTTTCCCCTCAGAATTCTACACACAATACCCCAAAATGACAAAGTGAGAAAAGTTTGTTTGAAATCTTTGCACATTTATTAAATATAAAACAAATATAACATGTACACAAGAATTCACAGCCTTTGCGCAATACTTTGTTGAAGCACCTTTGGCAGCAATTACAGCCTAAAGTCTTTTTGAATAGGATGCTAAAAGCTTGTTTATGAGAACTTTCTCCCATTTTTCTTTGCAGAATCTCTCAAGCTGTATTAATTGGATGGGGAGTGTTGGTGCACAACCGTTTTTAGATTTCTCCAGAGATGTTCAATCGGGTTAAAATCTGGGTTCCGGCTGGGTCACTCAAGTACATTCACAAAGTTGTCCCGAAGCTACACCTTTGTTACCTTGGCTGTGTGCTTAGCGACCCTATTGGAAAATAAACCTTCATCCCAATCTGAGGTCCAGAGCACTCCGAGCAGGTCATCAACCAGGATGTCTCTGTACACTGCTGCAGTCATTGCTTGGCATTGAGGCCAGAGTTTCATCAGACCGGATACATTTTTATTTATGTATTTATTTATTTATTTTTTTTTAAAATGGTATGAGAGTGCTTTAGTTGCCTTCTGGCAAACTCCACATGGGTTGTCATGTGCCTTTAACTGAGGAGTGGCCTCCGTGTGGCAACTCTACCATTCAGGCCTGATTAGTGGGGTGTAGCAGAAATTGTCTTTCTGCAAGGTTCTCCTCTCTCCACAAAGTAATGTTGGAGCATTGGGTTCTTGATCATTTCCCTAATTAAGGCCTTCTACCATAGTCAAGCAGTTTGGCTGAGCAGATCTATGAAGAATTCCAAAGCTCTTTTGTTTACAGATGGAGGCCACCACTGTGCTCATTGGGATTTGTTTTATTCAAAAGCAGAGAAATAACTTTATTACTATTTTAAAGTTTATGCTGCAGTGCATGCAATGTCCATGCCCAACTACAGTCCAAGTTAACTCAATGTGTCTGTGTCTGATTATAATGTAATTAAACCCTGTTAAGAGGGCTTCCAGCCTATGTCTAATATTTGAGGCAGGAAATGGAAAAGCATTCAGAGTAATACAACTTGGAGCAAGTCACTTTTCATTAAAATATTTATTAAAAAAAGGTCACAGTATCTGGTATAACCAGCAGTGGTTCAAAATTAGCACGCACATGCACACTGAGCTGTTCACATTTCCCTTTCTAACAGCCTTCTGACCATCTCCAAGTAGCTTGTTACAGTAAATCCCACCAATGAACAAATTGTAACACCACTTTAGGCCCCAATGCACACATACAAAAGTGATTAATATTCATACACAGACGTGCAAAACACCACTATCACAGCAAACCACAGGGGTTAGTTCTGGGCTTAGAGAGCATTTGATCAAACTCAGTCTCACAGCAAAACTCCACATCCATCACCTTCAAAACGTTTTAACTCAAAGTAAATTGAAAAAAACATCAAACAAAAGACAGTAAAGCAAATCAATCAAATCAAACGTGAATGTTTAGATTTTCACACAGTACAGAAGAAACACACAAGAAACGTTAACTGAGTTAACTGAGCAGAGTGAGATGATCATGGCTCTATGAATCCCAATGTAATGGTAAAATGGGCACATTGGAAGATTACAGCCAGTCTATACTGGAGAAAAGAAAATGTCAGCTCAATTTGTGCATTATTTTGGTCCTGTAGATACTTTACTACCCCTATAAAAGGATAATATATTTAGCAAGTGCTTTACAAATCTTCAGAAAGAGACAAAAAAAAAGGGAGGAAAAAAGGAAAATCACAACCACAACACTGAAAGTTAACAGAATTAGGTTATATTCAAATAAATACATATTTAATCTTTAACCTGATTTCATTATTAGTTTAAAAAAATAGATTTATCAGTACCAATTCAGAGGTTGAGATCAAAGAACATGTTCAACATTAAACATGAGCTGTACCTCCAGTAACACCATTCTTTCAGCCTCTTCATACAGCATATCATACAAACACAACCACTAAAGTTTACTGAATGCTCAAGTCTATCCAGCATTCCAGTCTATCCAAGCGTTGTTCAATGTGAATTTACGGCATTTGTCCAAACGCAGCCCTTTTGGAGGTCAGGTTAGAAACACTTTCTATGGACAATGTTTGGTCCAAACTCCTCATACTCATCACGGCTGATCCAGGCGGAGCTGAAAGTCTGCAGGCCAGAGAGAATGGCGCCCCCTTTCCACACAGAGAAGTCCCGGTCAGGGGAACTAATAACCTTCACACCCTCAGCCACCCCTGAAGGGGCCAAATTACCCAGCTCCAACCGCAAGCGCTCAGGCAAACCAGCCAGCAGCGTGTTTCCACCTGAGTGAGAGGAGAAGAGGGAGATTGAGAGAGAGAATAAAGAACCCCTCAGGTCACTGACAAATCATTAACCATTAAAATTTATGAAATTGAATCATTTGTAGTACTCTGAACAATCCTTGTAATAGGTTAAATGATCACATTGTGTTGATTTTTTGTATGTATGCATTTACAGTCATATGAAAGTTTGGGCACCCCTATTAATCTTAATAATTTTATTTATAAATATTTGGGGGTTTGCAACAGCTATTTCAGTTTGAAATATCATAACTGATGGACACATTAATATTTAAGGATTGAAATGAGGTTTATTGTAATTGTTCCTCTGCATGAATGCCTGAGTAGATTTGGAGCGGTGTTTTGGATCATTGTCTTGCTGAAATATCCATCCCCGGCGTAACTTCATCTTCGTCACTGATTCTTGAACATTATTTTCAAGAATCTGCAGATACTGAGTGGAATCCATGCAACCCTCAACTTTAACAACATTCCCAGTGCCGGCATTGGCCACACAGCCCCAAAGCATGATGGAACCTCCACCAAAATTTACAGTGGGTAGCAAGTGTTTTTCTTGGAATGCTGTGTTTTTTTGCCACCATGCATAACGCCTTTTTGTATGACCAAACCACTCAATCTTTGTGTCATCAGTCCAGAGGACCTCCTTCCAAAATGAAGCTGGCTTGTCCAAGTGTGCTTTTGCATACCTCAGGCGACTGTTTGTGGCGTGCTTGCAGAAACGGCTTCTTTCGCATCACTCTCCCATACAGCTTCTCCTTGTGCAAAGTGCGCTGTATTGTTGACCGATGCACAGTGACACCATCTGCAGCAAGATGATGCTGCAGGTCTTTGGAGGTGGTCTGTGGATTGTCCTCGACTGTTCTCACCATTCTTCTTCTCTGCCTTTCTGATATTTTTCATGGCCTGCCACTTCTGGGCTTAACAAGAACTATCCCTGTGGTCTTCCATTTCCTTACTATGTTCCTCACAGTGGAAACTGACAGGTTAAATCTCTGAGACAACTTTTTGTATCCTTCCCCTGAACAACTATGTTGAACAATCTTTGTTTTCAGATCATTTGAGAGTTGTTTTGAGGAGCCCATGATGCCACTCTTCAGAGGAGATTCAAATAGGAGAACAACTTGCAATTGGCCACCTTAAATACCTTCTCATATGATTGGATACACCTGGCTATGAAGTTCAAAGCTCAATGAGGTTACCAAACCAATTTTGTGCTTCCGTAAATCAGTAAAAAGTAGTTAGGAGTATTCAAATCAAGAAAATGATAAGGGTGCCCATACTTTTGCACCTGTCAAATTTTGGTTTAATGCATATTGCACATTTTCTGTTAGTACAATAAACCTCATTTCAATCCTGAAATATTACTGTGTCCATCAGTTATTGGATATATCAAACTGAAACAGCTGTTGCAAACCCCCAAATATTTATAAATAAAAATGATTAAGATTAATAGGGGTGTCCAAACTTTTTCATATGACTGTAATTAGCCACATAAACAGCCCTAAAGTCCAGCAAAAATTAGACTGTATATTTTAGTCTTAGAGACCAGAACTACTTCTGCTTTGTCTGTCTGTCAGACGGTTTGTTCGATGAGGGCATTACTTGAGTGAAGCAATGTTTCTGGTTTACTTGAGGGATATACTTCAGATTCTTTACATGTTCCCAAAATATCAAGTTTTAGCCCAAGATTTATCAGTTTATTTGAATTTTCACAAACGTCAAGAATTTTTCTTCACTTAATCCATTATTTAAGATTCCGATTCTACTGAACTTCAAACTGAGCACTGAAAAGCAAATGCATGTCAATTACTGATTAAGTGAAGCAACCAAATACCTGCTCACAAAGAACAATGCCACAAACATAAATAATATAAAGGTTCCACATGTACCAGACAGAACTATGTTTCCCAGGAAGCTCCTTCGCAGATCTATATCAGACTGCAGAATAGATCTAAAAATGCTCTCGTGCATGCCATAATGATCACGGCCAATCAGTTCTGGCTTAAACAGGATCTCAGGAGCCCTGAAAATAAAAATAAAAAAATGAAAGCTGATGAGTTAGAATGTCAATGTGCACAAAGTTGGAAAAAAAAAAAAAAAAAAAAAAAAGTTTAAAGAAAAAAAAAAAGTTTAAAGAAAAAAAAAAAGTTAAAAGGAGGTGGAGGGGTGGGGGGGGAATAAACGTAACAAAAATACCTGAATCTCTCTGTCGACAAGGAGACAACTTGTCCATCAGGGAGAGTGTAATTTCTCGGTGCACTGGCCCCACCCCCTCTGTTAAGCTCCGCCTCAAAATCCAAAGCCACGCAGCAGCACCTTTCTTTAATGTCACGCACAATTTCCAACTCTGCCGACGTCCGCATACACACACCCTGCTCAAGCAGCAACTGCACACAAAATTAAGGTCAATGTGTACCAACCATCACCAAGCACTATAGCATTATGAGCCAGTAGAGCAAGAATTTCTGCTGATCTGCTGCTGTGTGGTCTTAAGTTTGAGTTCATAAGACGAGTATCTAGAAGTCATTAAAGTCCACAGTAGTTACCCTGGGGTTTATTCTCAGAATGCACCAGAACAATGGCCAAATCCTGGTCCTGGAATACCAGTGACCCGTTTGTTTTAGGTATTTTCCTGCAACTTATCTGAGCAAGGGCTTGCCAGGGATTTCATTAGTTGGATCAAGCATATAGGAATTAGGGGAAACCTTAAAACCTGTCGGGCAGTGGTACGCCAGGACCATGATTGAAAACTACTGCATCAAAATGTTCATGTTCAATTGTCTCATTGCAATTACGCCAGAGGTAATGGTTTGATTGAATGGCCAAACTTTTTACCAACTGATTGTTTCTAAAATTAACAATGTGTGTGTGTGGGTGTATGTTGGTGTGTGTACCTTCCTGAGCTGCAGAGTGACATCAGATCCAGCCAGAGTGAAGCACTGGACAGCGTGAGGGAGAGAGTAGCCATCAAACACTGGAACACTGTGGCTAACACCATCGCCAGATTCAAACACAACACCTAGGTGCATACACAATCAGTATTGCATCACTCAAAAAGGGAGTAACTAAACCTACAAAGTATAAAATAAGTAAGCTTAAATTCAATTTAAACTGACCAACAGAAAGATTATGAGGGGCAAACAGCTTCTATTGTTTCATTTAAAACAGAATGGGTCAGAATGGGTGTGTGGGTCACATTACAGCTGGATGTATACACTACAGGAAGTGCAAGAGATGAATTCTAATCATTAGCTGCAGCCCTGGTGAGTAGCCCTGTACTGGAGTGTATGTATACATATACTGACCTGTGGTGCGTCCAGCTGCATACAATGCCAGTACAGGCTGCAGAGCAACAAAGGTCAGAGGAACATTAAAGCTTTCAAACATCAGCTGGACCATGCGCTGCCGGTTAACCAGAGGATTCATAACCCCCTCCGTCAGCAACAATGGGTGATCCTCAGCATCAACACACAGCTGCTGGAACACATGCTGCCAGATCTACACACCCAACACACACACACACAACACACAAAATGCAGGTATCGTGATGAACAGAGATGTGTGTTACAGTCTATCATTAGGGTGAATATTAATAAAACATTGTAAATGAGCTCACATTGCTAATGCAGCATTATAAGTCATGGCTAACGGCTTGCTAGAATCTATGGCTGGCTTTCACCTCATTCATGTGGACAGGACAATACAGAGCAGTAGAGAAAAGGAGGTGGACTGTACTTGTGAATCAAAGATGGTGTATTTCTTGGCACAGGACATTGTTAGCAGGAGACCATACTATCTCCCAAGGAAGTATTGCACATCTTCGGGAACTTCAAATCATGCTACTCCATCCTCCACTCTGGCCACCTTCACCCAGTACGTAACAAGCCATGCCAGAGGCAAAATACTGAACGTGTTTTATGCCAACAA
Organism: Acestrorhynchus altus; assembly: GCA_034509495.1. Taxonomy (NCBI): domain Eukaryota; kingdom Metazoa; phylum Chordata; class Actinopteri; order Characiformes; family Acestrorhynchidae; genus Acestrorhynchus; species Acestrorhynchus altus. The sequence continues at coordinate 18,333,535 of CM067511.1, read as the reverse complement.
AAAGAGAAGGCATATAATCACCACTCCCCCCATTTGGAAGACCTGAACACAATCCAATTCATCTTCTGCCCGTGTACAAACCCCTTGTACACAGAACCAGCAGTGACCAACACAGTGAAGAAATTACTTCCCATTTACTAAGGAAGTGGCTCTGCAGGTCGGTTCTTGAACCCATCTACCCACGAATTTAGATGTGCCAATTACCCTAATCCTTATGTCATCCTCCAAACACGTGATGCTCCCAACACTAAGGGGCAATGGACAAGCACATGCTTCCTCTGAGACATGTGCCGCCATTTGCATCTTCGCCAGACATCCATCACACTTGGAGGAGAGTGCCGGACAGTTCTGATGCAATGGCCGACCAGCATCACACCCAGTATGTGATGTGGGTGTGCCGGAATCTGGAATTAGAACTCTCCATGCTTGGATCATAGTGGTAGCACCTTAGATTGATGAACCACTCAATGTCTCATTACTCTCACTCATTACTGACCATGCTGCTAACACTGTCCCCACAAACACTATTCAGCGTTTCTCCAAAACGCCATGGATAGATTCTCACATAAAGGGTCTCCTAAAAGAGAAGACAGCCTTCAGGACAGATGACAAGGAGGAGCTGAAAGCTGCAGAGGAAATGAATAGATAAGGGAGAGGAAAAACAGCTACAGGAGGAATCTGGAGGAACACTTACAGCATAAAAGTTTGGAAAGGCTTTAAAACCATCTCTGGCCACAAGAAACCTGACTCCCAGGTGCTGAGGGACTGAGCCAAATCCATTTTTCAATAGATTACATAACTCACCTGCCCTTCACCCCACACAGACACCCCTGCTGAACCCTCAATTCCAAGACACTACCTGCATGCTGCCCTCCTGCCTTCTCAACAACAATCAGCTCACTGCCACCCCCACTGCTTCATCTGCTGACAACTCAAATCTGCTATTTACACACTCCATCACTCAGCTCCCTGCTCCAGCCTGTCCTTCACAATAGCCCACGTGAGGAATGAGCCAAGACAAATCAAGATGAGGAAAGCTGTAGTTCAGAATAGCATGAGTGCCAGGCTCCTTAAGTCCTGCACAGATCAGCTCTGTGGTGTAGTTGAGCCTGAAGTGCAGAAGAGTACCACAGCTGTTGAAAACCCAGACTGGCATCAGGGTGATTAATGCAGTCATTAATTCTATAAAGATGACTTTCTCACCTGGAGAAGCCTGGGAACACTGAGAATCACCTTCTTTGACGATGCCTTTGACACTATACACTAACTGGCTACCTCCTGAAGTTCTCTAATGACTCTGCGACCATCTGCATCATAATCAGGAGAGTGAGTACAGACAACCGATTCAGGAATATGTGGCTGCAGGACCATCGGCAGGTGAACACCGGGAAGACTGCGAAGAACTGGTAGTGATAAAATCCAGGGAATGGACAGGGTATACTGTTACAAGTACCTGGGAGTTCACCTACACACCAAAATGAAGTGGCCAGTTAACACCACTGCACTTCACAGCAAGAGCAGAGTCCACCTACTGAGGAAACAGGGGTCATTTGGAGTGCAGGGAGCACTCCTGAGGACCCTCTTTGACACAGTGGTGGCATCTACCATCTTTTATGGAGTGGCCTGCTGGGGCACCAGTATTTCAATGGCAGACAGGAACCTGTGAAGCCCCTTAGACCCAGAGCAGATGCTGAGAGACAGTATGATGTTAGCCAAGCTAGCATCCATGCTGGAGAATGACTCCCACCCCAGGCATGAGACTTTGGCAGCAGTGGGCAGCTTCTTCAGTGACTGGTGGCTTCACCCCAAGTGTGTGAAGGAGCAATATTGCAGGTCCTTCCATCCTGAGGCTGTACACTATACAACCAGCACAGCTCCCAGCAGACCCCAGACTCACACACGATTAGAGTTTTCAATGTTTGAAATCTTAACTCTCAGTAAACCAACCATCTCTATCTGGTCCCAGTTGCTGATGATGCCATTCTTCATTGGATAATGAAGTGTCAATACACCGCGCATGTGTTGAGCATCATGACCCACATACATATCCCTCGGCGCACTGCCACTCATCACCTCCTACAGAGAAAAACAGGCAATTTATAATCAATCATTTTAGACAATACAGACTAGCAACTGAAAAGATGTACATTATAGAACATGGATAAAAAAAAAAAAACCCAAATAAAGTCCCAAACAGCAGACAATTTATGACTGTTCAGTTTCATTTCCAGTCATTTCAACTCCAAGCTAAATAAGGGTCTATACCATAAAAGTGTTTCTTAACCCTGGTCCTGGAGGCACCCTGTGGTCTGCACTGCATTTTCTGTACTCCCAGTACACAGTATTCAACTAATCAGCTCATTTAAAAGCCCTTTAAAAGCTGCAGGGGTGTGCTAAAGATTTTTTTCTTGACTTAGGAGTGTGATGCCATATGTAAAATCTTTAAATACCACATATGCAAACTGCAAAAAAGACTTGGTAACGACTGTGATGGAGATATGGCTGCAGTACCTCGTATTTGGGCACTCCAATGGCAGTGGGGACAATTACAGAGGGAAGATCTTGATCAGCAAATCCAGCCTTAACTAATCCAGAGCCAGTGTCCAGCACTACAGGGGTCAAAAAATCACTCATCTGCGCGCGCGCGCACACACACACACACACACACACACACTTTAAAGAGCTATTTACACTTATGTACCAATCTATTAAAACAACTTTAGCAACTGCGGTTAAAAGGAACAGTTCAGTGTATTTGATTGACAGGTGAGGTCAAAAGCAATCACTGACCTCATCTCCATAAACAAGTCAAATTTTGGTTTGTTTGATAAATCAGTCTTGTTTAGAACATTTTACTTACATCTTACAGTCTTACCATTTTAGTGTTACATCACTCTCCTTTAGTCCATGTCTAGCAGACAGTTTTCTCCAATAAACACAGGATAAACTTGCTTGTTGATTAGCACCACTAGTCTAGTATCTCCCACTGTCAACTAAACAAGCACCTCAGAATTCAAACATGTTTGACCTGGGGACACTGAACTGTTCCTTTAACATGAGGTTACAAATCCACACCTCTCTGCTGGAAATCTGGAGCTGCTGATGGAGGACCGGCGACCTGCACACAGCTCTTGTTGAGGGTCCCTCATCATTCTTTGCAATTGTCACTTTAGCATCTGTGTCCTCACACACTGCAGGAGAATCTGTTCCAGAGATCAGTCTCTCGTGCGCTGCTTCGGTCACATCAACATCTTCATACACACACTCTGCTACAGGCTCAGAATCAGGCTGCAGCAGATCCACACAGCGAGGGTTGTTATTATTTCGGTTGTGTTCAGCAGCAGATGAATAAATTCTAGGTGGGTGATTTTTGCGTTCTTTGGGCTTGGGGCCACAAGAGGGAACCTGCGTGAATCCCAAAACTACAGATGAGTCCAGATGGTTGTCCGTTTCTTCATTTGGGTCAGAAATAGAGCTTTCCCCATTGTGAATTTTCTTTGTCAGCCTCGGTATACGAGGAAGAGGTTTAGGACCCCCAGGGTCAAATGCTGCACTCTCTCGACAAGACTCTAAAGGCTCTAATTCTCTTTCTGAATGAATTTCTGGTGTTGCTCTGTTGTGGCTTTCTAGCATGGTCACAGGCAGATCTACATTCATGGTGGATGTGGAGACACACAGAAGAGCATTTTCCCACTGCTGACCAGATTCTGGTGGGCTCTCTAGCTCTCCAGTGGTAGACAATTGTGTGTTTAACACCGTGCAGGTGTAGTCAGATGTTTCTTTCATCTCAGTTCCAGTAGAAGCTATTGGAGGATCACATGGTGGTGAAATATTGTCAACAGATTCAACTGAATTGGAAATGAATTTATCCTGATTATCTAAATAGTCAATTTTACTCGGTTCCTTCATAATTGCTGTTAAAGAAGAATCAGTAACTAAGTCTGCATATTTATGATTGTCTAAAACCACCAGATTTAAATCTTGAATTAATTCATCTAGGACTGAATTAGAAGACTCAGAACTGGTGGATTCTTCTGTGGTTAAATGTGGTGGTTCATTAGGCTGATTTGAAACTGAAGAATGAATAAATTCATCCATGGCTGAATTACAAGGGCTGGAATTGGTGGATTCTTCTGTGGTTAAATGTGGAAGTTCACTAGATTGAGAAGTGCCTGAAGAAGGAATACAGTCATCCAAGACCAAATTAGAAGACCCGCAATTGGTGGATTCTTCATGGGACTGATTGAAGTCTATACAGTGAACAATATCTGAACCTATACATTTGGCTGAATGAGAATGACTGGAGTCCACACAGGGAACAAATTCATCCCTGGCAGAATCTGAAAGTCTGGAATTGGCAGCTCCATCGGTGGCTAAACATGGCTGTACATAAGCAATAGACTGTAACTGTTTTGATTCTTGTGTTTGACGCCTGCAGCTCATCAGCAAAGCTTGGTCACATGTTGCATTCTCATCCTCAAAGCACTGGAGCATCGAGGCCATCTCCATGATGGAGCATTTCACAACTTTTTGAGCCCTAGGATGTTTCTTTGTCTTCACCTCTTTGCACAAACTTCTCTCCATCTCCTCCAATTCCTTCTTCTCCCTCTCCAGCTCCTCTAGGAACTTCCTGTCAGTAAGACATGAAACAATATCAGTGACTAAAACTAGAACCAAGTCTTCAGCGTAATTGTGGAACTATTATAATTAATGCTCTAGTTCTAACAAGAAAATAGACTAGACTAATTTAACTCCTAGACATTTACGGCATTCAGCAGACACTCTTATCCAGAGCGACAAAAGTGCTTTGCTGTTCACTCAGAATATCCTTAGCTACTAAACAAGGCTAGAATCTAGAGATTCCTCACGGTTAGATCCTGTTGAACACAAATGTCTTTATGGAGTTAAATACTCCTGAAACAGATGAGTCTTCAGTCTGCGTTTGAACACAGTGAGGTTACTCAGCTGTTCGGACTCCCAGGGGAAGTTCATTCCACCATTTTGGTGCCAGAACAGGAGAGAGTCTGGATGCATGTTTTCCTTGTGTTTTGAGGGATAGTGGGTCAAGCCAAGCTGTACTTGAAGCTTGAAGGGCTCTTTGTACAGCTCGAGTTTTGACCATTGCCATCATGTATGGAGGGGCTGGACCATTTTTGGCTTTGTAGGTCAGCATCAAGGTTTTGTATCTGATGTTCAGCTACAGGGAGCCAATGAAGGGAACGCAGCAGAGGAGTTACATGACTGAATTTAGGAACATTGAAGACGAGCCGTGCTGCTGCATTCTGGATAAGTTGCAATGGTCTGATGGTCCACATAGGAAGGCCAGCCAGTTGACCATCCCCAGCTCTGCTACTGTTCAGATTAGTACCATATGTAAACATTGTAGACAACTGTACAAGTTTATTGCTCAAACTATAATGACCATAATGACCATTAGCTGTTTAGATCATGAAAATTGTATTTATCAGTGTGCACAATAATTTATTACATTTACAACAGTGTAAACAGACTTCCCTCCACAGTAAATATTGTTGCTGTAAATATTAATGATCAGTGTTTAAATGATTGAATTTGATCATTAGATTTTAGTCCACAAGTCATTAACCAGCCAAAAGTGACATCTCTACCTCCTCTTTTCTGGAATTCTCTCAGAAAACCGTAGCTCCTGGATCTTGAGCTTCTCTTCCATTATCCGCTCTTCCAGGACCTGCAGGTCTTTCAGCTCCTGGAGAACTGTGCTCCTGTCTGGGTGCAGAACCTTGTCAGCAGGTGATAAAGCCTCAGAGTTTGGCCCAGAAGAGATGACTTTGTCATGGTAGTTGAAGTGTAGGGGAGAGGCAGGTTCATCCTCAAGTCCAATCACACCTGCATCAGCCAGATCAGTAGATGACATGTGGTTCCAAGAAGGCCACTGCCTGTCTACATTGTCAGCTTTCAGTATAACATCCAGGGCAACTTCCTGAGCCAAAACGTTCTCCTCTTCCTGTGAAACAACATTAAAAACTAAGGTAGGGAAGAGGGGATGGATGGATAAACAAATTAATAAAAATAAATAAAAAGTGCATCTGACCTGCAGTATTCCTGCTGTGCGGCCCAGAATTTCCTCCACAGCTTGAAGTTCCTGCTGCTGCTCCAGCTCCCAGTTATCCAGAGAGAGGTCTGATAACCTACATCCAAAAAGTGACAAGTAATCCTAAAAAACAGCTTAATCTGTTCTCTGTATTTCACAACCAAGATTTCAGCCCACAAGAATTTCCAAAGTTCAACTTTCTCCAGTAAGAACATCAATCAGCTTCTAATGCACAGGCTTAATGTTGGGCTTCAGTTATCTGTTTAACTGAGAAATCCTGCTTTGTGAAATACCACCCATTGTCTTCACAACACAGAACACACACATTACCCTCAAAACACAGATTTACCCCCACCCCATTTTACCCAAAGCACGTGGTCTTAGAATTAATAGAACACAAAGCAACCAAACACACCTATCACACGTGTCATTTTTGACATCATGCAAGTCATAGGTGTCCCACAGTAGAGTATGTGGGGCATCTGCCGTGCTATCTGCTCCATCTCCACCCTCTGACATCGTGCTAGACAGAACATTTCTTATTGGACTCAACACTGGTTCCTGGAATCTCCCTTCATGATCCTGCAACACATTTACCCATACACAGTGATTTATGACCCACATACGAAGTACAATGCAAAACACAAAAGAAGCACAAAAGACGCCCACCTGCGATTCTGTCTGAGTGGGCTGGTCACGGCAGTGGTCTACAGGGCTGGGGCACTTGGGTGACCTCTGTGGAGCAGGAGAGCTAGGGGTGATGGTCACGGTGTATGAACTCTCCAGGTTATCCACAGGCAGGCTGAGCCATGGGTTCTTGGGCAGTGTGGCAGACCGTTGCACCTTTATCTCAAAGTTCAGAGAGTCTGAGGTTATTCTGGGGATGATATGAATACTGGTTTTTGAGGAACTACTCCCAGCAGTACTATTGTCATGGTCCTCCTCAGAGTCACACATGCTGGACACATTCTCCTCACTAATCTGAAGGTGGGAAACCTTCAACCTGGACAAAAGGGTGACATGAACAAGATATATACATTACACACACATACAAATACATCAATGGAAGTGATTTTGAAGAGTCTAAACAGATCATTAGAAATGCTGTTTGATTTACATGGTCAAAAATGCATCTAAATTTCAAAGCTTTTGAAAGGTTGTTCATCTCCCACCCCTACCTGGATGTGGTCCCTCTGCTGTGCGGAATTCTGAGTAAGCCATCAGCCCCATCCTTTCTGTCAATAGGGCCACTTCCGGCTCCTTCAAAGCCAGAATCAAAAGAGCTAAGGGATGGTGGTTTTCTGACACGAGGCGCAGCATCCGGCATCACCACTAACTGGAACAGACCTTCCTTTGAACAGTCCTGTTTACCCAAATCAGGGTGTGAAGTTGAAGGCATCAGGGAGGGCATGGACACAAACCCAGAGTCTCTCTGAATGCTGCATTCCCCAACCACAGATTCAGCACTCTTGTTTCTTCTAGGAGTGAGGTTAGAGTTCACATTCTCACAGCTGCTCTTCAGGTACTCATACTGCCACTGCAGGGCTAGCTGGAGGTCACGAAGGGTTGCTGAACCAGGTGATGTCAACAACTTCCTTAAGTTCATACACCTGCAGACAGAGAGTACAACCATACATCATTGCACCAAAATATGACTATGCTGGCTGATTCCTGAAACACTGTTTTACCAGTTTATGGGTCTAAACATGCTTTCAAAGGTCAGATAAATTAGGTGGAGGGATGTGTGAAAGTAGGTTCACTGGTGGTTTTGATAGAAAAAGAAATGGTCATATTTGTCATTGGGTTCTAATATGGAGTCTCCATATGGAGGTCATTTTCTTGTTGGAAACTTTGCAATACTGCCAAGGTGTTTTCCCCACTAGCACCACCATATTCTGCTTGTGGTGCAACCAGCAAGCTGATTGGCTCTTTTGAACTTATTGAACAGAGGCCACTACTGCAAATACATTTCTATTTGTATGTTTCTCTACAATGAACCACAACACTACACCGACAGTGTTCATTTCAGAGAATTTTGTGGAACTGTGGAATTTCACTTAAGGCGGAAAGTGACAGACTGGGCCAGAATTATAAAGTACACCCTCAAGACATAACTGCTCTTAGAAACTGGTTCGCTGGTTTAATGCTTCTTTGCAATCTGTTTCTCCTGCTGCCCGTCCAAAAAATTCCACATGAATGAACAACTGTAACATTTCTAGAACACACTCTCCCTCACTCATTTAAAATCTCAGTCTTATTCTGATCAGTTTGTTGTGATCATCATGATGAATCTCACAGCTGTAGCTGAGAAGAACTACTTTTTTGAGGATTCCAATGGCGTTCAGCAGCCCAGCCCCTAGGTGTTGTGTGACAATGTTAAGAGTGACTTGTGGTCTGCAAATGACTATATACAGGCTGTGACTTAATATATGGCATGGCTAAACTTGGTTACTTCAGTGTTATGAATGTGGCCTACTGCCTTCTGTGGAACTTATTTTCTCTGAAGTTGTTTAAAAAAACAGCACACCTGTGAGCAAGTTGTTTGCCTGCTTTCTGCAGCTGTGGATCAGGTATGACATTAGCCAGGTGTGCTAGCTGGACCAGCTCCTCCACGTGAGGACAGGTGTGCACTCTGAGAAATGACTCCAGCGCAGGTCTCCACTCTTGCCCCACTAAAACTTCACCCTGATCATCCTGCTCATTACAGCAGGTCGCCCACAGCAGGTCCTGTAGGAAACTCTCACACACTGCCAGATTGTACCAGCTATGGATCTACACAAACACAGAAGGTAAATATAACTGATTAGAAAAAAATGAATTAACTGATTATAAAAAATAAATAAAAATGTTTCATTTAAAACAAATGTCATGTGGGTGGAGCTTAACTGGTTCAAGTACTTTGAGGTTTGAACTGAAACTTTGGATTTATATTTAAACAGTTTTTACACAAATCTACTTAAAGCCCACTAAAGATATGCAATAGGTTTGTGGGAGGCACATTATCTCCCTGTTGTGATGTGAAATAAATAAATCAATTTCATTATTTGTCACATATTACACTGGTGTAAGGGTGTGTGAAAAATTTGGTGCAAGTCCCTTGCAGTAGTAAAGCATATGCATAAAAATAAAGATAAAGAATATAGCTATATGTAATATGTTATATACATTATTGGATTGTAGAAGTTCTGTGTATATAGAAAGAAATGTTTGCATTATATTCACATGTGCATTGGATATAGAATTAGATTTAGCTGTAGTGTGTGAAGGTAGTGGATCAAGTCTTGGTGGGTGGGTATAGTGTAACTGAGCAGCTAGTTGCTGCTCCTGGGGTGAATGAAGTGCAGATGCAGTTGTGGTGTGAAGGTGTGATGAGACCGGTAAGACGGGTTGTGACTAGCTTTCTTCAGGTTGGCTTTGTTAAAGTCCCCAACAATAATGAATGCAGCCTCCGGGCGCATGGTTTCCAGTTTACTGATTGCATCCTACATTTTCCCCGAGTGCTAGGCCTGTGTCAGCCTGGGTTCATATACCCAGCGGCAGCTATGATCCCATAAATTTCCCTGGGAAGCCAGACTGGTCTGCATGAGTTGATCAGACATTCCAGGTCCAGGGAGCAGAAAGACTCAAAGTGTACACTCCTCCGATCATGCTATACACTGTTGATCAGAAACATACACCTCCTCCTTTACTCTTCTCAGAGAGCTCCTGAGCTCTGTCGCACAGTGCAGAGAGAACCTGGTAGATTTGACTGCTTGATCGCTATGAGGCAGATATTACAGCAGTCCCATGGAAAGAGATCCACACCTGAAGTTCATAAACCATTTAACCTCATAGTTTAAGCATGAGGCAAGTATTACATGAAGTGGGTGAGAAATGAAGGGTCTGACCCTTGACCTTTTCTTATTCCTCTCAATGTGAAGGAACAGCAGCTCTACTCTGATCCTTAAAAGTGAGTCCAGATAGCCGAAAAAAAACAAAAACAATACCACTTTCTGACCTTAAACTGCAGTAATGTACAGCGATCACATGACAGCAGCTGCTGCCCCTAGCCTATGGTCAATCTCTCAAGCCCTTACTGTTACTTGTTAACAAGGCCTGACGATAGATTCCGCCACCAAAGACCATCTAAATTTAAACAAGCAGTTTGAGATTGTCAGGATCATTTCTGTGAATCACATGTTCAGGCCAATTCAAGAATCAGCAGCTATTTATCACCTGCCATGACAACAGTCAGTAAACTGATCCCTATAAAATGAAAAAGTGCCAGTTTGGGGGGAAAAAACACAAAATCTCAATAAATGGTTCTTACTTCATTGTAGCACTGGTGGAAGAGGCAGTGTGTCTGGATGCTTCTGTACTGAAGCTCTACTGCTGATCTAAAACACTCCTTCTGCTGCTCTAGCTCAAGCACCCACTGCTCCTCAACACTGCGCTCACCAACATCCTCCGCCAATGTGTGGATCACATCCTCTGCACGCCGTACAAGGGCCTACACACAGAGTCACACATAGAAACAGTTACAACACACTTCAGTACATAAATACAGCTCACCAATGAAATGATTTTAAAGCAAAAATGTGTGCAGCTGGTCTAAGCAGGCAACTGCCACAGTGCAGTGCTGTTTTACCATAGCGTGAGTATAAACAGATGCCTCAAACTCCAGCTTCAGTGTTTCAGCGCTGTTGCCGTCTGTAGCCATTGCTGTGCTGTATGACTGCAATTTCTGCCACACACACTCCATCTGAGACTTCACCTGAGAGTGAGAAAAATAAATCACATTAATCTGAATTAAACAAAGAAAGCAATGTGATGAATTAAGCTTTATTTTTTAAATCTTGATTGTTTGGAACCTGTTGTGCTTCTTTCTGAAGGTTGAGGAGTTGCAGCTGGATTCGTGCTTTAGAGAATGCCTGCTGCCATAGCAACTCCACCTTCTCCACCGCTGCAGTTATTCTACACGAGAGAGAGAGACACAAGAGAGCAAGGGAAAAAAAAATAAAAAATCAAAAAAGGGAGAGAAAGCCAAGAAAGGGTAAGAGGGGAAAAAAGTGAAAGAAACAAAAAATCTGATTTGGTCCCCGACAGGGTGGCACAGAGTGGCACAGTGGTCTAAATGCTTCCATAAAGTAGTATAGGCAGGATGTTTGCCTGCATAAATCACAACTAATTGTATAATGCACACTAGGAAATCAGAATTATTGTGAAAAAACACAGGAATATGTCAAAATAAATAGGACATATTGATTGGTAGCACACTCCCCCATGCTTGTTCACAAAATATTCATACTTACGCCTGGAATACAGCTTTAAAACAAATCAGTCTCCCTTTTCCAAACATTCTCAATGGAATTGTGCTGCCTTCAGGCAGTCAGGTGCTGTGTGCATGACTAGAATCCTCTCATGACATGTTTTTGCTCGAAAACGAGAGTATGAGAGACCGGCTATAATGCCCTTTTATCTGTTGAATAAACAAAGTGGCACAGCAACTGTATTCCAGCCAACTGTGGTTAAACCTTGGGAGTTTATCCATGATTCACTCTTTGCCAAACTGCAGGGGAGAGTTAGTCTGCTGTGTGTGTATGGAAAAACCCACTGCACTAATTTCTCACACAATAGTGTACCTCTCATAGTTTTGCAGCATCTCCAGTGCAGTGCGGGTGTAAAGGTGAGTTCCCACCATGGCCTGATAACACTGATCACTCTCAGGACAACGAAACTTCTCCAGCACACACTTGCATCTTCGCAACAACTCATCCAGCCCCAGATCACTGTGAGAAAGAGGAATATGAGTGAGAAGGAGATACAGAGTGTGTGAGTGAGTGAGTGAGTGAGTGAGAGAGAGAGAGAGTGAGAGTAGAACAGAGACACAAACACATACAAGAAGAGCAATAAAGCGAGAGTGTGAGAGGGGGAGAGAAAGACAAAGCAGCATTCAGTGGCCAAACAAAGCCCAATGCTGCAGATTAATCTCACATGGATGATCTGAGTTTTTTTTTTTCCTCAGCTGAAGCAGAATCTTCAGCTGCTCCCTTTTCATATGTGGATGAAGCGGCAATGATCAGTCTGCTTACCAACAGCCAGAAATACAAGATTTGAAAATGTTCCCTTGTAATTACTCTGATACAAATTGTCTGCAAAAGACAACTTGTAGCTAAATGGCTGCAGGCCAAACAGGTGATTTTTGAATACTGACTATCAATTAATTCTATATTCTATTTTTTTATAGTTGCTCTATGAAGCACTTAAATCCACAGTACAGTATGTAGAGGTGTGTTTTACCTGCGTATCTGCTGGAGCTGAGTCTGGTTGCTGGAGTAGAAGTGTGCGAGTGTGCTGGGGTCTGCAGGAACTGGCAGCACAGCGATGGCTTGAAGAGCGCTGATGCTCACTGGCAACCTCTGCACCACTGCCACAAACTCCTGCACAAAACTGTCTATCTCCTGCACACAGAAAGATGAGAAACATGACAGTAGCTCACAATTAGTCAATGTGATCCTTTCCTTTTTCATTTTCCAAACTTTTCACCACAGTTTAGTCATTTCCAGGTTCCTCATCTTATCTGCAACTCAATTGGATGATGAACTCTGAGTCGTATTTAAGGCGGATTTCTCTCCAACAAGCCTGCTCTACAACAAAAACACATTACGCACTCACAATACAAGCATAACAGTTCCATATCAGAAAAGCGTCACCTGTGCTGCCCAAACCAGAACACACCCACAGCCAACGTAGCAACATCCAACACATCTGCCTGTACAGACCAGATCAAGACAGAATCTGAGGGATGAGGAAGAGAGAGCAAGCAATTGAGTTGCTAATTAGGTGAATGTCCAGCATGTGCATTTTGCCATGGTAACAGTAGAGCTTCATTCATGAGCTGCAAGATAAAAGCTCTTAAGCACCAGGTGACGCGCAAAGGGGGGGGGGGGGGTTGTGGGTTGTGGGTGGTTGTTCATCAATAAAAATAGGCTGATGAATTGTGCAGCCCCTCCCATTTCCTCACAAATCAAGTACATTAGCAGGACCCATGCAACCATGTGGGATTACACCCAACATCATAGAAACCTTGTGGGATACCATAGTAACCACCTCAGCAGCAACACCTCTCTCAGCAACTATTCAACCCAGCATAGTTATATGCTGCTAAATGCGGCAAATGTAAGCATAGCAACTAGTTATCATTGGGGAAATAGGTCATCCACATGGCAACACCTAAGAAGACACCTATACCACCACAGTAGCCAGCTATTAATCAACTAACACCTTAAACATATGTCATCACCTTAGAACCCACCCATCAGACTGTGCAGGCTCCCCCGAAGGCTGGGGGGATAAAAATAGGCTAATTTTGAATTGTGCAGCACTACGATTTCCTGCCAGTAGTAACAAAATATTAAGGATTTTGAAACTCTTCCCCATAACATTAAGGACTGTATGAGGGGGTAGAAAGTTGATGACATGTGGTTCAAGGATCATTAAAAAGTATTTGGAACTATAGTCCAGGCCAGGCAAAGCCCCTGCTCTGTCCCAAGTCAGGTAGGTGCACAAGGGCATTTGAGTGTTTAAATGAAGTATTAGCAAGAGGTGGGCAATAACACAAACCACTTAAGGTGAAACTTCCTAACCCTTTAGTGCAGTGTTTAGTTAGTTGAAACAGGTGTGATGGGAGCAGGGTAAGCTCTAAAATCTGCAGAGCAGGTGTGCCTCCAGGAACAGGGTTGGGAAACACTGCTTTAATGCATCACAAAATTCTGACAATCAGATAAGATATGCTGATTGAAAACATAAAGAACATAACTGATCTTACTATTTCACTAAGCGAAATAATATTCACATGATTAAAGCCACAAAATAAGGAAATGAGGCCCCATCAAAAAGCTTCCTCTTCATCAGCCAGAGGTTTAATCTGAAGAGCCACTGAGCCAGTTCAGCAGCTCCAAGCCAGACTCCAAGCCAATGTTAGCAATAATCAGTTTTATTCTTACTTAATGTTACCAAATTCTGCAAAACTATCTAAATGTCCATGCTTCAGCAGTTTAGCAAATTAAAACTACAGCACAGTCTACACCTGCTGCTGGCTCTGGACTTTGGAGAAGATGGGCTCTGATTGTCAGGGATGCTCATGTAAGACTGGCCAAAAGCTCTGACCTCATTGGTTCAAGAGATGTTCTGACATGTAACCCTGAACTGAATCAGTCTTGAAACAGGTCAAGTGTGCAGAAGATTAACGAATGTTAATTAAAAACAGATTTCACTTGCATTATTTGATCTGTACTGTCTTGCTCTCTCTGGCTGTCGTGGCAGATTTGTCTCTCCTTAAAGCAGTAATCCTGACTGTAGTTGTGTGTGAACTGAAACTGAGCAGTTTGGAGTGTGTAGACGAAAAGCAGCATGCAGAACCTGTTAGAGCAGCTCACACATCATATGACTGCCAGTATGTATCTGAGGAAAAACACACACTTATGCAACAAGTCACCGACTCTTATGTTTGGCCGAGAGTCTCGACCACTAAGGCTTGAACCCCACACATTTGAATTCCACCTCCTCCCCACCCACACACACAATCACATGACTTATATTATGGTATTCATTGTCTCTTGTGCACTGATGTGTGTGGGAAGAATTCATCACATGATCCCGAAAATGCACATTCTGCCTGCCACACACACACACACACTTTAAAGACTACAACCTACAAATCAAATGAATAACACTAAACACTAATGCTAAACTAATGCAAGCTACAGAATATTACTGTTAATCCATAAGAGCCCCAGATTTCAATAGGGAAAAAACCTCAATCAGTTCTATTAAGTATTGAAAATGTCAGGAATGCTTCAAAAAATGCAAAGTGTGAAGCACTGAAGTTTGCACAGACAATTTATCTTATAATTGTTAATATTATCTTTATTAATATTTGTTCATCATCATTTCTATTATTTTACTACCAGTAAACCTGAGTATTAACTCTTAAGTGCTGGTACTATGACCATCAACAATTTAAGTGGATTTGCCCAGATGATGGGTCCCCATGTAAACATTGGTTCCTCCCAAGATTTGTCCTCTAGCTTTGAGGGATTTTGTTGCCCAGTGTTGCCTTTGGCTTGCTCAAAGCATTAGAAAGAAGAACTGTTAAGGTGCTCTACAACAGTTCGGGAGAAAAAGCTACAGAAACTATAAATATATAACTATAAATATCTGCCTGTTTGTGTTTCTCAGCTTTCAAAAGATGTTCTGAATAAATAAATAACCGCCGTCAAACACTGAACTCATAACAGGTTACTCCATTCAGTTACACACATGAAAATGTATGGAGCTGTATGTGGGCAACAGCCTCTATATGTTGTTCCTATGTGTTAATTGACCCTCTGCTACACACTCCTAACTCTAAGGGGAAACTGAAGACATAGGTTAATCAGCTCTGACCTTAACAAAGCTGACCCAGCTGCTGTGGCAGTAGATGAGATATCCTCCTAGACTGGCAGTCAATTGGCTGCGGTCAATGTAGTTCCACAGCTCGCACACTTCTTTAAGGAACACACACTGTTTAAACACAAACACATACACTTTAGTGTAGGTCCACACATTAGGGAAGAAATCAAACATTCACTCACTTTCAGTTTAACCATTAACAGTCAGTTCTTTTCAACAATGACATCGCATCTGAAATACGGGTGGCCTACATGGTGGTCCCCACAAAGTTCCCATTATATAGTTTTATGGCCCATTCTTAGTGTACAGGGACAAAACCAAACATGCTGTCTCAGGCCTTTGCCACTGAAAGACATTCATGAACTCATGATCATTCATGATCATGACCGTACCTTGTAGGCACTGTGTGTGGAGCGGTTGGTTTTCTTTGGCAGCAGCAGCTTCTGCAGTAGCTTCAGCACGTCTCGCTTCCTGGGCTGAACCACGTACACTGAGTGGAGCGTCCGCCTTTGAAGCTTTCAGAAGATTAAACACAAAGATTTCATCTCAAATCAAACATGAATAATCTACATTAATATAAATAAATATAATAGCCCTAAAGCAATCCTTATCCTTCAATCAACAACAATTAACTCATACAATTAAGTCCCATAAAAAAATAATTAACTGCCACGAGTAATATTTGAAGATGAAGCATTCAACTCAAACACATCCCAGCACCAGTTAAGGGTAGCATCATCTTAAGAATCTGTTCTGCTGCTATTGGAACTGGTACATAGCACAGAATAAGGTGGGGCAATATCATAAATACCAATTTATTCTTTACTAGTTTGTGCTATTCCTTGTACTTTTCTTTCAGATCTCCTTTCAAAATGCTGTGTAGTTCAAGTTTAGGCTTAATCTGGGTCTGAGAAAATTAGTTTAGTTAGATTAAGTCATACTTAAACATTACTCATACACCCAGCCCTTGAAGAGAGTGGACAGAATAATAAAGATCTCACGTCAGTAGAACCCTTACACAACCAGCTAAATCCATTAAAGTTAGTAGCTCATTCCTTTATTCAAACTGAACTGGGGAATAAATTTAATCTCTAAAATGAATCTTTTCCTCCCAGACACCAAAGATGGATCAACTATTTGAGCTAAATTTAACAGAACCATCTGCCTTTAAAAAAAACTAAACACAAACATAAAAAAAAACACATACACATCAACTCCCTTAAGACTCCTGGGTTTGAGTGTATGGACAGTTTTGTTAGTGATGAAGGATAGAGGCACTCAGTATGAACTCTTCATTAGATAAGTGCAGGCATATGACTCTAGCAGCACACATGTGACTCCTCATACCCCCCTAACTCCGTTAGAGACGGAGAGTAATGACGCACAGCAAGTGCAGACAACTCAACGGTGGCCTCAGAAAAAGACTAAAGAAAAGAAAGTTATATAAAGAGATTACAGGGGGATGTGTCTGCGAGATGTGATGCTGCTACAGTAAAAAGAGGCCTTCAGAAACCTTTGCTGTGAAAATGAAACGGCCAAGTTAATCAGTCTTTTGAGAAACGCAGTTAAATTTATTCCAGTATGCGTCACCTCACAGTAATGTGCTGAGTACCATAATAACATGCAACTTAACAGAAAATGGTGAAAACATGAACACAACTGATCTGCAAATCAGTATCAGACACATGCTATACGAGTTAACTGGAGATCAAATGATTCACGTTAACATGTTAATATGTTCCCCAATTTATTTATTTTTGCTTCAATAATCATTCAAACAACAAGTCAGTAAAACAGCACAGACCTTATTGGACCACTTCACATGTTCACACATTTCCAGACTCTAGACTACAAACTGTTCTGCTACCTTCTTAAACCCATCCTCACGGCAGCTTGCTGGGACTAATGTTGGTTAAAAATATTGGTTGCTCTCTGGCTAGAGCATCCCGACCCTGGTCCGGGAAGAACTTTCTGCTGTGCATTTTAGTGGTTTCCTGCACTTCAACACCACCTTCAACTCAGGATGGGACGTTAATTAGCTAACTAGCTGATCAGGTGTTGGGAGGAAGATTTAAAAAGAGATGCCTAGAGCCCTGGTCCTGGAGGCACCCCTGCTGTACATGTTTTAGCTTCAACACACCCTGTGAAACCTCTTGAAGTCTGTTAAGGAGTTGATTAGTTGAATCAGATATGGTGGGAGCAAGGAAAGCTCCAAAATATTCAGGATAGGTGTGTCATCAATTTCACTTCTGAAGAACACTGTTTTTATAGTAACAGCAGCAAAAACTATCCAGTCCCATTTCCTGACTGACTGGGTACCACGTCACATCTCGCTTCTTGGTCACAATTCAAAACTTCTCTGCAAAACACATGTTTGAAACATGTTGAAAACATGTTCGATGATTGTTACAGTACTGCACTGTCTCGTCTCTGTGCCTACTTACTTTAAATGAATCATTTGCATGTAGCCTTGCACATTGTGTTACACCATAAAACTCCACAGCAGTTCAGCGAGGTCCGAGCTGTGACATTTACAGTCCTTGTGCTGTTCGCCCGGAAGCAGCAGCTACTCACAGTGCTTCAGACATGCATTTACCTCCAACAGCAGAAGACTTTCAGCCACTCTTCTGGCAATGCTGAGGTTGGCCTCTCTCAGATCAGCAACAACAGACACCAAACACTCCTCTTTATTCTTACTGCAGAAAAATATCAGACATTGGAAATCAGGACAGACGAGAAAGATGACCAATAAACTGGCAAGGATTACTGGATGAATACAGTCCAACTGGCTGAATATTGACAATAAACTGGACGGGGCTAAGAACACTGATGCTCTTTACAGGAAGAGCCGAAGTCGCCTCTATTTTCTAAGCAACAAAGACTTATTGATTAGTAAATCTACCTGTTGGAAGAGAGCGTGGAGGCCGCATAATTTTCAAATTGTCATCATAGAAAAACTGTTTGAGGCATTTTTCCTTTTCACTTAAATGTTCATGATTAATGAATCAATAGAAATTCTTTTCTGCTGAAGTTTTCATTTTGGAGATACAAGATTTATGCATGATTACCACAATATGATCCACGTGGTCATTCTGAGTGACTAACACTACATAGAGTTTAAGGGGAGCTCTATTATTCTGAACACTGTAATACACTACAGGAAGCACAGAGGAGAGTGAATGCTCAGTCTGACAGACTGTATATAAAGGAAAGACAAATCATCATTAATTGCAGCCCTACTGGCACACCAGCTTCAATCTCCTACACACCTGTGGAGGCGCAGGAAGTAGCTGATGAAGTCAGCCACCTCCTCTTTGGTCAGATCATACACAAGCTTATCCTGAAACTCCACTGGGAACATGACCAAAGGGCAGCCATGCTGATCAAATGCACCTGTTGGCAAAATATATACACATTATACAGGAGTTTACATCTAGATTAAGTGGGCTAGACGCTTATGTCCATCAAGTCCACTACAGCAGTTATAATCTATTACAACTTCTTATTGTTATAAGTTCATCTCTAAAGTCTGCTACTACAGTTTACATCTGTCACTACAGATTTTACATCCATCTAGCCACACAATCTGTTAAAATACCGTATTTTCCATACTATAAGCCACAACCACAAAAGTTTTTTAAAAAAACCTGGAAAATAACATATATAAGAAGAAAAAGCTGCACCTCATTATAAGCCACATGGTTTAAAGTGTGGAAAAAAAGTAGCGGCTGATAGTCCGGAAAATACGGTAATTCTCAGTCAGTGAAAAGCGATCACCTGAGAATTTTTACAGTGAACAGTCACACAAGAAGCTTTTCAGCTGCAAGATGTCTGCAGTTTGTCTGCAGTTTGATGTAAATTTTAAGTACACACACTCACAAAATATGGAAAAACTTTACCCGGATAAGTGACTGCACCAGCACTGAGCACATGATCCCGAGGCAAATCTGGCCTGCTGGACACGTCTGCAAAAACAGGAGCAGATAAACCATCCTGCATCAGCACCTCGTCATTTACGTATTCTGTGAACAGTTTAATATAACAAAAACAAGGTGACACAAAAACTATATGCAGCCAGTCTATCTTCTGCGTTCACACAGCAGGTGGAAGTGGCCTAAATCTGATTTACTATACAAATCAGATTTTTTGTTTTGGACGAGCAGATGTGTTCTCTGATGTGGCTGAGATCAGACATCAATCTGACCAGATTGCACTGATGAAACACCACAAATTTAATTTGAAATTAGGAGAAAGATCATGGATTGGAGAGTTCAAGAAAGAAAGATCCCACATCTTCTTGAAACACACAACATACATACACACAGACACACACATGTAGTTTTGAGCAGAAACATGAACACCCAAACCACCCACCACCCCTACCATCCAGCCCTAAAACACCCACCACCCCTACCAACCAACCCAAACCAGCCACCAACCCTACCATCCAGCCCTAAACACCCACCACCCCCACCGACCAACCCAAACCACCCACCAACCCTACCAGCCAGCCATAAAACACCCACCAGCCCTACCAGCCAGCCAGCCCTAAACACCCACCACCCCAACCAACCAGCCCTAAACACCCACCACCCCAACCAAACAACCCAAACCATCCACCACCCTTACCATGCAGCCCTAAAACACCCACCAGCCCTACCAGCCAACCAGCCCTAAACACCCACCAGCCAGCCAGCCCTAAACACCCACCACCCCAACCAACCAGCCAGCCCTAAACACCCACCACCCCAACCAAACAACCCAAACCATCCACCACCCTTACCATGCAGCCCTAAAGACCCACCACCCTTACCATTCAGCCCTAAACACCCACGACCCCTACCAACCAACCACCCCTAAACACCCACGACCCCTACCAACCAACCACCCCTAAACACCCACGACCCCTACCAACCAGCCAGCCCTAAACACCCACAAGCCCTACCAACCAACCCAAACCATCCACCAACCCTACCATCCAGCCCTAAACACCCACCATCCCTACCAACCAACCCAAACCATCCAGCCCTAAACACCCACAAGCCCTACCAACCAGCCAACCCTAAACACCCACAAGCCCTACCAACCAACCACCCCTAAACACCCACAAGCCCTACCAACCAACCCGAACCATCCACCAACCCTAAACACCCACCACTCCTACCAACCAACCCAAACCATCCACCAACCCTACCATCCAGCCCTAAACACCCACCACCCCAACCAACCAGCCCTAAACACCCACCACCCCAACCAACCAACCCAAACCATCCACCAACCTTACCATGCAGCCCTAAACACCCACGACCCCTACCAACCAACCAGCCTTAAACACCCACGACCCCTACCAACCAACCAGCCCTAAACACCCACGACCCCTACCAACCAACCAGCCCTAAACACCCACCACCCCTACCAACCAACCACCCCTAAACACCCACCACCTCTACCAACCAACCACCCCTAAACACCCACAAGCCCTACCAACCAACCACCCCTAAACACCCACAAGCCCTACCAACCAACCCAAACCATCCACCAACCCTACCATCCAGCCCTAAACACCCACAAGCCCTACCAGCCAACCAGCCCTAAAACATCCACGACCCCTACCGACCAACCCAAACCATCCACCAACCCTACCATCCAGCCCAAACCACCCACCAACCATCCACACCCACAACTCCAAACTATCACCCCCTCAAACAGACCCGAACACAAACCCCGAGCAGCGCAGGTCGGCTGGTTGAGGAGAAAGTGTTTAAAGAGGCTCGAACGCTGTTAAAGAGTCAGAGTTTAAGTGAAGGAGTCGAAACTCACCTGCTGAACAGCCGCTCATCTCCACTCTGCTCACAGCGGCTCAGCACACAGCGCTGCTACACCCACCCGCCATGCAGAAAAAGAGAGAGAGGGAGAGAGAGAGAAACACAGAAGATGAGAGAGAGAGAGAGAGAGAGAGAGAGGTAAGAGTAGGAACGACTGTGTCAACTCCTGGCCTACAGGGCGGAGACAACAGCAGCAGCCAATCACAGTGCTGGTGCTTTACTCTCTCTCTCTCTCTCTCTCTCTCTCTCTCTCTCTCTCTCTCTCACACACACACACACACACACACACACACGTAGGCACAGTATAGAGTGGCATGCAAAAGTTTGGACGTTTGGGCACTCCTGGTTAAAATTACTGTTACTGTGAACAGCTAAGCAAGCTGAAGATGATATGACTTCCAAAAGTCGTAAAGTTAAAGATGACACATTCTCTTTGTATATTAAGGTTGTTGTTGTTAAAATACAAATGGTGTAATTTCATCTTTTACATTTTCAAAATAACAGAAAAGTAAAAGGGCCTAAAACAGAACTTTGGGAACCCTGCATGGTAAGTATCTAGTAGAGCAGCTGTGGCAAGTATCACGGCTTGTAAACAACGCTTTTTATAGCCAAGAGTCTTTCAGTTGTCACTTGAGGGAATTTCATCCATTCTTCCTTGTAAAAGTTTTACAATTCCAGGAAATTCCTGGGCCGTCTTGCATGCACTGCTCTATGGAGGTCTGTCAGATTTTCAGTGATGTTCAGATCAGGGGACTGCGAGGGCCATGGTAAAACCTTCAGCCTGTGTGTTTTGAGGTAGTCTACTGTGGACTTTCAGGCGTGTTTAGGATCATTATACATTTGTAAAAGCCATCCTCTTTTCAATTTAGCTGCAACATAACCCCAAAGCATGATTGATCCACCCCCATGCTTAATAGATGGAGAGGTGTTCATTTCACCAAATTCTGTGCCCCTTTTTTCTCCAAGCATACCTTTGCTAATTGCAGCCAAATAGTTACATTTTAACCTCAACAGTCCAAAGGACTTGTTTCCAAAAAGTGCATCAGGTTTGTTTAGATGTTCTGACCTTGAACTTTTTTGGTGAGGGCGCAGAAGTTTTTTTCTGATGACTTCCATGAAGGTCATATTTGTGCAGGTAACACTGAACAATATACAGTCAAGGAGGGGTTCTGATTTGTTTTTCTAGCAATCATGTGATCAGCTGTTCCTAAAGTTTTTCTTGATCTTCCAGACCTTATCTTGACCCTCTTGGCAAGTGAGTGGACTAACAAGAAAGGTGTTTCTAATAAAGTGGCCATGGAAGCACAAGCTAGGTGTTTCTAATAAAGTGGCCACTGAGTGGACACAAAAGGTAGGTGGAAGCATAGTAGGGGGTTTAATAAAATGACCAGGGAATGCCTATAGGTACGTGCTTTTTGTTGTGCATTTTGCCTGCAGTGCTTTATTTTCAGTTCACTGCTGATTGTGTAGATCATTGATTCAACCTTTTAACCACTGTTGTCTGGTTGTACTGCCCCTTTAACATTAAAAGCTTCTTCACATTTCTTTCATATTCGTCTGCCTTTAAGAATCCCTGACATGCTTGTCCAGTTCAGTTTTTTTCCCGTTTCGGTTCACACACTACTGTGTATTGTCACTGTTGACATCAGTGTAAAATATTCACAGGGAAGAACTGGAAAAGTTACTTTTTATTGTCTGGAGTGAACTGATCCTGTTACATACATACCCACATGGCAGAGTGGGGCACAATCAAACATGGATTATTATCTCTGGTTGAACAGGTTTCAGTAAAATGTGCTTGTGGTCATCTTCCCATGTTCTCACAGCAACTGCATCTACCAAATTTCCCAGCACTGGGACAGATGTTTCTCCAGACTTCTCATTCTTTACCATAACAGTTTGTGTTTTATGGTAAATCTGATGACTCAATGGAACTGAAAGAATTCACTCCTATATTATGTGACTCTGTGTGGCTGAGTGGTTTTGAGGCAGGTCAACAACTCACAGTAAGAGCGAACCAGACTAAAATACAGCCTCCACACATGGTGGAGGTAGCTTCACATACTGGAAAACCTTTCTGCTTTAAACAACATAGAACTGTACTGAATGAAATGTGTTTGCTGAAGGGCTGTGATATCTCCAGGACTAGGGTTGAGAAACACTGCATTGGACACAAGGTGGGTGGGGAGGTCACCCAGGATAGAATGCCAGTAAATATCTTAACACACAAATTCACACACACACACACACACACACACACACACACACACACACACACACACACACACGAAGATGAAGATAAAATGAAGATGCCCATGAAGTGCTACAGAGAAACTTGAATTTTATTTATGTAATTTTGAACAATTTTAATTCTTGAAAAAATAATAACAAAAAAGCAACATGCCGAGTTGAAGGTCTCTTTCAAATTAATTAAAAAGCTGAACTTAAATTATTCATGTAGCAAACAAAAGCAAAACTTCTTGACATAATGACTGATTCCTGTCCCATGGCTTTTGGTATGTCCATGTGACTTTTAAATTAACTCGAGGACAGGTCACAAAAAGATGAGCATAAATGAGAAACATTATGACTTTTGATATACATTGTTTAAAAGTCTAATTTAACATTACATACATTAGTTTTAAGCTTTCTGCTGGAGCTGTCGGAAATAAATATAAATATGGAAAAAGCTTTGGATTTTCTTTGAACTCAGGAGCTATTTAATCAGTTTCTCACATTTGTTGTGCATCTTCAGTTTCCATTGAAATGACTTTAGTTTGGCTCTGAAAAAGACTTTATTTGAGATCATTTGGTCAAAGTCTGCATTTGCTGCACTTCTTTAAATATGGTTGGATTTTAATGTATCCACTTTATACTGAAGGTAAACTCTCATCAGCTGTAGAACAGTGTTACTATAACAACGTGCTCATGATATCACAGGAAATGTGGAACATTTAAATACACTGCAGATCAAAGAGCACAACATCGTTCTCAACACTCCCACATCGACTTCAACACTCCCACATCGACTTCAACACTCCCACATCGACTTCAACACTTGCACATCAACTTCAACATGTGCACATCAATCTCAACACTCCCACATCTTTCTTAATACTTGCACATGGACCTCAACACTCCCACATCTTTCCTAACGCTTGCACATCGACCTCAACACTCCCACATCTTTCTAAATACTTCCAAATTAATCTCAACACTCCCACATCTTTCTCAACACTTCCATATTGACCTCAACACTCCCACATCATTCTCAACACTTGCACATGGACCTCAACACTCCCATTTCTCAACATATCCATATTGATCTTAACACTCCCGCATTTTTCTCAACACTTGCACATCAACCTTATCACTCCCACATCGTTCTCAACACTCCCACATCTTTCTCAACACTTACACATCGACCTCAACATGTGCACATCAATCTCAACACTCCCACATCTTTCTCAACACTCCCACAACTTTCTCAACTCTCCCACATCGATCTCAACACTCCCACATCTTTCCTAATGCTTGCAAATCGACATCAACACTCCCACATGAACCTAAACACGTGCACATCGACCTCAACACTCCCACATCTTTCTCAACCCTTCCACATTAATCTCAACACTCCCACATCATTCTCAACACTTGCACATGGACCTCAACACTCCCATTTCTTAACATATCCATATTGATCTCAACACTCCCCCCTCTTTCTCAACACTTGCACATCGACCTTAACACTCCCACATCATTTTCAACACTTCCACATCAATCTCAACACTCCCACATCTTTCTCAACCCTTCCACATTAATCCCAACACTCCCACATCTTTCTCAACCCTTCCACATTAATCCCAACACTCCCACATCTTTCGCAACACTTCCACATTGTTCTCAATATGTCCACATCGACCTCAACACTCCCACATCTTTCTCAACACTTCCACATCTACCTCAACACTCCCACATCTTTCTCAAAAATTCCACATGGATCTCAATACTCCCACATTGTTCTCAATATATCCACATTGATCTCAACACCCCTGCACCTTTCTCAACACTTACACATTGATTGCAACACTCCCACATCTTTCTCAACACTCCCACATTTTTCTCAACACATCCACATCAATTTCAACACTTCCACATCGATCTTAACTCTCCCTCTTTTTTCTGATTACTCCCACACCGCTCTCAATACACTGCAAAACAAAATAATCAATGTAACAAGTGACAATGTGACATGTAACAATCAGACTATTTTCAAGATGGTAAAATGCATATGGCTACACTGCACATATATAATAGAGGTATATTGCAAAGAATAATTACATAATATAGAAGAATTATATTACAAGAGCTATTATATACAGACTGGTACAGGCAATGCAAATGATTTCTGAGATGTAAAGTGTTTTTTAGTCCTTATAAGCAAAAAAACAACCCTTAATCTTAGAGATGTGGACTCAGGATCTTCTAG
Source organism: Acestrorhynchus altus (assembly GCA_034509495.1). Lineage (NCBI taxonomy): Eukaryota > Metazoa > Chordata > Actinopteri > Characiformes > Acestrorhynchidae > Acestrorhynchus > Acestrorhynchus altus. The sequence goes on along the minus strand of CM067511.1, from coordinate 18,307,719 downwards.
ATCTTCTCAATTTTCAGGTAAGTGAGGAGGAAGGAACATGGCTTTCTTAAACCTGTTGTGTCCATTGATGTTACACATCTCTTTACCACATCCTTACATGTTTTCAGCTCTAACTAAAAGCCATACATTGTTGTGAGTATAATGGACCTGAACACCTGAAAAACTGAAAAACCTACTGATCTTTGGTTCCCCTGCAAACAAACTTTATAGATTTTGGAAACTATATATATATATATATATATATATATATATATATATATATATATATATATTATATATATAAGAGTACATTATTAGCCCAAATAAAGGCCACAAAGCACTGTGTATATGAATATATGAACATGTTTTTAATGCTTTATATTGATCAGCAGCTAATTATGAAAATGTAAGGATAACTGCCATTCACCTTAGTTGTACATCTTGAGAACTAATGTTCAAAGAACCCTGCTCTCAGCCAGAAAGTACTGAATGAAATGAGATAACAGAGGAGTCAAAAGAAAGGCAAACTTTTCCTAATCCTGTCTAAGAGTGCACTGAGAAACTGTACTTGATACAGTAAATAAATGCTAACAGGGCTGAAGTGCATTTCCAGCACAAACTGATGATTTGACCAATAAGACATGAAATATGTTGTTCATGACTAGACTGACCATTAAATGGCAATGCATTTAGATAAAAATGACCAAATATGTGAATTTCAATGTCTGTGTTATTTTAAATTAATTGTCCATTTCCTAAGTATATTTTAAAGGGCTAGTTAAAACTATGTTTTAGTCAAAATGGTGTCTTTCATATCTGTTTGTCTGAGTGAACATGATATACAGAAATGTATCATCTAATATATACATAATTACATTATATTTATACAGTTAGCTCTGTATTATTAGTTAATTATAGAAACTACCTCTCAAATGAAAACTTTAAACCTTATTGTACTATTAATGTTCGGCATTTGATCTCACATTATCTTTATATACACCATTGCCAATACAAATAGTGACTGGACAAACAGACTGGATTGATAATGTATATGATACCCGGGTGGATCTGCAAATAGTAATAATCCTCAACTTTTCAGAGCAAACAGTGAGTCCTATTGCCATAGCTAACACTCCTTATTGCTGTCAGAATTTTGGTCATGGTCTGACTGGATCATGCTGAAATCATCTGGCCCCACAGCTCATTACTAAAAGTGCGTTGAACATGCACATAATGTTTTTAACTACTCAGTTGTTTAAGTGGATGCCCCATGTTCAATAAATGGCATTTATGCAACAGCTGCAAGAAGATATTTGTCATTTCACATGGCAAGGATCAATGATGTTAGTTATGGAAATAATTTATATTAAATAAATGTACCTGGAAATTATGCGCCTTTTCTGCTTTTTTGTTATAAACATTATTAATAATTATATAAAAATTATTATTTTATATACATTTACAAGTGACTAAACAGAACTTTGATTATACTGTAACATAAATGAATACTTTCTGATGCACAGTATAATACATTACACTATACTATGTCATGCACTGCCCAATACAACATCTAATGTGTGTTTACAAACCTTAATTAAAGAGATTTGACCTGGTCTCATGGAAAATAAAAATACTGCACTTTAAATACTTTGTGTCATCTAAAATGCAGAGAACACTATATTTATATAGTATATTATACACTATATTTAATTTTTTACACTTTACAAACAACTGTAGTGTGTTATAGAGAAAATTTATGTAACAAACACATTTGAATTTGAAAAAAGTAACACACCAAGTTGAAGCCTGATGGTCAAATGAATAAAATAATTCAATTATGCATGTAGCAAACAAAGGCAAATTTCAGAGTAGTCATCCTATATTGTCTTTGGGCCATGCAGAACCTGAACTGAATTTAAAAATAAATGGGTAAAAAGCACCAAAATGTCACTAACAATGAAAAATGAAACATTTGCAAAATATCTGCAATATTTCTTTGACCTTGGTTAATGGGATTCTGCTCCTGATTCTCTGCGCAAGAAGTCATTTTCACCTTTACAGGACTGTAAGTTGTGAGCGGGGTTTGTTATTAGTTGCTCAGTTCATGGGGAACAGATGCTCACGTGTGGATCTGAAGATGAACAGGACTCTCGAAATGTATATTTCTTCATGTTTAGTGTAGAAATGATGGCCTGTGTCAACACAAATTGCTAAGCCTGCGTTATCAAGATCACTCTGTGTGATTCTGAACAAGAGTGGCCTTCTTTGGCAGTTCTTCAAGATCCTCTCTGCCATGCTTGAATCTAGACACACTCATCTTTGTTTCAGGCTGTGTCAGCCAGATCCGGATCCAGATCTGGACTTCCGCCAGTGTGACATTTATGTTGAGTGACAAAAAAATAATAAAATATAATTTTATTTTAATATTTGAAGATCACAATATACCAATTTAGAACCAAAAATGTGAAAAAACAACTAACACAAAATACACTTCAATTAAATTTCCCAAACCACATAGAGTCGCAGTATAAGGATGAAACAGCCCCATGTGGCTCCAGAGCCGTGGTTTCCCATCCCTGGTTTGGCGCACCTCACCCTCAATTGTTACATTAATCCTGCCTTTTGAATAGAATAGAACTTTGCGTAAGGTGTAGTTTTTTCACTTGCTCAAATTGCAGGTAAGCTGTACAAAAATGAGTATGAAAAAAGACTAGTCCTTCTACAGGTTCTATAATCACCTGAATGTGAACAGTAGCAAGAGCATAAAACGTCACTCTAGTGCTTCTAGATACAAAATGAGTAGTGGGATCAGAAAATACATGTAGTACATCTGCAGGTTCTAGAGGGACTTTGAATATAAACACTATTGTGAGCATAAAACAGTCACTTTGGTCGTTTTAGATAGGATGTCAATGTGAGTGGTAGCATGAGCAGGTTTCAGTAGATGTTGGAAATGGAGAATGAAGGTGGCAGGACTTCTGTTATTGGAAAGTCATTGTATGCACAAAGTACTTGTTTGAAGACATTTATTTATAAATATAAATCAGACTTTCCATTTAAAGAGTCCAAAGTAGTTATGACAAATGACACTCTTTTATATGGGACAAAAATGCACCACAATCTTAATTTCTCATAAGATACAAAATTACTCTGTCCTGTTTATCTGGAAATAAACACAGGACTCATGAGCTATGAGATTTTGGTGTGAAATTAGGAGTGAAGTATCCCAGCCATAAAACACCAGCCTGTGCAGCAGTGGCCTGGATCTAAGAAACTGTGATTCTTAAACAATCACGGCAATGGTGTACAAATTCTGCATTAAATTATAATGAATTAAGTCTTTGCAGAAGGAAGTAGGCAGCTGATTCCACCAGCAAGAAACTTCATCAGTCCAATAAACTCTTTTCCTGCGCATATCTCTCTCCCTCGCAGTCTATGTCTTCATAAAGGTCCTGTGTGTTCTCTTTCACTGCATGCAGATAGCCCAGACATCTTACACATAGCGCTGCAGGATACACACAATGCTATCACTGGTTTTATTCTTGAAAAGAGAAGAAACAAATAAGAAACCCAGTACAGCAGATAACTTAAATTCATATGTTAAAAATATTTTACTTTAATCCAGGAGCACACACGATGCACACTATGAGGACAAACATGTTTTCCAAAGTTCTATTTGAGAATTAGTTCAGATGCCTTTAAGGTGTTTGGTGTGCATACACTGAGTTAGCTGTGTAAAGTGTGTAGTGTGTGTACAATGTGTGTATAGTGTGTACAGCATAGTCTGTACAATGTGTGTAAAGTGTGTAATGTGTGTGTACAGTGTGTAGCATGTACAATATGTAGCATGTACAATGTGTGTATGAATTCTGTAGTGTACAGTGTGTGTGCAATGTGCGTAGTGAGTGTGCAATGTGCGTAGTGTGTACTGTGTAATTTGTGTACATTGTGTAGTGTGTACTGTGTAAGTGTGTACTGAACAGTGTGTATAGTGTACAGTGTGTGTAAATCTCACAGGTTTGATGAACAGTTCAGGGTTAACTGCTCTGAACAGAGTTGTGCTCTTCACTGCTCTCAGTCCGGGACTCCTGTAGCGCTCTTTACTGTTCGGCTCCATCTCAGACACTGCAAATAACAACCATTAAACCAGTACGTTAACCAGTAAGCCAGTTAGTTTTATTTACTCATCCATCAAACGTCCTTCTGCACTCACCTCTTCGCTACTGTCCAAACAAAACCCGGAGCTGGAGCGCCACAGCGCCATCTGCTGCCCGGAGTACACTGTACAGCCCCTGTTACTCACAGCACTGCTGTCTTCAAAGAAAAGTACTAAAGAGGAGTAAAAGAACAACACTAAGACATGTACTTGTACTACTGTTCTGCGGCTTGAGCATACTAAAAGAAAATGCTGAGTTTATTGTTACCGCTCCTTGTAGAAGGATATTTGTGGGACATGCAATCAGACATAAATGAAATTCTCATATATATATATGAGAAACTATATACTATGGTTGGTGTAGCTGGATTGAATTAAAGAGTCTGCTCAGGTCTTGGCCGTTGCTGGTTGGCCTTGATGTTATTCATAATAAATGAGCAGGTAAAAACACTATTAAATTTCTACATGACCTGAGCTCTTCTCTCTCTCTCTCTCTCTCTCTCTCTCTCTCTCTTTCACACACACACACTCACACGCATTCAGAAGTTGTAACCTCTTTTAGTTTGTGTAAACAATTAATGCACACTTCATCATCATCATCATCATCATCATCATCATCATCATCATCAAATTGATTTGTATAGCGCACTGTCACAAAGCAATTTTACAGAAATCAAAAATAAGAAAAATATTTAATAATAATTTATAAGCAGAAAAACATAAACCTCTGAACAAAAGATGAGATGAGAAAGAAACCTTGGGAGAAAACAGACACATAAGCAGGGACTTATCCTCTGGTCAACCATCATACATAATTGATAAGGACACTGTAATACCATCTGCAAATGCTTCTGTACTGGAATAATGAGTAATGGTGGTCAGTAGTGTAACAATAGCAGATAATTAGGGTCCAAATTTCTACATAGTTGGTAATGGCAGGTGAGCTGGTAGCCCAAGTCCAATAACAGGAAGGCAGGTAGTTGGTGTACGGAGGAGCCCAAGGTCAACCATCCATCAGTGTCAGTCCAGGCTCATGGACAGCAAATGCAAAACTTCCCAGTGTGTGGTGAATGACTCTGGCAGGTCTAACTAAGAGAAGAGAACCAGAAGGTGACACAAACATGAGAGCAGCCTGAAAAGTTGACATCCAAACATGAATGCATTTCTGCACATTTTAATACACAACTTTATTTATTAAATTTATTGATATTTCATGTAACATACACTTCATGGGCAGAAGCACTGAGACACCAGCTTATTCATTGTTTCATTCCAAAATTAATTATTAAAAGGGCTTCTCTTTTTGTTGGAGTGCCTGTTTTTGCTGTTCAGGGAAGGCTTTCTAATTTGGAGCATTGCTGTGAGGATTTGATTGCACTCTTGCTCACTAGGGGATCTGTCACTTATATTTGTTCCTATGTTAACCTTTTAATTTCTTGACTTCTGTGAAGCTGCTCTGTGACAACTTCAGTTGTGAAGAGCGCTATACAAATAAACATTGATTTGATTAGATTTGATTTGTTTCAGTCACACAAGCTTTAGCGAGGACAGGCTGTTGGATGATCCCAACCTGACCTCACCCTCAACTCCCTATCTCATCCCACAAGTATCGGATGGAGCATTGTCATTCCAGAGAGCCAGGTCCATTGCTGCACAGCTCAGTGCTGGGGGCTTTATACACCTCTAGTTTATGCCTGGCTTTAGGCATGATGCCAATAGGTTCGTGTGTATCTGCTATACAGAGTCCTACTGGTAGTACTTCTCTACAGGGAGTAGACAAGCTGTGTGTTTGTGTGTGTGTGTGTGTGTGTGTCCATTTGCACATCTGTGTTAACAATGGGTGCAAATTAAATTAGCTGAATCCATTCATTAGAAGAGGTGTCCACAAACTTTTGGATATGCAGTGTACTATCTCTCATTTCTCATTACTTTTTTACAAAATAAAAATTGTGCAAAATTGTTTGTTCACTTATTTATGCTTCTGCTTTGATTAGAAGTGCACAAACATTTGCATATTATACACTTATTATTATGTGTGGAAATGTTTATGTAACAAAACCTTTGTCCATATAGGGTATATATAACAAAACATTATGAAAATGGTCAACTAAATAATAATCTGAGATTACAGTACATCAGATGTCAGTTGCAGCGGGACATCAGCTGTGAAATACAGGTGTCAAGTTACAGAGTGTGTTTACTGTAGGTCAGAGACGTAAGACATGTTGCTATGGTGACCAAACAGGTGCGGCACCTATGCCAGGTGAGCTTGGCTTACAGACAGGACAGAGCCACGGCCTGCACCGGCTTTCCCTTCAGTCAGTGAAGCAACCTCCAGCAAGGCCTGCACAGAGAGAAGCAGAGGAAGGTCAGGATGATGCTTTATACTTACATACAAACATAAACATGAAATATTGTCTTTGGGATTATTCAAATGAATATTTTATTAGAAGTCTTACTGAAATGTTTGCAGACCATTTTACATCAGCGGTGCTCACACAACAAAGAACAACTGGAAACATGGAGGAATAATAGGAATAGGAACTTTAGAATTTAGGTCCATATGAATTTGATGTATATGATAAGCGTGTATGCTGATTTTATTGTGGAAACACTTTGTCTTATTTGTGTTTGCTCTTTGTATATAGTGCAGGTATGTAAATATCATAACAGTGACACAGTGGTAGATGCACTTTAGTATACCACCTTGGATTTGAAATGTAGCAAAACATTTGATTGAAGTGACGCTTTAACAAATATCCCATTAACTCCACAGCCCTAAACTAATACATTTATGTATTTTAAATAGTTGGGTGTAAATCCTTTCTGGAACCTATGAACACCACGTTCTGGGTTTCCTCTGCTGAGACGCATTACCAGGTCTTTACTGTAGCTGCTTTTGTTGCTGATTATTTTGCTTTCAGTAAGTGAAAAACCTGCTGAATTGGCTTGAGGTCAGGTGACTGACAACCATTTAAGGTCATTCCATTTCTTTTCACAAGATGCTTTTGGGTTGTTTTTGCTCAGTGCTTTGTTTGGTCACTGGTTACTGGTTTTAAACCCTGGACCAGCAGGAAGTAGTGGGATTTTCTCCTCCCTCCATTCATGCCTGAGGTGTCCTTGAGCAAGGCACCTAACCTCCAGCTTCTTCCTAGGGACGGAGGCTGATCACCACTCTGTGTATGTGTGTATGTGTACTCATTGCCTCCTAGTGTGTGTGTTCAATGTCATGGGTTGAATGCAGAAGTTAAATTCTGATGTACTACTGTATACTGCTGTATGATCTTCATCTAATGTAAACTAATCCATCTGTAGAGTTAAGAACCAGCCCATCAGTCTGCAGCATCTGAGCAGAATGCATAGTTCAATATTATACTGTCATCAATAATATCATAAACAAGTTCAAGTTAATTCTGACCAAAGAATCTAGTTTCAAAAGACAGTCAGACTTTTTTTATTAGACTAATCTGTCTATTAGTGTGTCCATGTTTTGTGTCTTGAAAAATATTCTCTGTATATTAAATTTTGAGGACACGTCAAGAGTGTTCTTTTGTATTTATCTTCCTTAGATGTTTTACAAGGTCTACCAGTTTTTTGTGTTGTTGAACTCACCAGTGCATTTCTTCGTTTTAGAAATCCACCAGATTGTTGATTTGGCATCTGAAAAAAACAAGAAATACTTGTATTACTTGCCAAGAAATAAAAATGGAACAGGGCTTGCATAAAACTGCTTATCGGTTAAGTGGGATTTTTTGAGGCAGAATAAAAATTGAGGGACTATGTAAAAATGTCTGTTGTTAGAAAATAATGAATGCTTTTAAAATAACCCCCCTTAAATTAAAGCTGAAGGCGATTGGCTCGTTTTACATTCATTATAGTGGTGTAAATTACAAAAATTTCAAACACTGTCCAAACAATTATGGACCTGACTGTGTCTTTAATTCTTCTCAGACAGAAATGTTCACACCTTCTTCCAAATGATTATGCACATGCTAATTTAATTTGTTTTTCCGAACAATTATATTACAGTGTACATGTTATTACAGTCTTGGAAGTTTGTAAATTCAGAATTTTCAAATAAAAAAGCGAGACAAAATATTATATTGCTCATTTATAAATTGAGGAAAATAATTTAATATTACACATATGAGTGGGAAAGGTTTGTGAAACTTTAAGATTAGTGGATAATTTGAAAGTGATATTAGAGTGAGGTAGTTTCAATCAATGGGAGACAATCAGGTGTGCCCTGTTTTATTTTTTTAATTTTTATTGATTTTCACAACACATCTGTGGATGTATATCATGGCAAGAACAAAGGAGACCTCTGATGAGTTCAGAAGAATTTGGTGATGCTCCTCAGGCTGGAAAAGTTTACAGAACCATCTCTAAAGTGTTTGAACTCCACCAATCACAAACAAAATTAGACAGATTGTGTACAATTGAAGGAAATTCAAGAATATTATTACCACTCCCAGGAGTGCTCAACCAGCAAATATCATGCCAAAAGCAAATCATGTAATAGTTTGCAAAGTCACAAATGAACAGAAGGTAATATTGTTGAACATTGCTACCAGTCTGCAGTTTGCTAAATATCACATGGACAAACCAGAAGAATGTTTTGTGGATGGATGAGCTCAAAATAGATATTTTTGGTTTAATGAGAAGTGGAGAGAGAAAGAAAAACTCTGCCCACTTTTGTGGTGGTAGTATCAAGGTTTGGGCTTGTTTTGGGGCACCAAGCAGTTACAAATCCATCAACATAACAGAGATGAGGAGGTTAATTCCTAAAATTCCTTCAAGTCAATGCGCAAGACTGTGGGATCAGATCTTAACTTTTAGCTCAACTGCAGAAATATAGAAAATTCTTAAAGGTTCACTAACTTTCATGCACCACTTGAATTGTCAAGAAATTGATTTGAACAAAAAACAAAAACTATAATAAACAAAAACTTAAATATAATTGCGTGTAATTCAATTAAGGATGCCAATAATGGCTCTCAGAGCTGATGTGTTTGAGAAATACCTTCATAGATCTTCCATGTTAGGGTGCTCCATCAGTTCTCAAAAGGATTGGGGTCAGGAGATTTCCAGAGCAACCAAGGAGTCAGCAGTGTTTTTTTTACAGCATGGGATAGTGTGTCATCCAGCAAGAAAATATGGCAATAATGTTTCATAAGGCATGATTGTTCTTTTTTTACTATAGCAGGAAATAATACATCTGGACCTCTACATGCACATCTATCATATACCCTACCATTGGTAAACGCGCTCGTTAAGAAATGCTTGTGTCGCCTTGCTCACATTACCATCAAGGAACGAGTCTGTTGCACTTTCAGTGCAAGACTCCTCCCACCAAAATGCACCACAGAGCGCCACAGGAGGTCATTCCTACCTGCAGCCATTAAACTAGAACTCCTACCTTAATGGGTGACCATTATGAACCACTAGGGTTTATCTGTGCTATTTGTTTATTTACAATATTCCAGCCCAAATCATCACTTTCTCATTTGCTGACATCACAATTTTGTTGGAAAAGACTAGACTTTCTTCTTCCATCCAGAACTACATCCATAAAGGATAGGATAGAACTTTATTGGTGCCTTGGGAGGGTTCCCTCAGGGAAATTAAGGTGCAGAGAGCTACACTATTTCACACTTTTCCCCTTCAGAGGCTTGCAGTCAACAAAGTAGTTAACAAACCGGTCCTGAGATTGAAATCTTATCTAAAATGATATGTGAAGTGAAACACTCTCAGACAAACTACAAACTATATGTATCTTTTACTGAAATCCTGTTGAAATGTCACTTCCATAATAAGTTATAACACAGTACAGAAATGAAAGGTATCAGTAATGCAATGGCTACATCATCATTATTCAGGTAGCAAACCAAACATAAAGACACTCAAATAAAATCAAAATCAAATCAGGTTTATTGTCACATTACATTACATATGTGAGTGAAAACCTTAGGTGTGAGTCCCTCACAGCAGTAAAACAGATCACACACACACACACACACACACTGACTGGTTCTAGTCCTCATGCTTCTGTACCTCCTACTGCTGAGCAAATTTGAGAACAGGTAGTGGCTTGAATGGGTGGAGTCCATTATAATCCTGTGCTTCCTCAGACAGTGGATGGTATATAAATCCAGAAGGTTTGGGAGCTGAACACCAGTGACATGCCACCTTCTCCAGAGTTTTCCTCTTGAGAGTGGTACAGTTCCCATACCAGGTGGTGATCCAGCCCGTCAGCATGCTCTCCACTGGGCAGGTGTAGAACATCCTCAGGATGTGGGGATTCAGACCAAACCTCTTCAGCCTCATCAGGTCTCTCCTGCTTCTTGAAGTCCACTGTCAGCTCCTTGGCCTTGCTGATGTTTAGGGAGAGGTTGTTTTCCTGGCACCAGTGTGTCAGAAGACTGACCTCCTCTCTGTAGGTTGTGTCATCGTCATTGGAGATCAGACCTATGACTGTTGTGTTGTCAGCAAATTTAATGATGACGTTGGAGCTGTGTCTGGCTGCGTCAGTATCATAGTTTCTATACTCATGTATGTTGAATGGACTAAGAATTTCTACTGTGGTTCTTGGCATTGTTTACAACTTAAAGGAACAATTCAATCAAATGAACTTCTCTGTTCTTGCTGATCTCTGACCTGAAATGCAGTCGATCAGCAAACACGTGTTCAGTATCTGGTATGTCTGATGTGAAGCTAGGTTTATGTTGTTAACAAACACCCTCATTTTTCTCCAAATTGACACCATCAATTACACCAAAAATCACACATAAGAAACCAAACATCTTGTATCTGAGGTCACTAATCAATCATATTAGTTTTGCTAAACATTTCCCCTTCTTGAGCTGGTGCTTTAGTTCTGCTCAGAATATCTTGTCCATCAAGTCAAACAGACATTATTGTAAAATACAGATAATGTTTCTGTACTTTCTTGTGTCTGTGTGTGTGTGTGTGTGTGTGTGTGTGTGTGTGTGTGTGTGTGTGCATGTGTGTCTCTTTTCCAGCAATGAACTGGGGCTTTCTGGAAAGTGTTCTGAGTGGAGTGAATAAGTACTCCACAGTGGTGGGACGGATCTGGTTGTCAGTGGTCTTCATCTTCCGCATTCTCGTCTTCGTAGCTGCTGCGGAGCAGGTGTGGAAAGATGAACACAAGGATTTTGTGTGCAACACCCAGCAGCCTGGCTGTGAGAACGTTTGCTTCGACCACTTCTTCCCCATCTCTCAGGCATGGAATGGCAAGAAAACTGAAACACAGAATAGCTTGTTTTGTAATTTTTAGTAATTTTCCTCTCAATGGTCTCATTTCAAACATACAGACACACATAACCGTGGTGCATTAGAGCCAGTGTGAGGCTTGTTAGAATCACATACTCACTAACACTTTGTGCCATAGCCCATTAACAGTATTAACCCATTAGTGTACTGCAGACTCATCAACACCATAGACCTCTTGGCACCATAGACTCACCAATGGCTTAGACTTGTTAGAATCATAGACTCACCAACACCATATACAAGAACAATTTTTGGTTCCATAAAGAACTATTAATATCTATCCATCCATCCATCCATCCATCCATCTTCCTCCGCTTTATCCGGGGCCGGGTCGCGGGGGCAGCAGTCTAAGCAGGGAAGCCCAGACTTCCCTCTCCCCCGACACCTCAGCCAGCTCCCCAGGAGGGACCCCGAGGCGTTCCCAGGCCAGCCGAGAGACATAGTCCCTCCAGCGTGTCCTGGGTCTACCCCGCGGTCTCCTCCCAGTAGGACGTGCCTGGAACACCCCCCCAGGGAGACGCCCAGGGGGCATCCGAAACAGATGCCCGAGCCACCTCAACTGGTTCCTCTCGATGTAGAGGAGCAGTGGCTCTACTCCGAGCTCCTCCCGGGTAGCCGAGGATCTCACCCTATCTCTAAGGGAGCGCCCGGCCACCCTGCGGAGGAAACTCATTTCGGCCGCTTGTATCCGCGATCTTGTCCTTTCGGTCATTACCCACAGTTCATGGCCATAGGTGAGGGTGGGAACGTAGACTGACCAGTAAATGGAGAGCTTGTTCTTCACCACAACGGACCGGTACACCGACCGCATGACTGCGGCGGCAGCACCGATCCGTCTGTCAATCTCACGCTCCTTCTCACCCCCACTCGTGAACAAGACCCCGAGATACTTGAACTCCTCCACTTGAGGCAGGACAACTCCACCGATCTGGAGGGGGCACGCCACCCTTTTCCGGTCGAGAACCATGGCCTCAGATTTGGAGGTGCTGATTCGCATCCCAGCCGCTTCACACTCAGCTACGAACCGCTCCAATGCCTGCTGAAGGTCCTGGCCTGAAGAAGCCATCAGGACAACATCATCTGCAAAAAGCAGAGATGATATCCTGTGGTTCCCAAACTGGACCCCCTCCGGCCCCTGGCTGCGCCTAGAAATTCTGTCCATAAAGGTTATGAACAGAACCGGTGACAAAGGGCAGCCCTGCCGGAGTCCAACATGCACTGGGAACAGGCCCGATTTACTGCCGGCAATGCGCACCAGGCTCCTGCTCCGGTCGTACAAGGACCTGACAGCCCTTAACAGAGGGCCCCGGACCCCATATTCCCGGAGCACCCCCCACAGAGTACCCCGAGGGACACGGTCGAATGCCTTCTCCAAATCCACAAAACACATGTGGACTGGTTGGGCAAACTCCCATGAACCCTCAAGCACCCTCCGGAGGGTATAGAGCTGGTCCAGTGTTCCGCGGCCAGGACGAAAACCGCATTGTTCCTCCTGAATCCGAGGTTCGACTAACGGCCGAATTCGTCTCTCCAGTACCCTGGCGTAGACTTTCCCGGGGAGGCTGAGAAGAGTGATCCCCCTATAATTGGAACACACTCTCCGGTCCCCCTTTTTAAACAGGGGAACCACCACCCCGGTTTGCCACTCCAGGGGCACTGTCCCCGTCCGCCACGCGATGCTGCAGAGGCGCGTCAGCCAGGACAGCCCAACAGCATCTAGAGACTTGAGATACTCTGGGCGGATCTCATCCACCCCCGGAGCCCCACCACTGAGGAGCTTACAGACCACCTCAGTGACTTCCGCCCGGGTGATGGGCGAGTCCTCCTCAGAGTCCTCAGCCTCACCTTCTACATTAGAAGACGTGATGGTGGGGTTAAGGAGGTCCTCGAAGTATTCCTTCCACCGCCCAACGATATCCCCGGACGAGGTCAGCAGCTCCCCGCCCGCACTGTAAACAGTGTCGGCAGGGTACTGCTTCCCCCTCCTGAGGCGCCGGACGGTTTGCCAGAATCGCTTCGGGGCCGACCGATAGTCCTTCTCCAGGGCCTCCCTGAACTCCTCCCAGCTCCTGGTTTTTGCCTCCTTGACCGCCCTAGCAGCAGCACGCTTAGCCTCTCGGTACCTGTCGGCTGCGTCGGAAGACCCAGAGGCCAACATGGCCCGATAGGTCATCTTCTTCAGCTTGACGGCATCCCTTACTTCCGGTGTCCACCACCGGGTTCGGGGATTGCCGCCACGGCAGGCACCAGTGACCTTGCGCCCGCAGCTCCGGACGGCCGCGTCAACAATGGAGGTTGAGAACCTGGTCCACTCAGACTCAATGTCCCCCGCCTCCCCAGGTAGCTGTGAGAAGCTCTCCCGGAGGTGGGAGTTGAAAGTTTCCCTGACAGGGGGCTCAGCCAGACGTTCCCAGCAGACCCGCAGGATACGTTTCGGCCTGCCAGGTCTCTCCTGCCTGCCCCTCCGCCAGTGGATCCAACTCACCACCAGGTAGTGATCGGTTGACAACTCTGCCCCTCTCTTCACCCGAGTGTCCAAGACATAGGGCCGGAGCTCAGATGAGACAATAACAAAGTCTATCATTGATCTCCGGCCTAGGGCGTCCTGGTGCCATGTGCACTTATGGACGCCCCTATGCTTGAACATGGTGTTCGTTATGGACAATCTGTAACTGGTGCAGAAGTCCAACAACAGAACTCCGCTCGGGTTCTGATCGGGGAGGCCGTTCCTCCCAATCACCCCTCTCCAGGTATCACTGTCGTCGCCCACGTGGGCGTTGAAGTCCCCCAGCAGAACAACGGCGTCCCCAGTTGGGGCACTTTCCAGTACCCCCCCCAAGGACCCCAAGAAGGTCTGGTACTCTGCACTGCCGTTCGGCCCGTAGGCACAAACTACAGTCAGAGTCCTCACTCCTACCCGAAGGCGCAGAGAGGCGACCCTCTCGTTCACTGGGGTAAACTCCAACACGAGACGGCTGAGATGGGGAGCTATAAGCAAGCCCACACAATATCTATATTTAATATATATTGAAAATGATAACAAAGTTGCACCAAGGAGGAATCAACCAATAGAAATTAAACTTGGAGGGAATGCTTGACTTTGTAAGACATGTAAACATAAGTTTTACGCTCATCATGTTTATGACAAAAGCAAGGATGGGCCTTATTGCTGTACTTGACTGACATTATAAGGTCACCTCATAGTGCTTACTTTCTATTCTAGCTTGTGCAATTGTGTTGGGAACATCTGTTGCTAGTGAACTATGCTCTGGAGGAGGCATGGACCAGCAACAAGAAGGATCTGAGAGACCTAAATGAATCATGGAGAGGAAGAACTGACAGACTGTCTGACAAGCGTGGAATGATCCAACAGCCACAATTGCAGACTTTCAACAAGCAGTGATGCCCTCCATGAGTAAATCAATGTTAAATGCCCTTAACACCAAGTCAGACTGTTATGGAGTCACCCAGAATGGTAGGAGGTCATCTTCAGTGATGAGTCCCATAGCTGTCTTGGTGGGGACGACAAATAAATCATCTCTGCATTGCATTGCCAGACCTATCCCTGATTGAAAACACGTGGACACACTATAAAAATACCTCATCGCAAAATCTGCAGGCACTGATTCAAGCTGCATGGGACCGAGTATGGTGAACCAACACTAATTCTGTGTAGCTCCAAAATATTGCCCAATTCAGCCATAAAATTTGAACCATTTATTGTCCCTGCTATTTTCCGTTCCAAGAACATTACTGTCCAACACTTTCTTCTAGGTGCAACTATTTTTTTGACAATGAGAATATGTGTGAGGAAGCTTTTAAAGGTTTGAAGAAGTCAATGAAAAAGGTTCTTTATCAGTTTAAAGGTTTTTCCACACACAGATTTACAGAATGAGGTTCCAAAAAGTGAAGAACCACTAGGGCATCACTCAAAGAACAAGTGTAATGCGGAGATCAGACTGCATTCTGATGTGCTTGTGTCTTCCTTTTCTCTCAGGTGCGACTGTGGGCACTGCAACTGATCATGGTGTCCACACCTTCCCTGTTGGTTGCGCTGCATGTGGCATACCGTGAACACAGAGAGACCAAACACGGCAAGAAGCTCTATGAGGATAAAGGCAGGATAGATGGGGGCCTGCTGTGCACTTATCTGCTCAGTCTGACACTGAAAACAGCATTCGAAGTGGGGACTCTTACAACTTTCTACCTCCTGTACGATGGCTTCAATGTGCCCCGACTGCTGCAGTGTGAAGAGAGCCCCTGTCCCAACACGGTTGACTGCTACATTGCCAAAGCCACAGAGAAGAAGATCTTCCTCTACATCATGGGCTGCACCTCTATACTGTGCATCATACTGAATGTGACTGAGACACTCTACATCATATCCAAGCAGTGTTGGAAGTGCTTCAGCAAGAGGTGAGGGGAACCCACACTCAGTACTCTCCATTAAACTGTAGAGTAGGGTGAGCATAATTTAATTTTCAAAGTAGAGGACACTGTTTTTGCAATTGTGCAGCAGATGAAAAAGAATTCATTAAATATAATATTATCTAATTAAAATAACTATTCTTGTTAATAGGTACATTCCAGTGGATCACAAGGGAACGTGTGGTTGCCACCCTCCATCCACCCTCACCCTCAGCTCACCAGGCCTGAAGCCTGAGTCTGTGTCGCCTCAGATGCCAAAAGAACCAACCTGAGTAGTGTTACATTACACTTCACATTATTTTGTGCACATAAATATATATACTGTAAAAGGTGTTTGTATAAGTGTCCCAGTTACTTATGTACATGCTGTGATTTATATTCTTACATAAATTCAATGGAAATATTTCATTTCAAAGTACATATCCTCTCTTTTCAAATTCATTTTCACACCAACTTCTTGATCCAATAAAATTAAACAGACTGTGCCTTTAAGACTGGTCATGTAAATACACTGATAGTATGAGTGGGGCTAAACGTCTTGCAGATGAATATGACAGGAAGGATTGGGGGGGATAAGTAATATAGACAGGGTTACCAATTAGCCTGTAAAATGTGGAATCACCCCATAACATTACATAATGTTTAAAAAAATTGTTCCCAGTTGTTAATTGTGTTTTCCTAATCCTTTGTGCCTTAAATGAATAGCTTTTGTGTATACATATATATATATTTTATATATAGAATATGTATTTTATATATTCAGTGCTGAATATAGACTTCAAGAAGCTTCTGGAATTGTGAGAACTATCAAGAAGTTTCAAGAACTGTGCAGAATTATCTAGAACTCAAGGCTCAAGCAATAGACTCATTACATGAAAACGTCCAAGTCACAGATCAGAGGAAGTGTAGCCAAGTTTTTTCCAGCTTCTTCAGTCATCAAGATGGACTGTGCTTCTGCAACAATGTGGCTGGTCTATTTGAGGCTATAGGTATCACCTGTAACCCGAAAGAGTGGCGCCTCTTCATAGACAGTTCATGCAAGAGCCTCAAAGCCGTGCTGCTTCACAATGGGAACAAATATCCGTCTCTTCCTGTATCTCACTCAGTGCACCTGAAATAGGAATACACCAGTGTTAAGATGTTGCTAGGTGCTTTGAAGTATGATGAGTGTGACTGGGAAGTTATCAGAGATTTCAAAATGGTGTCATTCCTGATGGGCCTCCAAAGTAGTTTTACAAAGTATCCTTGCTTTATTTGCCTTTGGGACATCCGGGAAACTGAAGCGTACTATCACAGGCGGGACTGACCTCAGCAGACAGAGTTCTCTGTGGGGAAGAACAATGTAAAGTGGGATCCACTGGTGGACCCCCGCAAGGTGCTGTTGCCACCACTACACATCAAGTTGGGGGTCATAAAACAATTTGTCACAGCTCTAGATAAGGAGTCGAGAGCAGTCGAGAGCAGAAGATCATAGAGTGCAGCTAATTTCTCAAGAAGCTGAATAGGAAGGAGAGAGGGGCTTGGAACTGTTTTGTCACGGTAATTCACAGCTTCCTAGGCAATAATAAAGATGAAAACTATGCACAGATTCTGATAAAGAACTATGCTGTAATGGGCTGCAGGATGTCACTCAAAATCCATACCCTTGATGCTCATCTTGATAAGGTCAAAGAGAACATGGGAGCTTATTCAGAGGAGCAAGGCGAGCGCTTTCACCAGGGCATTCTGAAGTTTGAACACCATTACCAAGGACAATATAACGAGAACATGATGGGCGACTATATTTGGGGACTGATTTGTGAAACTGATTTGCAATATAGTCATGAATCTCAGAAAACTACACACTTCTGAATGGTTTTTGGTAATCTGTGTACATTTGCAATGCATATATACATGTCTACATTGGATTTCCACCTTCCACCTACTGGACCTGGACTAGTTTCCCACCCTGCCATGGACTAGCTGCTCACCCACCATCACCAACTGTAGAAATCTACTGTTAATATTATGTCCACCAGAGAATTAACATTACTTCAGTACCCGAGTAATAGAACAGAGATGTAGGGGTCCAGTGTCCCCTAACTATGTATAAGTAGTTTGACCAGAGGAGGATGGGTCCTCCCCTTGTGAGCCTTGTTCCTCCCAAGGTTTCTTCCTCCAGCTGAGGGAGTTTTTCCTTGCCACTGTCACCATGTGGCTTGCTCACTAGGGGATCTGTCATCTATACTTTGTTTCTGTTTTAACCTTTCTTATTTATTTATTTATTTATTTAATTTCTATGAAGCTGCTCTGTGACAACTGCAGTTGTGAAGAGCGCTATAAAAATAAATTTTGATTTGATTTGATATAGTGTTCTTAGTCTGACTGTATGAATGAGAAGATGCAAAATCGACTGTTTTCATACAGAAAATGCGTAATTTCTTTGCCGTATTCACAGAAGCGAAGTTTATGATGAATGTAGGCAATTCTGCATTTGTTTTAGACATAAGCAATTGGAATATAACACTAAAAGCCTGAGACCAAAACTTGTTACGTTGTGTAATTGGAAACTGCTGACCAATGCTCCTGACCAATGAGATGCTGTGCAAGACAGAGGTGGGAGATGGACAGTGCTGATCAGAGAAGACAGAGGGGATTCAGAGGGGCGTGACCACAGCCCAGCTGGCTGAAGTCCTGTAATTTGAGGGCACTGCTTTTGTGAAGGCCAGCTGTTCTGATGGTAACTCAGTTAAGGGAGTGAAGGTGGCAGAGAGGTGTTAATGTAGGAGAGTCGATAGAGTAATAATGTAGAGCCTCCTACTGGTGGAGTGTCATTTTTCCTAAATAAAAGTGACAGGCTGGGTATTTCTAAGGGTTTCCTTAAAAGCATGTTTTGAAGTAATTCATTGGGGAACTTCACCCTTCTCATCCGATTTAAAAACATTTTAGAATGTTAATGTTAAAGCTTATATTCATTACAAATTAAACATTCTTTTTAAGACTTAATGTCAAGACAAATGTTTTAGTGCCTAGTGACCAGTATGAGTCCAAAACCAGTTTAATATCCAGTATGTGTCCAAAAAGTTTTACTAATCAGTATGTGTCCAAAACCAGTTTCAATGACCAGTATAAATGTCTGAAAAGGTGATAAAGTGCCCAGTATGTGGTTTTATTTTACGCAAAAAAACCCAACATATTAAAAAATTAACTGGAGCACTGTACCACACTCAACATCATCAACAAATCTCACTGCACTAATATCCCCACACACAGATACAGTTAAACCAGAAGGGTTCAATCCCGTCATCCGCTGTCCAGCCCCATGCCTGGCTGGACACTCCTCACTCAGTCTAAGTTTTTATTGGCAGTAGAGCAGACACAGCTGTGATGTCAGCGGTCTTGTCTGTGGACTTTTCTACACACTGTGTTTGAGAATGCAGCTTTTACCATTTCTAGATTCTCCTCTGCGAGTGATTTTTTATGTAGCAGTGTAGGAGTGCCTATTGTGCAGCAGTTTCAAGAACTACCTAATAGAATGAGGCTCTTCTCAGGTACCAAAAAAAAGATTTAATGACATCCACTCAAAATCTATCAAATGTATTACTTCCCTTGTTTCCACACTAAACATTTTTTCATTAAACTGGGGGATGTTCAATTTGTCCCACATTTCTGACATATTTCCAATAAATTCTCCTTCTGAAATGTGGGCTATTCCACATCTGCAAAGAACATCAGGATACATACTGAGTTTCCCAAAAACAAAACACCAGGACTTCTGTCCATCTTTATAGAGGACAGTGAGTCATAGTGTCAGAAACCAAACAAATCTCTTGAGGATCACCTAGTCAGTACAAAGAGTGTTATTTACACTGGCAGTTGGCATCATGCCAACTTGAGGGATAGGTTTCCTTTGTTAGCAACATTAGGTGCACAGACACCTTGACTGATCAGTTATATTTGGGGTAAAAAAAATTAAGTTTGATTTTGAAATGACCAAAGTATGCTCTACATTCTCTAAACATAGCAGGCCACAAAATGCATTATATTTATACTGATATTTTAATGCATATCTATCTACATGCATTTCCAAGTGTTGAACATATATTAATACAGAGCAGAGCTTAATTAATGTAGTTGCCTCCTCATTTCCACTGTAATCATACATAAATTCATAATATTGCTGACAATTCACCTTTAATTTTTTTTTCTGAAGTAGTATTTCCAGTGTTTCACTGACCAACCTTAAAATACCATAAACGCCCATATACACCATGTCCCAGATGACCAATACAAATACAAACCAAATATAAAGGTGCTCCATACCCAGTAGAGCCAAACTTGTAGAAAGTTTATGCAAAAGCCTGAAGGAATATGTTGGTGTGTCTTGTTATAAATTTTTGATCATCATCTGATCATCAAAAACAGTTTAAGTAAACAAGCACAGAGGTGTGCTGAGAATGAATGGCTTATCATCAAACAAGTAAAGAAAGACAACAACGCAGGGGTACAAAATGCAAGCTGTAATAAATTGGTCTCAGTTGTTTAAGGTACAGACTGCTGGTAGCAGTAATTATCCAGAGGACCGTTATGTGCACACAGACAACATTATACAATTTCAAATTTACAATGCAAGATAAACGAGACCAAAACAGTTATCATCTACACACTGCACTACAGAATTTCCAATCCAACTGGAACAGGGGCTATTTCACTTTTAAAGTAAATAAAAGCCTGTGGAAATAATCAAAAAGAAAACCTTTGTTCCTTTACAATTTCATATCCAAAGGCAACAAAATGTGTAGCTCTGTGAGGGCATGCTTGAGAGGTATATAATTATCTGCTGTTTTAGTTGTCAGCTATAAATTAGTTTCATACACACAGTTTTCTTGAGTGATTAGCAGGTATCTATTAACTTCAAGGGCATGTACTGTTTCACAAAAACAAAAAAAATAACATTCCAGCAGTTTGTTGGACAACACTACTCAATCAGCACATTTACTGTCCGAATACAGAGACCACCTCAGTTTAAATCCATTCCGTGCCCCGAGTACGATTCCTTAACTTTGAGGACAGTCAGACACCTCTTTCTGAATTACCACAGCAGGGCGCATTTCATGCAGCTGTTTGAGCAACAGTTCAAATACATTTGAAAATCCTCTGTGCACCTCAAATGTCACGTTACTAAGACAGGTTAGCTTTTGGGGGTTTTTGAACTCAACAAGTTTCAGCACATCAGACCTACTGCACACAACTGAGGCAGTCTTTAACTGCACAGTAGGGTGTCTCTTGTGTGGGTTAGCATCCAAGGTCACAGGAGCTTTCCTCTTTCCAGAGGACTGCCTGGACTGCTCCAGGAACTGCAGGAAGGACACCTCAAAGCCCATTGGTTTAAAGGAGCTTAACTTTGAGTTTTGCTCAGGGGTTTCTTCTTGTGCAAGTGTGGTGCTGGATGACGTGGAGTCCGAGTTGATATCGGCATAGTTGATTGTGCAACTGTGTGCAGTTCTTAACCTAGTCACTCTTTTGTGAGTAAATGGCTTGTTTTTATTACAGGCCACCTTGCGAGGACGTCCTCTTCTACGCTTGACCACCATGGAGATGTCGGAGCTTGTGTCAGTGGATGGCTTGCTGTCTGAAACTTCTGCCTCTTCTATGGTCTCCTTTTCAGAAGTTGGCTTTGAAATCTCAGACTCAGTTGGTGCAGTGTTTGGAGAAGTGTTTGGAGCATTGTTTGGAGCCGAGTTTGCAGCCTTCTCATTCTCTGACATCTCGACAGAGCTTTCCTCTGATTTGTCTGTATCATCACTCCTTGATGTTACACGCTTGTACCTTGAGCGGGGCATTTTCTTGCAGTGTATGTAGTTGCTCCTTTGCTCCTCCAAATACTGTTTGGGCAGGCCATGCTGGACATAATGTTTTATTATATTTCGTTCTGAGCTGGCCACAGTCTCACAGCCTTTGATCATGCAGGGGTATTGCAATGGAAACCTTTTTGTGCACACTGCAGAAGCTTCCTCCTTGGTTTTCAAAATAGGCTTCCCATATTTCGTCCAATGATTGTTCTTTTTTTCTCTTCTCTTCTTCTCGCCCACCTTTTTTTCGGGTTTCTTATTAATTTCTCTGTTTTCCTTCTCAAGGAAAGGAAAAGGGTTTTTCCGAGGACGACCGAGTTTGACACCTTTAGAGCTCATGAGTTGGAGTTTGTAAACATCCTGGTGCTTTTTCATGGTGTGCCGCAGTAGATTTGATCGCGTTGAATAAGTGCACTCGCAACTCTCAACTTCACACCGGTATATTCCCTCTACAGGTTCTGCTCTAGGGACCGCTGCATCCTTATGTTCTTTATCAATGTGACCAACATATTTCCAGAACGCTGTGAAGGTAACTTTACAGTTTGGCTGGTCACACTGAAACCTGCCTAAGTTCATGCCAGACATCATAGCCCCTGCTTTGTCAATGCTTAGCTTGTGGAGCTGTAAATAATGTTGCAACAGGTCTGTGACCACCTGGAATATTCGAGAGCAGTCTTTGACTTGACAACGAAGCTCTTTCATTTCATTTTCTTCCCCATCAGTAATGTCATCTTCCTCATTTTCATTCATCTCTTCCTCTTCTTCGTTCTTTTCTTCATCATTATTTACTTCAAATTTGGGAAGGTCAGGCTGATGTACAGCTTTGTAATGGAGAATCAAATTTTGCTGTATCGTGAAGGCAGCAACGCAGCCCTGATGGACACAACGATATGGCCTGTAGGGGCTGAAAACATCATCTAGGTCTGCTTTCTTCTCTTTAGGCTTTTTGGGTATTTCCCTTGGTTTGGGCAATCGAGGTCTTCCAAGTTTTGTTTTTTTGTCCAGAGAGAGAGCACCTGGCGATGCAGTAATTGCTGTAGTCTGGGTCATCAATGTATTTGTCTGCAGTAATCCTCCAGGTGCCAACTGATGGAAGTTCTGGCTAGGTACAGAAGGTCTGGACAAAAGCTGCTCATTTAATGGTTGCTCCATGCTTGAGGCTGTTATCAACGAAGGACCAGACTTGATCACTGATGGATAAATGGCTGGCTGTCTGTGGGAGGGGGCTGTATGCATAGTTCCTGGGAGGCTACGGTCCAATGGACTGACACAATGCTGCTGAACAAAAGTCCTAAGACTGCATTCTGGTTTAATTCTTTCATTAACAGTCACAAGGCCTTTAAGGCCAGTACCATCAATTTTCTGTTGCTCTCGATTAGAGGTTTGTTCAACTGCACCATCATTTGGACTGAGGAAATCTGTGATGTTTGGAGTGGGACAAGGACTTCCATCACCCTCCAAGGTTCTTCGACTGTGCTGCTGCTTCATTCTCATCTTTGCAATTTGCTCTTGTGAATAATTATGAACACTCTGATAATGGACTCTGAGGTTTGAGTTTCGTGTGAAATTCTTGGAACATACCTGACAAGTAAAAGGCGCCAGTTTAACCTGGTCTTTCCTGTAACGATTGAGCATGTCATCAGTGTAGTTATGAAGTTTGATGAGATGTTTAAACAGGGCATCTTTTGTCATGGCTCTATAACCACAACTACTACTATCACAGGAATAGCCTGGTATCTCGACAGTGGGGATAACAATGTCTGAGGTTTTAGCTAATCCTTTATTTTCTGAAGGTTCAACAGTTGCTGTGTCAAGTTCAGAGACTTCCCTATCCAGATTCAGTCTTTCAAGTGCTTTCTGAATTTCTATCACACCATCCTCTTTTTGTACAGGTAAATTAGCAGATACATCATTTGGGATTCTATCTGCTGAAACAGATGCCACAGAGAATTGTGTGGAGCCATCAATTGCTGCTACACTCCCAGGCTTCATAGCATGCTCTGAGAAAAATTTAGCCCCATTGCCAATATGATGTTGGTCACTTTGTGGCACCTTTTGAATTACATGAGTCACTTGCTGAGGAACACTCATCGCCGGACTTGATGCCGCAGAGTTTTGATAACTTCCACTGTCTGCACTTTGACCTTGACATGAACTACTTTTCTTGTGGAAATCTCCAGCTAATATCTGCTCGCGTAGTTTTTCCTTAACACTCTTTTCAGACACCAGATTTTGAGCAAGACTAGCCATGGCAGCCAGAAGACCGTCATTAGATAATCCGCTTGTGTTCCCACTGGCAGATTTTTCTGTGATCTCCTTCATTTTATTTAGCGTCTCAGTTTGAAGAATTTTGTCAATATGATCATTGGGAACCCTATTACAGGAGGCAGGGGCAAGGTCTTCACCTAGCAAACGAGACAGTAGTGGATCTGAAAGGCCACTGTCAGAATATAAGGGATTGCAGGATTGTGTATAATTCATTTGATGCTGACTGTTTTCTTTGATATTCCCAGTGTGCTGAATTACACTGCTTTGTCCATCTTGAGGATAAGAGACAGATGTATTGGTAAATGTCTGCTGTCCAACTGCAACAGATTCACACAGATTTGATGAATTTTGTTTGATGACCTCAGTGTTCGGTTTACTACTGCCAGCATAGGAAGAATCCTTACCACGTAAGAATGTTACATTGGGGAATAATTTAGGATCAAGGGGACCTTTACTCACTGTGTGAAATGGCTGGTTGGAATTCACAGGTCCAGATGGACTGGATTGGGCACTGGTCACAGGAGAGTTTAGAAGATCAAGAAATGACATTGGCAAGTCTGCATTCAGGTCTGCATCATCAAAGGCTTTGCAGTGAGAACGTTTGGATAAATGTCCACCAAGAGATTTAGGACTCTGAAACTCTCTAAAGCACCTACAGCAAATGAACTTCCCATCTCTGATGATAGCAGGCCATTTTGTTCTTCTGCTCCTTTTCACTTTCTTTATGTCTCCACCATTTGTGGAACTGACGCCACTGTCTTGAGCACTTAGTAGAGTTGAAGATGTGCTTTCTTGGGAACTGTCTTGAGGTGGCAAATCCAAATTTGGACTTCTCTCCAATTTGACCACACAATCCGATTGCTTGACAAAGGGCACAGAATTGCTTTTGGTTGGCAAAGTATAGGAAGATGCAGATGAATTGTCAAGGGGACCAGTTACAGTTGGATTGTTGGACAGTCTTTGGGTACTGTCTGTCTGATGGGGGATGAAGTTACATGGGGGATTACTTCGAGGCTGCAAAGGAGGGTAGACCATTCTCTGACTCTGGGCATCTACCCCTTGGCCTTGTGACATTATATTCATGTGTGAAGGTAGGTGGCTGGCCGAAAGGCCATCAACATTTGAAGTCATACTTTGTGAATGACTGGTCCGTTGCTGACTCAAATTGTTCACTGGGGCAGAACTCCATGAAGGGTCAAGTGCTATATGAGACTCATTTGCAGTGTGTCCCAACTGTGAAAGCACAATGGGATCTAAAATGCTCTCCATTTGATTGGGGAATGGTTGACTAGTGGCAGCTGGCATGAGAGAAGAGGTAGTGGGATAATTGGAGTTTGGACAACTTGCTGTGTAGGCAGGGCGGCAAGAAAGGTTTTGCATTTGTGTTGTTTGAGCAGGAATTCTTTGACCCAGCTGGTTTTGCAAGGGTGCAACTGAATTAGGGTTCCCATTCATAGATGCAGATTTATTTGCCATTTGGTGCGCCCTGTTATTCTTTCTTGCTAATTTCCACTGGGTGTAAAACTCTGGGTGAGTTGCTTTCATGTGCTTGGTCAAGCTTCTATAAGAACAATACTCCCGGGAACAATTTTCATAGGCACATTTGAACTTCTCTTTCTCCTCTGCTGCTGGACCAAGGTTGTTTGTATGCAGTGGCTGAGTGGGCCTACTCTCAGAAACCTGCATGTTGGTAGGGAAGGGAGTCACTTGTGGCGGAAGCCTCTGAGACACTGGCATTACAGGGGTACTATTATGGTTAGTATGCACCATGGATGCCATGTTATTCCCATAAGGGACTTGATATGGTGTCTGAATGTGGCCCACAGGGTTAGGACTATATTGTTCATATTCCGTGCTGGCACTGTTGTACAGATGCAGGTTATGTGTTTGTGACACAGAATTTGATGTCTGCATTTGCCCTTGCACATCTTTAGGGGCAGCTGGCTGAAAGTCCTCTAGAAGGTTTTGGTATGAGGTTGTTGGAGGAACTGGGCATGATGAAGTAAGAATTGAGTCATTCATGAGCACATCAAGCAAAGACTCCTCTGGTCTGGGTTCATTCAAGTGAGACATGGGAGGGTTGACAGGTGGCTGAATCAGTTGGTTATCCATGCTTGGGCTCTGTTGTTGATCAAGATCTGGATCGGGTGGTTCGGCTTTGTGTGTTCCAGGGTCAAATGCTTGTGTGGGTCCTGGACCAGCTGTATTGAGCATGCTTTCAATGGAGTGCTTCACTTTCACCAGGCTGGCCAAGTGATTTGAAGGGCTCAATGCACAACTGGAGTTTAATAGGGGGCCCGCAAACGTGTCCATCTGGTCACCTTCCTCGGATGGTTGACCGGACTGGACTGGATTAGGCTCTGCAGAATGAGCACTTTGGCTCTCAGAATTGTGCACTTCTAAATTCTTATTGTTATGACTCTCCTCATGCAAATCTAACTGACACTGAGCATGAAACACTTTACCACAGCCAGGCACTTTACAAGTGAATGTTTTATAATGTTGTGCCTCGTGGTCATAGAGTTTAAAAGCCTCACTAAATATCTTTCCACAGCCAGGAAACATGCACTTTGCCTTGAACACTGGATGGTCTTTCCTGTGCAAAAAAAGTTCAGCGTTGGAGTCAAAGCTAGCTTTGCAATTCAACTGAATGCAAATATAAGGCTTAGTTCCACAATGGACCTGAAGATGATCATTGAGGTGACTGACATTGACAAACTGCCGGCGGCAATACTGGCAAACTATCTTTGTGCTCTGCATTTCAAGAAAACGCTTTGCCTCTTCAACCTCCCCGTGATCCTTCACATGGGCAATAAGATTACGAAAGTACTTAAAGCCCCTCCTACACTTTGGGACAGGGCAAATGTTGCCCCCTTTCCCGTCTGGCCTGACTGCAGCAATCTCAGCCTGAGAGCCCATGGCATCTCCATTGTAGAAGCCATCAAAGTCTCCATTGCAGTTGTTTTTGGGTTTGGTCTTTCGAGCCTGATTTTCTCCACTTTTAGAATTCAATGCAGAAATGGCAGGGACAACAACTTTTTCACTTGCCAGTTTCTTAGTGGTTTTCATTGCTGCTAGACGCTCTTTGCAAGACAGCTTCACATGCGATGCAACATGTGGGTCCAGAGTTTCTCTTGTTTCAAAAGTCTGTGTACATATTGGACAGGTATAATATCCATCTTTGAAGTGCGTCTGTGCATGACGCACTATTCTGTGGCCAAGAAATTCTTTGTCACACAAAACACAATATTGCATGTAAGCTTGCCAATTTCTAAACCTAGCTGATACAAACCCTTTCTCTCTCAACTTCTTAATTTCTCTATTTTTCTGCTTCTGGTCTGCTATGTCTTTAAGTTCATTTGTAGCATCCAAAAAGTACTCAGAAACATCCTTGAACTCTTGAGGCAAGGCTGAATCTTCTATTCCTTCTGGATGATCATCATTTAGCTCATCGATGGAGGATACAATAGATGCCTCCTCACCCATTAGGCCTAAGCAATGTCGCTTTAGTGTCTTCCAGTCCCAGAACTCTGGGTCAAATGGCCACTGGGTTTTAAAAACTAGGAGAAGTTCACAACGTAGAGAGGTGGGTATTGGAAGACTCTCCTCCTCAAGCTTCTGATCTGGTTCATTGTAGAGAGTTTCCACAGCATAGTAGGAGTCAACAGTTGGCTCTAAAAGAAACTCTGTCAGCTGGCAAGCCCGTTTCACTTCCAGATCAGCGGGCAGCAGGCATGAGATGGTTTTGCAGATGGTGGCCTTGTTGGCTCCCTCGCAGGACTCCATTCGAAGAGCGCGTACACACATCTCAATGCAGACTGGCAATCCAGTCTTTTCCATCTGCAGATTAAAAGAGAAACAGAGTTTTAACACGGTTCAACTGTTTCTCCTTTCCAGCACAGATGAAATAAAAGTAATTGAGAACACTCACCTCTGACTGGATCACCTTTATGAAAAATAGCAAGTGAAACACAGTTTTGGCCAGGCGAGACATCTGCCGACACCTCTCTAGAAACCCTTGATCCAAAGGCTCTAATCGCTTCAAAAGTTTGCTCCAGAAAAGAGTCAATTCCCTAAAAAAGATAGCGTAAAGAAGTAGTGTGTAGGTAATCACGTGATTATTTTCAACAACAGCCATTAATCATGATCACCCATCTACTGGCAATGCTCCCAATTCAATGTCACCTTGTGTGTACTTGTGTTCACGTGAGTACTTCTGTCGGAGTTCTAGTTAAAAATGGATATTTGTGTTTCTTCTGATTATTTTTTTTATTTGAAATCTGACAAAACTATTAACTCACACAGTTTGGATGACTCACCAAGCGCAGTACGAGTCCTCCTGGAGGAGCTGTCGACTCAGAAAGCCTGAACACAGCGTGAAAGCTCCTTTCTCATCCCCATCTGCCTCCAAGTTACAAATCATCTCCAGAGCATCCTGACAGTCCACCTTTGACAGCTACAGAAAATGAGAAATCAAGGTTTAATACTGTTTTGACACTTTAATTTTATGATCCCTCTGGTCTGTGGATAGAGACTGAACAACAAGGTGTTCAGTTGGTCCAGAAGTGCTGGCCAAAGTTCAAAAAATATTTTCAGGTTTAGAAGAAAAAGTTGTCAATTTACTTAAAAATAACCCTACCTATATATACAATGGAACTCTATTCCAACTCTTATTAAAGGGTCTACAATGTCATTTTCAAATGTGTTATTGCCCTAGAATTAGTTACTACTTTCACTTACATCCATTGTCAAAAAAAAACAAATGTTGCACTCAGAAGGAATCAACTGATGAGAAGGAAACTGGCATATAACATACAAATGGTTCAGGTATCATGTTTGGCACGTGACATAAGAAAGAAGGTCTTACTGCTGTATCTTATTATCCAATTGTGCGTGTTTTTACCATAGTACAATGCTGGCAGCTGTGAACAGATGTAGTCATGCACCACTGACATAAAAGATCTGGGAGACCTATACGAAGCATAGATAGGGAGAACTGAAGGAATGCTGACTCAACAGTCTCAAATGTGAACTTTCAGCATGCAGTGATGCCCTCTACGAATCGATTCTGTTCTTGTAGCCATCTGCTTATGGTATGGGCATTAAACAGGACTACATGCCTCCGACCATTATGATGACTGCCTTAACACCACATCAGCCAAAAACTGTAATGGCATCATTCCAGATTGTTATGGAATTACTCAAAATGGCAGAAGGTCTTCTTCAGCGACGAGTCCAACTTTTGTCTTAATGGAGACGAACAATGAATGTGTGCACTATTAGAACAGCCATATTGCAATATCTAGCTCCAGTTATAAATGTGTTATGCTACTGGATGCGATATCAATTCTCCACCACTACTGCAAAATCGGCAGGAACTGCATGAGAACATTGACAAGTGACAAGATATGGATTATAGCAGAAGACCTCTACAACTCCATGACTCCAAGACTTGGACCACCAGCATACTGGGACAACTTCTGTATGTGTAGCTTAATAAATATTGCTCATATCAGTCTAAATTTGATCGTATTTACTGCTCCTGGTAACCTTTATATTCCATGCAAATAGCATTTCAAACACTTCCTTCTGGGTGCAACAATTTTTTGATTAGTGTAAATACCATAATTTTCGTCAACTGTTAGTTTTTCACTTTGCTAACTATAATAATATTTTATTTTTTTGCCATTTTTCCAATTTTTTCACCCGTACTAATTTAGACGTGCCAATTACCCATCCCCTAAGTAGCCTCCCACATTATATGCCCTGCTCTTGACGCTAGGGGGAGCGATCATCCACATGTTTCCTCCGAGTCATGTGACGATAGCCTACCGCCTCTTTTCGAACTGCCGCCATTTGTATCGTTGCCAGGCAGCCATCGCACCTGGAGGAGAACGGTGGATACCCGGATCTGACACAATGGACGGCAAATGCCTGCGTCAACCAGCAGCGCACTTGTGAGATGTGGGAAGAGTGCCATCTACCCCACCCCCTGAGGGAGAGCAAGCCAATTTCTCTCTAAATATAATATCTTAAATGTATAGTCACTTAAAATAGTGAGCAGCAATCAACTGTTGATGTACAACAATCATTCAAATTTCAAAATTATGGCTTTTAATTGCAATTCACCACAATTTCATAGATACAACATGGGAATTAGCTCATTATTAATGTTTGGAATTTATTTGGTTAAAAAAAACCCTCTTCTATAGCATAAGCACATCACTGCAATTTACTTTTTGTGAAGGCTACATTGGTTATCACAAAACAAGCTGACTTTTCAAAGGAAAGGTAGTATGTGATTTATAAAAAAAAAATCCACAGTGCATAAAAGTATCAGGGCTTATACCATAAACAATCATTAAAGCCAACAATATAATGCAAATCAAGTGAACAACAATATTTGTCATTTCCTCCATGATACCCTACTTCTAAAATATTATGGTTTCACTGAAATGAACAAGCATTGTTAAAAGCATTGTTAATTAGAAATCAATGGGAAAAAACACTACAGGAAGATCATTCAATACTGAATGACAATGTAATCAGTAAAGCATAATGTGTTTAACACTTTTTTTAAGAATTAATTAATGTTTTTGATTAATGTTTTCCAAAGACTAGCAATGTGTCTGAGACAAGCAGCTAATAATGATAAATTATTCATATCAATTTCTGCAATATTTTAGTTAACCAAGGCAAAAAGCAACCAGAACAATGAATATCATTTTACTCAGAATGACTGAGCACCTGACAGCACCAAGACATTTTCATTTGTGGACAACAGTGTAGTGTTCTGTTTTTGGTGATCTATGTCTGAAACCAGAAATGCAGTTTGTCTTTACAACAGATGTAGATGCAGAGCCAAGCAATGAACACTTTGTAATGCACACGACTGCTGCACTGAGAAATGTGAAGGAGGCTCTATAGTATTTCAGTGAAGGTGAGAGTAATGATGTCAAGGCTAAAATAGTCTGAGAACTGATGATTTAAGTAGCTAGAATATACAAATGAATTCGTTATTCTTTCCACAAGGCTAAGCCCCATTTCCAAATAATAAAAGTAACACTTGCAAATAAACTGCATGTGATCATGTAGGACAGTGCTCACCTCATCCATCAGGGTTTGCTGCGGGGCAACAGTGCACAGGCAAACAAGATAAATCTGTTTGAACTGGACCCTCCTTCCATCAAACTCTGGAAAATCTGCGCAGGCTTTTGCCAGCAGAGCCGCCTTGTCCATGCAGTTTTCTTTAATTAAGTACTTCACTCGCATGTGCAGCAGTTCTGGCCCTTCATGAGTGAAGAACTCGTAAACTGGGAAGAAAACAGAAAGAAATATTTATAAAATGCAATTCTCTTGTAAGGAGAAAATTATGAACCCTTTACATTTATTACTACTTAAAATGCATAACATTATAATCAGGGGCACCACATCAGATGCAAATGATTAACATCATTATTTTGACTATTTAGATTTTGAAAGTTTTGTCTTAAATAAATAGGAGGACAGGCTGCCCTTGCATGTTCAGCCAGAGGGCACACCGCAAGATGTGCAAGAAGTCTCCAACAATCCTAAAATGTCATCACAGGACCCACAGGTAGCTATTGATGTCAAATGCACAGCATCTACCATCAGAAAGAGACTGCTCAAGATAGATTGAAGGAGAACCCTTGTGGTCAAAAAGTGTACCATTTGCAGAATTACACCTACACAAAGACCAGGACTTTTGGAACAAGGTGCTTTAAACAGCGAGTTTAATTATTTGGGCACAGTAACAGGAGACATGTTTAGCACAAGCCAAACAGAAAGTTTGAGTAAAAGAACCTACTGCATTCAACTGTACATCATCTGTGAAGCACAATGGGGAAATGACAGACTAGAGCTGATTTGCTGTAACAGGGTCTGGCAAGCTCTTGATCATAGAATCCACTATGAATTACTGTATAGAGGGGGGGCATAAGGAAAATGTGGGACAATCTGTACAAACATTGAAGTTGAACATAAGTCAACCATGCAACATGATAATGACCCAATAAATCCACCAAAGAACGGATCAAAAGAAAAATGGAGGGTTATAGAATGGTTAAGTTAAGGACCACATCCTAATCCTATTGAGATGAAATGCACTGTGCATGCGAGAAACCCCTCAAAACCAAACAACTAAAGAATTCTGAAAAATCTCTCCCAGTAAGTCAGAAACCAGTGGACAGTTACAAACACCTAACTGATGTTTCAGCCAAGGTAAATACTAGCCATTAGGTTATTCTAATTTCATTTTAATACATTTATCTTTATCTATAGATTTGAAAAAGATCCAACATTGATGTGTTTAAAGTTCTTAAAAAACTAATATATATTCACTTTCTTCACATGCAGTGCAGAAAGCTACACAATGTGGTGCAACACTCATGCATGGTCTGTGTTAATTATTTCCACCCCTATTCATCACTGTACAGAAAAAGCACCTTGTTCTTCTTGAGGGGTCTCGTTGCTGAGAATGCTAACTAGTGTGCTGTTCGCCCAGATGCCTCTTTCTTGAGAGACCGCATACAGAAGTCGCAGCTGAGGGATGCCATTCTTCTGCAGAAGCGAATGGGCCATCTACACAAAAAATATAATGATTAAACAAACAAACAAATGACAAACGTTCAGCTGAAAAACAACCATGATATGAAGCACAGGATTACATCTTCAATATTTTAAATTATTAATAAACAAAGCGTGTATTACTACAGTAATTACAAATTGACACATGTAATGATACATTAAAACATTGTTTAAAATTTATTTTAAAATGTTCTAGTTATTTGTAGGACATGCACTCCCCTCCAAAAGTATTGTTAAAGATGAATGAGACAAAACATCAATATTTCAGCTTTCATTTCCAGGTATTTACATCTAGATCTGATACACAGTTCAGTAGATCGCATCTCTTGTCTGAACCCATCAGTTTTTCTTCTGAACAAGTTTTGGAACAGATTAAAATAAATTAAAGTGAATAAGACTTCGTATTTAGATGAAAATCCTTTGCTTGCACTGCATCAAACCGGTCACCCACTGACATCACAAAACCTTTGCTTTCTTCTTTTGTGATGCTTTTCCAGGCTTTCACTGCAGCCTCATTAATTGGTGTCTGTTTTGGGAGGTAACTCCCTTCGGTATCCTCTTTAGCAGGTAAAATGAAGCTCTAAAGGGTTTAAGCCTGGAGACTGACTAGACCAGTTGAAAACCTTCCAGTTCTCACCGCTGAGGCTTGTCTCTGAACTTCTTGGCCTAATTAGTGATTTGCATCTTCCCGGTGAAGCCTCTGTACTCTACTGTAACTCTACTGCAAACAGTAGATTGTGATGCCTTCACTTCTGCCTCTGGAGGTTTTGCTGATGTCACTATACACGTTTTAGGGCCTTTCTTTACAGCACTAACAACGTTTCTGTCATCAACTGTTGCTGTTTTACTTGGTCTACCTGACATGTTACTTAGTACAACAGTGACAACATTCTTCTTCAGGATCAAATGGTTGTACTGGTAATAGCCAATATTTGTGCAATGGCTCTGATTTTCCATCTTCTCTCAGCTTCAATTGCTCATTTTTCACCCATTGATGGCTCTCTGCTTTTCACATTGGTTACTTCTCTGACTATAAATGCAGGCAAAACCCAAATCTGAAATTGAGTGTAGGTGTTCAGCTGTATTTATTGTTTGAATAAACAATGTTGTAAATCACCAGAACAGGACACACCTGGGCAACAAAATACACCCATCTCCAATACTTTTGCTCACAAGAACAATGGGTGGTTTCAGACAAAACATACCATCTTCTGAACTGTGCATCAGATCCAGATGTAAATACTTTGCAATAAAAGCTGAACGATTGATCTTTTCTCTCATATTCCTCTCTAACATCAAACCCAAATGATTTCAGTCTGCAAAAAAATAAAGGGATTGGCCTCACTGTTTCAAAACTTTTGGAGGAGAGTGTATTAACTAAAGGTGTCACACATTTGGGTTTGGGTGATTTGATTAAGAGTTACAAGTGGAAATAAAACAGTCAATTATAAAAATTATATGATTTATATAATTTATACAATTCAGTGCAATTACCATTTGTGCATTTTTTCTTTCATAAAACTAACACAGTAGCTTTACATTTATTCCCTGCTTAAAACTACAATACAATAAGCCACCAAACATTTGAATACAGTACCTCCACAGAGGTTCGAAACTGCTGCCATAATGCATCTGGAAAAGCAGCATGTATTGATAGCAAAAGCTCCACACAGCTCCTGCAAAGTAAAGAAGGAATGTACATGGAGAAAGAGAACATGAATTACAGATAAAACGATTAGTCAGTTACACTGATACCGTAAAAGCAGTTTGTTATAGTAAATGAAATGATATAAATGGATCACTGATAAAGTAATGTTAATTGAGTATTACAAAGCAGCAACATTTTCCTAAAATGTGTGAATTTTTTTTGAGGATTGGGATAACTGGTTCAATTATAATGTATTCATATCAACGTGGGGGACCAAAAGATGGATTTAGAAAATCCCTAGCACTCTGTTCTAGATGCAACATTTCATTTGTCTGGCAAACTGCAAGCAAACTATAAATGAATGGATGGACAGATGAATGAATGATCATACTGCACTCACTGTGAGAGCTTCTCAAGCAGGACTGGGACATTTTCGCACTGTGGGGAGAGGTGTGTGGACGCTCGGGCAAAGCTCAGGAGAGCAACAGCGTATCCCTCCAGAACAGGCCAAGGGTCTTCATCACTCCTCCACTGTCCTACATAGTTCAGCAATGTCTGACACACAGACAGATACACATACACACAATTCAGTAACAACACCAATGAACGTGTCAGTAGAGGCAGACAATATAATTATATCATAATATCATAATACTTGTGATAAAGGACTTCATGTTTTGGATGTATAATTCAGAAGAGACCAAAAATTTCGTGGCCAGAGGAGTCATGATACACTCAACCCACCACATGTTTTGATTCATTATACTAGATACTAAGAATCTGAATATATTATGAGTATTTTTATTTCACACAATTCTGATGGGGACTGATGCGTAAAATGTCTGGAATGTGAGCATTAACATTAGCAACAACTGTAAACACTAATAATATCTTATTTTCCTCAAACATCTATTTACAAATAACAAATGCAAGCAAGGAATGGTGGATATAACAATCTAGAAAAAAGATTTTACTGGTTATTATCTTAATGCACTGATTGTTATTAGAATATTAGCACTAACAATAATAATAATAATAATAATACACACAAAAAGCTGCTGGGCTGAGCCTATTGGCTCACAGTTACTGTGTAGTTCAGTCATTCCAATAACCAAGCCAAAGGCTCGGCATGAATTAACAACACCTGAACAAGTGTTTTACACAGCTTGTCTCTTCAGGCAGCAGAGAGGAGTCATGATTGGATTATTGAGAAAACTTCCAAAATATAGATGTTTTAAAGACATTCAAACATGTATAATAAGATAAAATGTGTTTTATTTAATATCTTAGTTTGTATTCATGAGAGTTAATGTGTGACTGATCATATGAGCTAATGCTTGCTATGAACTAATAATGTTTCTACTGTTTTACTGCAGGGTCACTGGTATTTGTTTTGCCTATATTATGATCTGGCTCAAATACTTAGCAAACCTATCTAGTAAACCAAATTTTGATCAAACCTTATAATCACAGTATATTTACTCTGGATATGGTTCTGTAAACTGCTTGGTTTTGTGCTTGTAAATGTTTCTTTTCTTCACCACATAGGATGGAATGCCATACCAGACCTACATATGATAAACAAATATGAATAATATAACAATGCTTTGACAATGCTCATGATTTAAATCATGAGGTCTTACAAACCCTGTCATAGGCCTCGGTATATTTCTATGTTCACCTGATGAACAAAATAACTGTAGATGTGAAGAAACAAACAACTGCAGAGGTTGGAAGAAGGCTTTGTTCCCTTCATTGTGCACATGGCAGCTGAGCAACAGTGTGCTGGGGAGTATTGAGATGGTGAGAGTCTAAATCCAGTGTATGTTAATAAGGTAAGCCTATCACCTTGGGTTGTAATCTACACAAGCACACCTTGATCGACTGCATCTGGGGGTCACTGATTAATCGTGTTCATTTGAGGTCACCTTAAATGGACACTTAGATTAAAAACCTGAAAAACGAGCAGTTTAATACATCCATCTTCAAACATCACGAAACATCTGAATATCTCAACATGCTTTTTTTTTGAGGATGTGAAGATATTGATCATGAGGACTGTATCAGAAATGGGTTGAGGAACTTAAGCCAGTCCAGATCTGGTCCATTTCACTGAACTGATCTCAGCAGCGCAGGTTCAGTAATGACAGCAAGATCATCCAAATATGACTCCAGAACTTTGGAGGACACATTGTGGAGGTCAGATACAGATTTCAGCCCTGTTTCACATTGTAAAAGAAATACGATGGGGGACTTATCTAGCTATACCAGCCTTGTAGCTTCACAGAAAGCCTTAAAAACAGAAGCAAACCTCAGACCTCCCTAATGACTGTATGGCAGAAGCTCTAAGGACTGACAGCAGCTGTGCGGAGCTGTGAGGCAGGTTTAATCAGTCTAAAAGGAGAGATCTTGCCACACTTCTCTAACGCCGGGTGTTACTGATGAAGCGCGCTGCGGTCTGTGGGAGCTGCTGTTTGTCTGATGCTCATCACAGACAGCTCTGCTCGCTCCTGCTGCTGGTGGTGGTGATCCTGGCAGAGGACACGGGTTCACCTCATCCCGCTCATAAACCCAGAGCAGCGCCCGCCCGCCGCGCGTGTCCACGGGCCGGCCGCTCACTTCTCCGCGCGGACTGCGCCACACGACGTGTTAGTCGAGTCTCGGCTCATAAAACGCTCCGTGTTTACAGCCGCTAGCTGCGAGGCTAACAACATTAGCATGGGGGATGGGAGCTCACCGTGCAGAAGGCCCGGCAGTACTCCGCCGACTCCTCCACCAGCTGCTCCCGCTGCCTCAGGGGCGCCTCCAGCTCCTCCAGGCGGCCCGTGAGCTCCGCGAGGCCGGCGGTTTTGTCCCCGAGCCCGGACGCGCTCTCCTCGCCCAGCTCCAGCTCCTCCTGCCCGTCCGCCATCTTCACATCCCGCTCAGCCGCGTACGCACAACGGCCGTCACGTGACGCCCCAGAGTCGCTTGCGTCTGCACGTATTTCAGGGCGGTGATTCGTTCCGTTTAACGCCCGCTTTCTGGGGGGAAGCCCCGCCCCCTGGCAGTGTTTCACCCCCGATAAGGTCATTTTACGTCCGCGGCGAAGAAGCCGCGCTGCTGCCGCAGAGCGCTGCCTTATATCTCAGTTTACTTTTATTTCGCAGCCGTTTTCAAACCCCGCCCCCCGAACCGCTCACGCTCTGGCTGTTGTTTAGTTTCTCGTCCGTATTGAGGCTGCGGGGGTCACGTGATGTGTCTCCTCGTTTGTAGACGCACGGCAGCGGCTGCGCGCTGGCGTTCAGTTGGTGTAAGGCTCTGTGCTCGGTTTTTCTGTTTCTCCTTCTGTACTTGCTCTGTTAGTGTGTAGATACACTCTCATGATTTATCCCACCAGTGACACACTGGTGACACTCATCCTGTCTTTCCCCAAGTGTCTGTCTGGAAGGTCACCTGTTCAATTCCCCGAAATGGAAGGACATGACTTAAGTACCCTAGGCAAGTCCCCGGGGGCTGTAGATTGGGCTGGCCACCGCTC
The DNA here is from genome assembly GCA_034509495.1 of Acestrorhynchus altus. Taxonomy (NCBI): domain Eukaryota; kingdom Metazoa; phylum Chordata; class Actinopteri; order Characiformes; family Acestrorhynchidae; genus Acestrorhynchus; species Acestrorhynchus altus. The sequence goes on along the minus strand of CM067511.1, from coordinate 18,269,989 downwards.
ACTGTCCCCCTAGTGTGTGTATTCACTTGTGTGTGTGTGTGTTTCACTGTGTGGATGGGTTAAATGCGAAGGATAAATTCCCACGTGTGCAGCACCTTTGCTAACTCTTGCTCTTTCTGCTCTTGACTCATGGTACAAACCCCGTCACGCAGATGTCTTCTCTACAACATCCAAATAATTCATACTTTTCTTTCTGGGGAGGCCACTTGTGCTTGTTCAGTTTGTTGCTCGTTATAACAAAGGTCAACTACTGCAACTCCTACCTGTTTTTTCAAATTTTATTTGATACCTCTATTACCACAGCTGTAGGTATTGTTTAGTTCATTGTTTATGTTATTGTTTTCATACCTACATTCCATCAACCCCCATGCTCTTGTGCCAAGACTGACCACTATAGGGTTCTCCCACTGCCAATGTTTCACAAACATGATCAAGTAGTCTTTCAAGCCTTGACCTTGAATAGAAATGGGTTCTGTCTTGTAATTGTCCTAAAACTAATTCAATATTACAGAAACAGTGCACTATATCACTCTGCAGTGAATAATGAATGATGTAACCATTGAATTGATCTCAGTGAATTACTTAGTTGCAGTACAGAGGCTCCATACTGATGGCATACAATGCACTATAAGGAATATTATATATACTAATCTTTACAGTTGACATTTGGAAGGTTAGTACACAAAATGTACCCAATTTATACCAGTTTACATCAAACCTAACGTAACTTCACTCAAAATCTGACCGGTGCTGAGTACGCACAGTGGATTATTTGAGTTTACTAACTTTGTCAGATTTATACTCTCCTCTAAACGTTTTCGTGTTGCCAATCCCTTTATTTTCACTGTAGACTGAAAACATTTGGGTTCAATATTAAAAGATGAATATGAGACAAAAGATCACTATTTCAGATTTTATTTCCAGGTATTGTTATGTATATGCCCGGTTTAACCCTCCTGTCTTATCTTTATTGTTGTCTTTCCCCATGTGCTTCTGAGCACATGTGTTTTGTTTTGGTCCTGTCTCCACCCTTGCTCCACTCATTCACATTTGTGTCTCATTTAACCCTGCCCCTTCTATCCAGTTCCAGGTTTGTGTAATGTTGTCTTTGTATTTAAGACCTCTTTTTCAGTCTTTGTCAGTCCTTTTGTTTGTAAGTGTTTCCCTCTGTCTGCCTCCAGAACTGTGCCCATTCTGATTCTAGTTTTTAGGACATTAGCCAGTTCTGGGTCCGTACCCATCTCCACACCCTGGTCTCAGTCTAGTTTTGTCTTTGTACCTATGTCTGTTCCAGTTTTGGAACCTGTTTTTTATGGTCCATTTCCCAGTGTCTGGTTTTGTTGTCTCTATCCCCATCATTTACGTGTCCATCCCTGTCTATGTGTTTTGTTCTGGTCCTATCATGTCCCAAGTCCAGTCCCCTGCCATGTTTGTTTCTCCAGTCCTGCCTCATGCCCCCTGTGTTCCCCAGTTCCAGTCCTCTGTCCAGTCTCTGGTTCTGTCTTTTGTTTCTCCTGCACTGTCCCATTACCTGTTCCCCTAGTCCAGTCTCATCTTGTATGTCTCCAGTCACATCTCCTGTCATGTTTTTTGCTTCTCCTGAGTAGTCCCTATGTAGTCTTTTGTCTCCTGTCCATGCGTGTTCCATTTCTGGTCCCTCTCCTTTGCCAGGAGTTGCACATCGAGGAAGGGTCATTTATCTGTTCTGTTTAGTTCTCTTGTCTTCCCGTCTCATCTTTATCTTTTCCACATGTGCTTCTGAGCACATATTTTGTTCCTGTCTCCACCATTCCCATATGTGTCTCATTTTTAACCGTGCCCCTTCGTTATCCAGTCCCAGGTGTGTGTAATATTATCCTGGTATAAGGGTAGTGTATCTGTCACATACTACATACTCAAAACTAGTTTTAGTAATTAGTATGAAATTGGGATGCACCAGTCATACAGCCTTGCCAGGTAATGATTTTATCAGCTTTATTGAATGAATCACAAATAGCAGAGCCATCAAGGAATGTGTTTTCTTGTACTCAGAAATCCATTCTTAATCAGATTTCTGCAATACTTGATAGTGATAGTGACATGTTGGCATACCCTTCACACTTCACAAATTCATGTAAAATGAGTTAGTATAGTTAATATTCTATGTACTAAGATGCCAAACCTGCACTATTAAGATTAGTAAATAAATAATACCTTGTAGTATTGTGTTCTTTCAGTTTCCTAGTCTGCATATGCAGGAGAGTCCACCTTCCTCCCACTCCATTCACCTTCTTTTGTGAAAACTGACTATTGTCTGACTCATGTAAACCTGTTTTTCCTCTGTCTGGTTGCAAGTGCATGTAAATGCATTCATTGGATTACTGAGAAAATCTGATTTTTTGTAGTTATCAAATTATTGAATGAAATTGAGACATATTTGTGTTATACCTGAGTAATCTCTCATCACACTGCATTGGGTTTAAGGTCTTAATGGATGCACAAGCTGGCTAATTTGATTTCTCAGAAATTATAAAAAGCATTTTTCAGCTGTATTCAGAGAATCTTGGACTGTGGTGACATAGCAGCTGAGAAAGCAGTCTTCCTCTGCTGCAGCTGGGCAGCTGAATAGCTGGTATCTTCAGTCCACTATTAGGCTGCTGTTACCAGTCCACAGTATGTTTAATCAGAGAGCTGGTGTAGTAAATTTTACTGTAAACTAACCTGTATTCAAATTCATTGGAAGGCTGCTTCAAGGGGTCATTAAAAATGTGTGAGCAGTGGCAGGTGTGAAGTGAGATTCGACCTCCACACCAATGCATAACAATATTGCAGTTTACGGCGCTCCTATGTGGGGCAACCATGTATGTATTAACTCCATCATTAGATGTAGTTGGTGATGCCACAGCTGGAAGTTCCAGAGAAAACAACTCACCTTGCTCTCTCTGGGTGAAGAGCACACTACTGACAGAATGCTCCTGCAGGACCAATAGACTCTTTTGTCCTGCACGCCATCAGACTGTACAACTCCTCTCTGGGGGGGAGAAGTGGTAACAGGAGGAGAGAGGATAGGAATGAGTAGGAACTGGGAATCAGTAACCGGTAACATACAACCTGCATCCCGACCACCACAACACAACTGGACTTGTGCAATAAAGTTTAAAAGTGCAATAATAAATGCGCAATACCCCCTCCTACAGGACTCTATATATAGTCTCTATATTATATATTCTTTTTATTTATATAGTGTTTTCTTTACTAATTCTTATCGTATCCTTCTACTCTCTGTACTGTACTGATGCTGCTGCTGGAACCTTAATTTCCCTGAGGAAACCGTCCCAAGGAATCAATAAAGTCCTGCCTGCCTGCCTGCCTGATTTTACATCACTAAGCACTGATTTACCAAACCAGGTGCTGGATGAGACCTAAATAATACTAGACTCCCACGAGGAGAGCTTTGAAAGGTGGAGGTGATATAACTAAACAAATAATGAAATGTCTTTTAAACATCATTTGCAAAAGGTAATTAATAGAAATGCAATTTTCTTGTGAGGAAAAGTTAGGACACTATATGCCCTAATAGCTGGTATTTCATTGAAATAATGTCAATCAAATGTTTTCTTAAACCATTTAGTTGTCACTGACATCAACTGGAAGAAAGATTTTCCCATTTCTTCATGCAGAATCCTTTCAGCAATATGATGTTTTAGTGTCAAGTCTTTGTATAATCATACATGTTCTAGCTCTCCAGGCCCGGCTGCAGCAAAACAGCCCCAAACCAGAACACTTCCATTATTGTGCCCAAATAATTCAAATGATTCATCTGTACAAAGCACATTGTTCCAGAAGTCCTGTTCTTTGTCTCTGTGTTCTTTGACAAATTTTAGTCTTGCTGTTTTTTGGGTCAGCAAATGTTTCCTCCTTGATCACCTCCCATGAAACTCAAACTTGTTTGGTCTCTTTCTGACGGGAGATGCAGCACCTTGACAGCTCAAATGTGGCAAGAGCTATATCCACGTACCATGATGCCATTTTTGGATTGTTGGCATCTTCTTTATGCATCTTGCAGTCAGCTCTTTGGGTTGAACTTGCTAGGAGAACCTGACTTCCCCATGTTGACAGTTGTTTTAAATGTTCTCCAATTGTAAATTATTTCCCACACAATGGAATGGCTGATTTCTAAATTCTAAAAGATTTTTCAATCCCTTCCCAGACAAATATGCTTTTTGTAGGTCTTGTAAAGCCCCATGGAAGTCACCACCAACAATCAGGAGCAACATTGGTCTAACCATTTGCTGCTGATGTGCTGCACCTGATTGTAATCTCAGGCATTTTAAGTGGTAATAAATGTCGAGGTGTTCTAAAGTTTCCTCACAACAATTTAGCATTTATAACAATTACATTTCTTCAGTTTTATGTGTTTAGTTATATCACCTCCATCTCTCAATATAGTTCAAATGAAGATCAAATGTACATATGTTTAAATACGTTGAAAAAGAGAAAGGTGTTTATGGGGTTTCCTATACAATCTCTCTCTCTCTCTCTCTCTCTCTCTCTGTATATATTTACACACACACACACACACACACACACACACACACACACACACACACACACACACACTTTACTGTGCAAAGGTTTTAGGCACCCTGCATCAATGAAAATGAACACTTCTGATCCCACCCAAAATGTTTTCACCAACAACAACATCTAAAACATTTGTGTGTGTCAGTTTGTTTTTAATGAAGTATGAAAGCACATTTGAATTGTTCTTTATTTGTTTGGGGACAATCCAACACAGCTCATTTGCAGTAACACAGCACATGATGTCATAGAATAAAGGAACCCAAACCTGAACCTAAATGGTCCAAAGTACCTCGTGATCCAGGCCCATCAGATACTGTAAAACATCACCACCCTGAGTGTTAACTAACACACACACACACACACACACACACACACACACACACACACACACACACACACACACTCTCCCCAAGGTCCACACACATACACACAATGTGTATAGTGGCTACAGCATTAACACTGTTGTTTTCAAGATCACAGGAGTTGTGTGTGAATTACAACAGTTTTTAGGGTTTTAAAACAGAACGTAAAGACAGACCCCCAACAGCATTGTAGTGAGAATTAAATTTGAAATTTCATTTCCAGACTTGTTTCACATATCCAAATAACTGATGATTTATAAGCACTTAACACAATGCTAATTTGCAGAGTGTAGGTTTAGCTCCCATCATTGAACACGTAAGTTATGTTAGTTGTTTTTTGCTCAAACTAAAGAAGCAAACATCACACACCAGGCATGTCTTGTCTGGCTGTATTTGGAGTTAGAGCTGAACTGTACCTTTGTTTTGAAAAGTGTTGGGTACAGCAAGACCCTATACCTTAGCTAACTGCTTATGATCTCAACATAAAAAGTGCAATTCAGCCTTTCGTTATCCTAAAGGATTTTTCTTCCTCTAGCTGGGAGTAATGTGCTTCTATACAACTGTTTGAAGAGATTACACTTGCATGAACAAAATCTTTGTTTTTAATTGGTAGGACATGTCCCCTGTTTATCCCTGTTTTTGGGGAAACAGTACATTTGGTATTTCTCTAAACATTTCCTGCAGCTGAATGCAAATGTTGTGCATGCCTGATCAAACTCCATGTATTGCTGTAAGAGTAAATAAGTGGCATCCTCTTTAGTAGGGCTAGGCAATCCTGTTCCTGAGGCACCGAATTCCTGCATAGTGATTTCCCTGCTCTAACAGACCTACTGAACATGGCAAGTAACACTGAATTAGGTGTGCTTGAGCAGGACAAGCACAAAACTGTGCTGGAATATGGCACTCCAAGACTGGGATTGCTTGCCTCTTCGCTATAGTGATACAAGTCTGCACATTTTAATACACAATGATTTTTTTTACAGAATCTATGAGACTCAAAAACTAAAACATAAAATGAGCACAAAAAATATGGCTTATTTAGGGAATTTCTCATAGTTTGTCTGGAGATTTCTTCACAGAACCCAATGTACACTAAGCTGGTAAAAGTTAACAAATCTTAACAAACTCTTAACCTCAAAATAAATGATTTATGCCTTATTTTCAGTGTTTTTGCTGTTCTTTGTTCCACATCTCTGTTGAAGTCCACAGTTTGCATGCACTGTTATTTTTTTAAACACATAAAAATTCTTAATCTTTTACAAATCTATTGTATTGTTAAAAATAGGTGCCCTTTTGATGAATCAAATTTAACATGGTAAAAAGTGATTTAAAAACAACTATTTTAACATAAAAAACAACAACAAAAACCACAATGACCAAAAACCTATCCTGAACTGGGGCCCAGAAACCAAGCCCCAGTCAAAAAAGTGAAATTGGTGGATCACAAATGTTATGTTTAATTTTGTCTTCAATATTAAATCAATAGAAATTGCGTCTAAATTGTGCAGAAAAATTGTGTCACAAAGTCTGTCCCTAGAGGATCTGTTCACATACTTGCACACTATTTGAACAGGGCTGCCTAAACTTTTAGATCACCACCAGAGGCTGTGTTTATGTGTGCTCCTTGCGTCCCAGCAGTTTCTTAAATGCCTGCTTGAAGTCCTCATTGAAGCTGGTGTAGAGCAGCGGGTTGATCAGTGAGTTTATGTATCCCAGCCAGGTGAGGAAGTCCGACACCTTGCGGGATGGCTGTAGCACTTTCAGACCTACCAGCAGCTCCTTGATAAAAAATGGCAGCCAGCAAGCAATGAAGGCCCCCAGAATGAGTCCCAAAATGCGTGCTGCTTTGCGCTCGCGGGAGCTACAGATCTGGTTGCGTTCGTCTGCAAGCGGGTCAGTGTTGAGCTGGTCAAATTCCATGGTGGGGTCAGATGTGGACAAATCAGACACACAGAAGGCATGTGTGACCCGACAGTGGTTGAGGTGTGAATTCTGGCTGTCTGTGCTGCGGCTGCTGAGGTGCCGTGATGAGCCACGTTTCTGATACAGCGTCTTGGCAGCACTGTAGATACGTGAGTACAGGATCAGAATAAGAGTCATGGGAATGTAGAAGGCGCCAAAAGTGGAATAGATGCTGTAGCCAACCTGGTCGTGCTCTATGAAGCACTCATTTGTTCCATTGGCCCCGTCTGCACGGTGCCGCCAGAACAGGGGTGGCACAGAGATGAAAATGGAGATGGCCCACACGCTGGTTACCATGATGACAGCACGCCGAGGGGTCCTCTTTCTGGCATACTCAATGGCCTTGGTGATAGCCCAGTAACGGTCAAGGGCGATCACACACAGGTGGAGAATTGAGCAGGTGCAGCAGGTCATATCCACACTCAACCAAACCTCACACACCACCTTGCCCAGGCACCATGTCTCTGTGGCGATGTACAGAATACTCAGTGGCATCACCAGCACTGCCACCAGGCAGTCCGTGACGGCCAAAGAGCAAATGAGGTAGTTGGCGGGCAGCTGGAGCTTTCTTGTGGTGAAGATGGCTGCGATGACGGCGCCGTTAATGATAGCAGTCAGCAATGCCAGCAAGCCCAGTGGAGCTGCCACTGCTAGACGCTCTGTCACCATGGATATGTGGACTGCTGACTCTGGGGTGGATGTGGCATTGGTGCCATTGAGCGAAGGAGGAGTGCTGGAACTTTCCCACTGGTAGCGCTCCATCTCTATTTCAGGGTGCGACTCTCGCCAGACCACTGCTGGCCACCAGGAGGCACTGATTAGATAAAGCCCTACAGAAGACACAAACACATATAAGTTCAATTTCCTTTCATTTCACTTCAGTTGTCCACATAAATGAGTAAGATCTAATCAAAATCATGCAGAGTGGTTCGGTGTGAAACAATCAGTTCTGGTCTATAAAAGTCTAGAAAATAAGTGATTTGTTAATGGTGAAGAATGGAACCAGCTTTCTGAAACTATAAAAATTTCCTCAAAGCAATTATTACACCATGTAGATGAATATGCTACCCAATTCACAAAGCACTCATTTTAGAATATCTAAAACAAACAGAAGGTCTGAGAAGGTATAAAACATGTTTTTAAAATGTCGTATTACAGTGGGGGAGCTGTAATTTATACCCCACAATTTCACACCAAACCCACACTGAATGTGTTCATCTCGAACCCTGAGTTATACAGACAATTATATGAAAATCAGTGTAGTAATTTTTCAGGGAACTGAATATTTGAAACAATTAAAATATTTCCCGTGCTCTCTTTGGGCGTCATCACAACTAAAGGTCTGCCACTCAGTAATTCTCCACTGAAGATGATGCTTTGTGATAACATGCACCATTACTTGCTTTAATGAACAGTGTTAATTAGGAAAGACAAAATGTCATAAGAATTAGTGGAAATATGAACAATAACTCTAACTCTAACAATTTAGAATTATTTAGCATGTTTTGAATGAATGGTTTTTGAGAGCTCATTCTTCCTCGGTTACTTTTGTATAATTTGCACTCTGTTTATTATCTACATGACACTCATAGATCCAGTGACTGAAGAAGTAAATGTTTGATCTTCTAAACACCAGACACCTAATTGTTTCATCTCAACCTTTGCTACAAAAGTTGTGACTGTGTTCTTCTAAACTCTATATAAAGCTGCATCACCTTGCAAAAGGAACATTAACAGGGTCTGGACAGGTGTGCTGCCATATCTCTCATCCCCTTCCTGATCTAATACAATAGTAGAGTAATCACTGTGTGGAACTACAAACTAATCAATTAGCAGGCTGCTTAATGTAGCTACCATAAAGGGTATGAAACACAAAATTGAACGTAATTGTGCTGTAGCATTTTAGTATTAATCTACATTTTACAGCCGTTGTTGGGGGCAGTGATTTTATTTTACTTATGCTTTCAACTCCTCTCAGCTGAGGAGCAGCAAACTCAGTTACCACAAACAGTAACATATAAAAATGAGGATAATTAAGGCAGATAATTACATACTTACTGCTGTCCATTGTAGTTTTACTATAAAAATGTACCAGTATATCCCAATGGTTTGGGCAATGGGTGATTTGTTTACTGAGAAGGTAACTTTAACAAGCTTTAACAACCAACAGACAGTAAACATTAAGCTCACAGAAAAATGATACAATCTCCTGATCAACTCTGTGTAGTCTCCTCTCTACTTTCTTTAGAGCCAGTAGCGAAGAAATGGCTGTGCGTATATTAGCATCCGAGACAGCAACAGTACACTGAATGAAGATTCGTTTTTGCATCCCCTACTGAATTGAATGTGTGTTGATCAGAATTTATTTAATTGTGCACATCGATATTAGGTTGAATCAACATTTATTCAACATTATTTTTTTATTCAAATGCAAAACCAAGAAAAATTCAACCAATGCTTATGATTGAATCATGGTTGTTTTGTGGTTGAATAAATATATAATTAGCATCACCTATATTTATGCAACATTAATTCAACCCTGGTTGTTATTGTGACACTGAACAGTAAATTCAATGTCTTGCTTATGAATGAATTGTTGCATAACATATTATTATTATTATTATTATTATTATTATTATTATTATTATTATTATTATTATTATTATTATTATTTGAGTGCCCCAACCCTTCAAAACGTTTAAATGAACATTGACTTGACATCAGAATATCAACACTAACTGATGCTTATGAGGCAAGGTTAAATATAAGTTGTTTCCATCATCACTTTAACATTTATTCAATGTTCTTTGCTATCTGGGAAATTACCTTTAGAGCAGGAATATTATACACACACACACACACACACACACACACACACACACACACACACACACACACACACACACGCGTTCTTCAGACACACAAAAAACAGCTGCTCTATGCAATACACAGTGGCAGACACTAAGTGCTTAACAGTGTGTGTGTGTGTGTGTGTGTGTGTGTGTGCATTTAAGGGGAAATGAAAGCTAACAGCTTCTCCCAGTCTCTAATGCCTTTTTGATGGCAGCTGTATCATTGTCTGGTACTACCATAGTAAGCTATAACAAAAACATTAAACACAAATTTAACTGCTCTATAATCCCACAGCCTGCTGAAGTGGCCTACTGTAATGTGTGTGTGTGTGTGTGTGTGTGTGTGTGTGTGTGTGTGTGTGTGTGTGTGTGTTATTTTTGATACATATCTATAATACACATGGAATTTTTTTACATAAACATACAAACATGCAAGCAAAACATACGGGGTGTTTTCACAAAGTATACAAGCTGTAGTCATTAAAAATTCTCTTATTCAGATACAAGAACCTTGGTAGTCTACTTGGGATACCACACGTCCCCCAGCAGTTCTGATGCTGTTAGAAGCAGAGCTGGAGCACCTGAGATGAGATGGTCTGTGACTGTTCTGTCGCATTCCACATGACGTCCTCTCTGTAATGACATTTGCTCCCTTTTGGTTGAGAGTCTGACAAACCACAGGTGCACTGTGTTTGACCAGGAAACTCTTTGTGACACTGTTAGATGCAGATGGCCGGACCTGTGTGCAATGGGCATCTCCATCACGATAATGCACTCGTCCATTCTTCACATTTGATACAGAGTTTCCTCTGCTTTTCAGGCTCCCTACTCTCCTGAAATGTTCTGTGTGACTTCTGGCTGTTCCATAAGCTGAAAATGCCCCTGAAAGGGAGCAGATGTTGGTCTAGAGAAGACATGATACAGAATGCAACAGACCAGCTGCAGGCCATCATAAAGAGGCACTCTAGCGCTGCTTCTGACAGTTGCAGAACCGCTGGGAGATGTGTGGCAGCCCAGGGGGACTACCATGAAGGTGATTAGTGTAAGATTTTTGTATCTTATAATACAAGTATTTTGTTTATGATTATAGGTTGGATAGTTTTTGAACACCCCTACACACCTCGTATAGGATACACTATTATTGAATGTACACTTGAATATATATAAATATACACAAAACTACACATGACCAATATATGGCCCACGTCCTGACAAGAAATAAGTTTGTGTTTAAAAGGTCAAAACTCTGGTTCTCTGGTTTCTTCCTCGCTGTACCGCACACAGCAGGTGCCTCCTGCAGAAGAAAGCAGAACATGCTGACCTTTCCATTTGCTATAGCCATGCTGTTTGCAGAAGCTTATTCATTAAAGGCAGGACGAATATTTTAGGAGCAGCTGTCACTGTGTGCCTTCCCAGGTCTCAGCAGGCTACTCAGCCAAGGTCATGCAAGTGGGTGGTTGAAGGGGGTGGGAGTGGGAAGGCGTGGTGACAAGGGAAGGAGAGTGGTAAAAGGATTTTGCTGAGGGTCTGACTAGGGCTTGGTTAAAGGTTTAGTTGAGGGTGTGGCTGGGGCTTATTTAAAGGTTTAGTTGAGGGTCTGGCTGGGGCTTATTTAAAGGTTTAGTTGAGGGTCTGGCTGAGGTTTGGTTAAAGGTTTAGTTGAGGGTCTGGCTGGGGCTTGGTTAAAGGTTTAGTTGAGGGTCTTGCTGGAGCTTAGTTACAGGTTTAGTTGAGGGTCTGCCTGGGGTTTGGTTAAAGGTTTAGTTGAGGGTCTTGCTGGAGCTTAGTTACAGGTTCAGTTGAGGGTCTAGCTGAGGTTTGGTTAAAGGTTTAGTTGAGGGTCTTGCTGGAGCTTAGTTACAGGTTCAGTTGAGGGTCTGGCTGGGGTTTGGTTAAAGGTTTAGTTGAGGGTCTGGCTGGGGTTTGGTTAAAGGTTTAGTTGAGGGTCTGGCTGGGGTTTGGTTAAAGGTTTAGTTGAGGGTCTGGCTGGGGTTTGGTTAAAGGTTTAGTTGAGGGTCTTGCTGGGATTTGGTTAAAGGTTTAGTTTAAGGTCAGGCTGGGGCTTGGTTACAAGTTTAGCTGAGAGTTGAAAGTTAGCTGAAATTTTGCACTGACCATATGGAGTTTGGGGTTTAGTTGGGGTTTGGTTAAGGGTTTGGTGTTTAGTTGGGAATTTGATTGAAAGTATATGGGGGGCTGGTCAAGGGTTTGTTGGAGTTTCAGGGGAGTTTGGTTGAATGTGTATATGGTGTATTGCTTAAGGGTTTGCTTGGGGTTTAGTTGGTATGATAAAATGATAAAAAAAATTGGGAGAAAAAAAAACAAAAACAGATTTCATGTGCCCCTGCACAATGTATAAGAAAAATGGCAACTTTAGCAGAGAGGAGAAAACTCCTGTAAGTTTATTCATCCTTTCTACACAATGGAAACCTACAATGAAAACAGCAAAAAATGGAGCTATATATTTTTTTTTGCACAAGAGTGATAATGAAATTTAGCATAACTGAAGAGTGAGAAGTCCTCCTGTCAGCAGTGAACTGGTTTTTACTGAGAGACAGAAAGTAATTTAAAATCACCATCAGTTCTAAACTGTCCAGAACAAGAGAGGGATGAAAAAGGAATGGTGCTCTTCACTGAATGTAGGTTCACAGATTATCCACAGGGTGGGAGTAGTGAGTGTATGAGAGTGTATGAGAGTGTGATATTGTTGGTGCATATCTTTGAGAGATGTTGACGATGTGAACCAGTTTGTGTGGGTGTGTGGGAGAAAGATAAAGCCACTTCAGATAAAAAATTAAAATATACCCTGTGTCTCCAGGAAACACTGTAAATAACCTGTTTCACACACACACACACACACACATATAATAGTATTTGTATGTGAAAGATGAAACTGCTTCATCTGTTTCTGTTTCTGTGTTTGAAATGAACCCCAAACTCTTAGCTCCTCACAGCGATATGTCAAAATAGCAAACATGTTCATTTATTAAACATTTTATTTAAGCAAGAAAGAGACAGAGAGAGGAGAAAGAGATTTGATGGCATAAAGAGAGAGGATGAAAAATACAAGGACAAGAAAGACAGAACAAGAGATAGGTGTCTGGTTTAATGGGTTCATTTGAAGGTAGTGTTTAAAACTACTTTTTAAATGGCTGAATCCGTTTCCTGCAGTGGTGTATCATTGCTGCAGGCTTAGATATGTTGTACTTAGTGTAAATACAGGGATATGTTCCTAGAATTTATTCTTATGATTTCAAGAAAAAGATTTCATTTTTTATTTTCTATTCAGGAATTTAGTACCCAAATTTCACACCATTTCAGTCCTTTGCATTTCCATGATTCTACCAGCACTGATGGGGAGAGGGAGGGCCTTCTCACTCAGAGGGTCCTGGTAATGGATAGCTGTGACATTACTAGAAACTTAATCTGAAACCGCCCAATGATTCCAAATGTAAGACATTTGAGCTTCTCAGAAACCCACAAAACATATCATATGGGTCCTAGTTTATCCCTCTTTGGGGATCATCTTCCCTGTTTTTTGTAAGTATGCTTTGGTATTTGGGCAGCAGTATTTGCTGTTTGTCTGGTAATCTCCATTCATTTAATGGCAGCAGCAACAACACAATCTCAGCAGCCCACACACATAGCAGCCCACTGGGAGCTGTCCTCCCAGTTGGCAGTTGATCCCTGAGTGGGTGTACTGATATTTACATGCACATTAATATAAACAAATGCTGAGACTATTAATGCTTAATTGAAAGACTTACTACACTGTGCATTCATATTATTCCACTGATACAATAAATATTCTGATAACCACACAACTGTAAATATCTGAGACAGCAATGTTGAGTAACTGCATGGTTAGCTGTGTTCCCTGCTGCAAAACTGTTCAAGCAGGTTAAACTTGTTAAGCTGATTGTACTTTCAAGATAACTGTTTACTATCTTTTTCAATAATATATTGTCTTCTACACAATATTATTTATGCCAATGATATGATAATAATAAAATGGCATAATAATGCAATTACACCCTTTTAAAGATCAATAAACTTTTAATTATTATTTGGTTGGGAGATACCTTCATGTACTGCAATCCTCAGTTGTTGATTCACTGATCATGGGGCCCACTGCACACTCTTCCTACATAATGCTGATTTTGTGAAAAAAAACCCCAAAAAACTGGTAATTTTGTTGCCGATTTTTTATAGACTGGCTAAAATATTGGTGGTATTCAGTCATGCATAGCAAATACACAAGTAAACACAATAGGCAGCACTGAGGTCTGCACAAGTAGTAATTCAAAATCCATAAGTCTTCAGGCTGGTTGACCAGTATTAGTTACTTTTTGCTTGAATTTGAGGGTTTAGCTGGTGAACAAGCATGATTAACCTGACCAAACATGTCAACTTATATGACCAGGATCACCAAGCTCACTGATCAGGATGACTAACAGCATGACCAGCAAGATCAGCATCACCAAGCTGAGTGACAAACAAGACCATTGGGACCATACTGTACAATGACATGACTAGCATTGCAAAAGATTCAACATACACTATGCTGGTCAACTAAAAATTTTCAGCCAGGCTAGCAGACCAAATGTGCCACACACTACAGCACAGGATTGATTCATGCAAATGGATGTTAACGTTGTCAAAGAATCAGCCATAAGATGCTGTTTAAACCCTTTTATTAATGAAACAATGCAACAGACACTACACTCTTACAGTCCCACTCTAACTAATTAACCTTCATTGCTTACAGGTTGCCGTATCCGTTCCAGGATGTGCTATTGCTCTAGGGGATTTGGCAGGTAAGTATAAACATCACTAAATACCCTGATACCTCCCACCTATTTTCTTTTGGCAGTGAGTAACTTACTCTAGACTACTACACTTTAAATATCACTCTTTCTATTATTTACATGTTCAGCCTTTATGCATTTTTACTCACCCTACTGGATCTCGTTAATGTAAGTTTCTCTCCTGAGTTCTGCATTAATAATGGTCTTGTTTTGAGATTTCCTTTTCCTCGGGTTGTCTGCTTTGGCAGTCCTCTTCTCTACTTTTTTTCTGGCTCTCTTGACAGTCTCCACAGTTGTCTTCGGTTTCTTCTCTTTTCCCCTCCTCCTGGAGAGATGATGACGTAGGAGCTTGGAGTGATGCTCTTGCTTACCACTTTGGCAGGACAAGTCAAAATATTTTACAGTGTTGCAAATCTGGAAGTTTCCACACCCCATGCCTGTTCAGCCTTTGGTGCTGCATCTCTCTCTCTCTGATGTATGCACTGTCAGGCCATTCTGGAATGAGATTCTTCTCAAAGGTAGGCAATGTAGTTCTTATCTTTCTACCCATCAGTATCTCAGCTGGGCTCACACCAGTTAAAGTACTTGGTGTCACTCTGTAGCTCATAAGGACCAGCAGGGGGTCCTGTTGTTTCAGAATCCCTTTTGCACTGCTCTCTCTGCATGTCCATTTTCCTGTGGGTGATGAGTGGTGGATGTTATGTATCCAACATAATATTGTTCTCTGAATTAATAACTCCTGGCTTGTGAACTGGGGCCTATTGTTGCTCACTACCTGGGATAGTATTCCAAATCTGCATATACCTGTTTGAGTCTTTGAATGACTTGTGTTCTTGTCATAGTTGGTAAGTGCAGCAGTTTAACGAGTGTTGTAAATAGTAGTCTGACACTTCCAGGCAAGTTAGTTCTTGGTGTTCATATGTTCTACAATGAACTTTATTGAGTAGAGTTAGCTGTTGGCCCTTTTCTCTGTGCTCTCATGTTCTCTGTGCAGAATGAGCATGTTTTAATTCTTTTCTTGATATCAGCCAAGCTGCCTGGCCACCACTCTGCTATCTTCGCAGACAAACCTTCATCAGGTCTTGATGCCTTTCATGGATGCATTCTAGGTTGTAAGTTCTATTTCTATTCCCCACTTTAACTAATCCATCCATTTCTGATTGTTTACACCTAAAGAGCTGGGGCACTCCTTGTATGTTGTGGCCATCCAGACCTGAAAAATTTTAGCTCTTCCTACATTTGTTGATCACTCTGAATATGTGCTTTGATCTTCCTGAGTTTCTGCTGTGATGCATTCTATCACTGCATTGATGTGCCATGTGACTTCTTGCTCTTGCTCTACCTTGCTTTACAGGCTCTTCGAAAGTGTCTTATCTGCCACTATGAGGGTCATTCCAGGTGCATATTCTGCTTTTGGCAACAAATCACAACACTGGCCAAGTCACTGCTGTTAATCAGTAGTATAAGGGGTTTATGATCCGTGATCAGTTTGAACTGTCCCATACCCACCAGTGAGCCTTCTTGAGCAGTTTGCAATAGGCCTCCATATCTCTCTGTCCAGGTATTTCAATAGTCTGCCTATTCCATAGCTGCTTGCATCTGCTGACACTTTTTGTTTGGGCCATAGTGTGCAAAGACTAGTGAGCTTGTCATTATTTCTGAAGTGACTTTTGCTGTTGCTAATCCCATGTCCATGCGGAATTTCCTTTTAGGAGGTCACATAGGAGTCCTCTGATTGTTGATATGTCCAGTATGTATTTCCTCACATAATGAGCTCACTCATGTTTTGCCAATTCAGGGTCAGGTTGGACTCCTTTCTTATTGAACTCTTGCCCAAGAAAGTGAAGCTGTTTATATCGGAAAACACATTTGTACTGCATAAGGCTCTGCTCTCTCCCTTAACCTTATTTTAACAGGTTTTGTCATCAACATCTCATGTTCTTTTAAAGCTGTGCTTATCTGCTCTACTCATCAGATTAGGCCCTTTTCTGGTGCTGCTGATCTGCTTAACAGGTTGGTGACATACTCCATGCACTAAAATTCTGTACATTTTTCCTTTGTACACTGCATTAGTGCTTAGCTGACCAGGCTAGCAGACCAAATGTGCCACACACTACAGCACAGGATTGATTCATGCAAATGGATGTTAACGTTGTCAAAGAATCAGCCATAAGATGCTGTTTAAACCTTATTAACCTTATTTTAACAGGTTTTGTCATCAACATCTCATGTTCTTTTAAAGCTGTGCTTATCTGCTCTACTCATCAGATTAGGCCCTTTTCTGGTGCTGCTGATCTGCTTAACAGGTTGGTGACATACTCCATGCACTAAAATTCTGTACATTTTTCCTTTGTACACTGCATTAGTGCTTAGCTGACCTAAGCAGTCTAGTTTTCCCCTAGGCTGTTCAGCACAGTGTCTGGTCTTTGTAAAAATGGGTTCTGTTTAATAGCTGCAAATGTTTTATAATTAACTATTGTGGCATCTGCACCTGTTTCTATCTTAAACTGGGCACTTCTGCCCTCAATCACCAAGGAAACTGTCCATTGCTCTCTGATATCTTTAGTTCCACACATTGAAACTAAGTAGTAGTACTCCCCCTCATCTTTATGATTGTTCATGAAAAACATGTCCTTTCCCAGTGTGCCTTTTTTCTTTCACCATCTATGAACAGTGTTTGCTGCTGGGCATTTTGTCTTGTCTGTGTGCTGTGTTTTTCCACTCTTTCCACATGTGCCTGTTTTAGTCCTTTAACTTCACTTGTTCCCAGCTTCGTGTGTATTTACTGTTCACTCCATCTCAGTTCTCATTGTGCTCCATGGAGCAAACTGTCTTTGCTTTCTCCATTAAGGTTTTTTTGTTTACCTCTTGTCACCAACCAACTTTCTTTAATTCTATACAGGCTGCCATAGCTGTTCCAGGAGGTGTCTCTTATTTTACATTAACTGCAATTTAAAGTTATAATTTTTGCCCTCTCCCATAAAGTCACCATTTTGGAGATACATGTTTTTCATTGGACAGAGATGATAAGTCGACTAGCTCTCTGGCAAGGAAACTACCAATCAACTGCTGTTCAAACTAACTCCATTCCTGTTTAAGTACAGTTAAAATACCTTGAACAGTGATTTGAATGTATTAATAACTACATTTCTATGCAACAGTAGAGTACAAAATGTCAACAGCTTTCAAAAAGAATCAGCTGCTTGGTGCTTTATAATTGAATTGGAACTGTTATAGGAATAATTATTTTAATGACTGCTATGAAAGAAATTTCAGACACTGAACATGTATTAGCTGATCAACTGCATTTGGCACACAAAGAGGAAAAAAATACATAAAAAAGCAGTTTCCACACACAGTGCCAGAAAACATGCTCAAACCAGCAAGGCTGTCCAGATTTAGCACAAGGTTGAAGAAAGTTTGTCTAAAAGGGGCTGGACTGACCCTGGCCACATTGTTCCACAGTGTGGAGGACGAGGCTGTTGTTTCTGTGGGATAATTGTAGTAATTAGCAGCTGTACTATTGCAGCCGTGGTGCTGGAGAAAAATAAGCGTGTCCTGTCTCTGAAGACGAGGTGCTTTGTACCTTGCTGTGCGAGTTTATGCTGGTGGGTGTATGAGCATAAAGATGTTCTACTGAATTTGAGGAAAATGTCATGAGAACAGCAGTTGTCACTTGAATATAAACCCAAACAACCATACAAAATCCCTGAGAGTGGAAAAGTTGTTTCTGCATTGAAACTGCAACACAATTTGCGCCAATAGCACTAATAAACATATAATTTCTAGTAATGCCCTGATCTGATCCAAGTACATTTTAGTTCACCTATTATGCCCAATGAAGCTCTAATGACATTAATATCCATAAAGATGTTTAAACAATATTAATATCCAGAATAAAGCTCTAATAACATTCATTTCCAGAATAAGGATCTAATAACCTTAATATCCAGAATGATGTTCTAATCAAATTGAAATTGATATCCAGAATGACATTCTACTAATACTAATATCCAGAATGAGGTTCTAATAATATGAAGTACTAATAACATTAATATCCACAATAAGATACTAATAACATTAATAGCCAGAATGAAGCTCTAATAGCATTATTGTCTAGAATGAAGTGCTAATAACATTAATATCCTAAATGAAATTCTAATAGCATTAATATTCAGAATGAAGTTCTAACAACATTAATATCCAGAATAAGGTTCTAGGAACATTAATATCCAGAATGAAGTTCTAATATCATTAATATACAGAATGAAATTCTAATAACATTGAAATCCAGAACGAGGTTCTAAACATTGATTTCCAAATTGAAATTCTAATAACATGAGTATTTAGAATGAATTTCTAATAACATGAATTTCTAGAATGAAATTCCAGTAAGATTAATATCCAGAATGATATTCTAATAACATTAGAAAATTAGATTCTTCTAATTCTTTCAGAGCTAGAGAGTGTACACACTCCATGCAAACAACTGAACACATTCTACATAAGCCTCCTCCTTGAATCAGTGTGTCTGCATGACAACATACAGTTGTACATGCAGTCTAGGATTCAAACAAATCAGACATACTAGCTTTTCTATATGTGGTCAGTTCATTACTGAATGGCCCAAGGCCACTGATGACACATAATCCACATTGCTCTGCCATTCACTTAATACACACACATCCCTAACAAAACACACACACACACACACACACACACACACACACACACACACACACACACACACACACACACACACAAACACAGGCATTCACCCACCCACCCACACACACGCTCTATGAGCAATATAGCAGTATACAGCAGCAATAAATTGCGGGACTCTGTGGGAATGACTTTTTAAGACCTTGTTCCTGTAAGGTTTTCAGTGCAATATCCCTGCGCAGATTCATAGGAAGTGTCATTTTTTTCTTTATATATATATATATATATATAAAAAAACTATAGATTTTATTTTTCATTATCTATAGCTTTCCAGACAATATGTAGCAGATGAAGCAGTTATTGTATTTTACTAATATTCAACCAAAGTTTCATTGCTGCTGTAACATTGTGAATTTCCCCACTGCGGGACTAATAAAAGATTATCTTATCTTATACGAGACTATAACACACACCTTAATATTCACACCCTGCACTCACTCTCCACTGCGCTGCCCCTCAAGCACAAATTTAAATACCCTGCTGCCACTAACAATGGGCGTGTTGTTAACCTCTAAGTGCTCCTTATCAAATGCACATGCTTTAGAGTACCTGATTATGCCTCCATGTGTAGTGACCCTGCAAAATGTTAACCTTACATTCTAGCAAATGTTTTTCAATGTCCCAATTCCAACACACAATTTTTTTTTTTGTTGGGGGGGGGGGTATCATAAGTAGGTCGCGGGTACATGGGAGAGTAGTAGTCAACATTGTCATATCATCCATGTAAGCCTTAATTGGTGGGAACTGTATGCAATTGTGAGGCTGCACAAAGGCTCCACACCTACAACCCACTTAAAAACCATAATCTCCTCCTTCACCATGATAAATGCTAATGGTGAAATGGTGCACCCTGTCATTAAACCTATTTCAAGCCATAGCCAAGACATAACATACTCCCCTGTATTGAGGCAGAACATAATATCCTCAAAAAAATGTATTAACCAACCATTCCCCCCTATCTGGCACCTGAAAGAACTTGAAAGCTTTCCGCAATAAAGCATGTGGCACAGAACCAAAGGCAATAGCCAAATCCAAAAACACAACATGGGGAGCTCTCCTCTCTGCCATTACAGTCTAAATCTGGCAAATATACCAAATATATACTACTATGCTCTAAACAACTTGCAAAACCTGATATCCCTGCTGCCTTTTTTCACAGCTTCAGGTAAGCAGAAAGCCTCTATTTTCCATAAAAACATGCACTTTTCTACACTCGATATGACACTCCATTGGGCCCTGCTGCCAAGCCTATTTTTGCACACTGCACCACATTCTGTTCCTCACTCTTTATCTCCGCCTGCAGTTTCTTCATTCCCTTGCTTCCACTGCTTTCTCAGTAACCTCAGTTCCTTGTAAGTTTCTCTATGTCTACTTGTCGCCTTGTCTTTACTACCTCTTGGCTCTTTTCTTACTTTTGTAAAATATCAAATTGGCACTCAATACTCAAAGATAACTTTACCAAGCCTATTCAATCCACTCTCTGCAGTCCTTTTCATGTCATCATTAACATGCTTCAATACCACCTTATTTCCTGCTCCTGGCCATCTATCCATTGCTCTTTGACCAACTCCTTTCTCCCTCCACAACTGCCTTTCACTAGCCGTCTGACAACTATCACCTTCCCTTTCACCCTCTTGTGTAACAAGCACTGTTCCATGCCGAGCCTCGACACTCCTTCATCCAAGCACCTCTTCTTCCCTTGGTGAATCCTCAGGCCTCTCACTGACATCACCGTCCTCCATCCATACACACAATTCTGCAACTTCTTTCACCCTGTTATCCACCTGTGAGTCATCTTCCACTTCTGCTCTCACAGACTCCTGGGGTATTGCACTTCTGTTTCTCAACATAGCTGTATTTTATTCCATCCACATGATGAACCATGATTGCCACAGGCACAAATTGTAGCCCACGGCAGCCCAACTAGGACCTATTCCCTTTATCAGCTGTCTTTTCAAACTGCTACAGGGTCTTTCCCCTGTTGTCACCTTCCCTATTCACAGCAGTCACTAGTTCAACTAAATATGAACAGAAATATCACAGGAAGATAGCAAAGTCACTTAACAACTGGGATTAGGGCACACTCCACATTTCTATTACCACCTGACTTTAAGCAATACTAAAACAAGCCAATATACCTACATTTAGAGTGTGTTATTAATATTCACACCAATGAGAGACTGTAACACACCTCACTTTATATCACACTACCTACATTTAGTCTGCTGTAGTAATATTCACTCATAAATCTGGTGTTTCAGGCTGTATTAGTGATGCTTGGTTACACCTTGAACTGTACAAGAGGCAGCATCCTTCAGAGAACAGAATTCTTACATGTGACCTGTAATTAAGCTAAAGTGAAAATTTTTGGCTGATATCACATGAATGATTGTGCATAAAACCAAAACAATGAGTGTTCCGGTGGGGGATAAAGAGCCATTAGCAAGTCATGGCTATTTTATTAACCGGGTAAGTATTACTGACCCATGAAAGATCTTGAGGAGGCTGATTACTGTTAAAATGATACACATTTTGTCATTGTGGGGACATGTAATACATCTCCCCCAAAACAGCAGCTTCTCCTGGTTGCTGAGGCCTCCATGTGTTTCAGTATTTTTTCCCCTTTGTCTCCTCTGTTTTCCACATTCATTACCATAGATTACTTTATTAATCATTATTAATTTTGAATGTGGCTCTGAGATTAGCTTATGCTAACAGCATCATTAAGCATTAACAGTCATCAGTGACGGTCAGATGATAGTAGGGGGAAGACATGCATAATTCAACTTTCTGTTTAGCACACCATTACACTTCATGCTGATCAAAGAACCACAGCATTAATTATAATATGCATAATGCCTCAGTGGACAACAGAGCTCTAAAAAATCATATATTACAGTTGACTAGTTCAGGAAGGAGAGGCTGCTTTGTTCAGCAGCAGGATGGGGTGACATATGCTTTTGCTTCTGCATCTCTGTGTGGACGAAGAATCGACCAGTGGTCTTCAGCCCTGATTCTGGAGGCCCACTGCTCTGCACATTTTTGTTTGCCCACTTTAATATCCACTTTAGTTCTGCAAAAACTTGCTAAGTTAATTAAGTTAGATTAGTTAGAGATTCTGGATCTGGAGCTGTGTATTCCAGACAGGTTCGCAAGGGCTTGACTCCGTCCTCCAGACAGGTTCGCGAGGGCTTGACTCCACCCTCCAGACAGGTTCGTGAGCAGCTGGCTCCGCCCTTCAGACAGGTTTGCGAGCAGCTGGCTCTGCCTTCCGAATAGCACCAAATGGGGATACAATGGCGTCGCGCGCCCTCCTCGCCTTTCCAGGGGCAACACCCGGTCTCCTACCAACCCTCATTGCTAAAACCATTGCTCCAGGTGCTGCCTCGATGGGAGAGGCCACAGTGTGACCCAAATGCCCTCAGTAGGACTGGACTGAACAGTCCTTCACACATGGCTCAGGAACTGCCAGACATCTGCCATGTCCTTCAGCACAGACCCCCCATTAACCCTGTCCCAGCATGCTTCCTCTCTTGCCACATCAGGCTCGAGAGTAGCAGAGGCAACTCTTTTTTCCCCACCTCTAGAGGGGTCGTCCTCAGGTGAGGGGGTGACCCGAGCACGCAGCTTATGGCACTTCCGACGACCACTGGTTTCGGCCATGTCCTGCCTCGAAGGCAGAGGCAAACACAGGGGTTGATAATTTAATGAAATAAAGAAAAACCAAAGTTGGGATACTAACAAACAAAACTGGGGAATACTAACTAAAACTAAATACACTAAACCTAAACCGAGATAAACAAAGGAACCAGATTTACAAAAAACAGGATCTAAAGAAACAAAGACTACAAACTAGTGATGGGTTAGGCAACACTGATGCGTCGGCACATGCGCCGAGCTCCTAGAGCAAACCCGCTTTGCGTGTATCGCTTTCAGCAAGTTACATGACCGATTCAGGAACAGTTTCGAAATGACACTAACATGACAAACTGTGTTTATAAGGAAGGGCATCTGTCGGGATGCATCTGCCAAAAAAAAATCACTGAACTTTAGCGGTACATCGTCTTTTTCATCCAAAACTATGGAACAGCCTCAAGGAAAAAGAATGTTTTCTGCTGTGTGGGAACATTTTGATCTTACATCGGAAATAAGGTATTTGTTTTAATTGTGTTGTTGTTTCATCTGGTTCCTTTCAGAGCTTCCACTTATTCCACTGAATCCAAAATCTCAAATTGACTGTTATTTTACTATTCATATTATGTTCTGCAGGTTAAATGTCACATTTGTTTGACAGAATTGTCATATTTAAACAAATCCAACTACTCAATGCTGAGGCATTATAGGGCCAAACATGAGAATGAAGTTCCAGATACACCCAGGATAAACTCAGATATACAACCATTCTACAATTCTTTTAAAATTAATTTCTATAAATGTAGTATTTACTACATTTTTAACCATCAAGCTTCCAGGAAGCAGATGCTGGATGAGGCTCTGCTGAATTTCATCTTGAAGGACTGCCCTCATATGTTTTGCCAACCAGAAAGGTTTGTGTGGAAATGATCTAAAGTACTAGTTGATAAATCCAATTTATTTAATCTTTAATTTAAATGTATTTATTTATTTATTTTTGGTTTGACCAATTTTCAGACCATCAAACAAATGGTGGCCAAAAAGTACGAGGAGGTACAAGCAAGCTGTGGCAGTGAGTATAACGGCTGGCGTGGACATCTGTGAACATGGAAGCTTACTTGGCTCTTACCTGTCTACATCTGTGTTGGGAGTACAATACTTTCCACAAGGTCACACTGCTGACAATTTGGCCCAAGTCAAAAGAGCCATAATGGAGGACTGGGCCATAACCAATAAAGTAAAGTGTCTTGTGACTGACGCAGCACCAAACATGATTGCATCCACTAGACAGCTCCAAATTTGGCACTCAATTTGCATTGCACATACTCTCAATTTATTAGTTAGAAAATCATGTGATCAGATCCCCACACTTACATCCATCAGGCACAAAGCTAGGCACATTGTCACATACTTCAGATCAAGCACTACAGCCAAGTGCGGCAACAAATGGGTCAACCAACCATGAAACCTCTAAATGAGGTGCCAACATGCTGGAACAGCACATATAAAATGCTGTCAAGGCTGCATGATGAGAGGGAACCAGTGTGGGTATCTCTGGCCTCTCTAAAAACAGATTTGTCTCCACTTACAGCTGATGAGCATACCATCATAAGAGAAACACTTCTTGTGGTTACTCCTTTCCATCAAGCTATAGTGTTGTCTGAAGAGAGGCGAGTGTCAGGGTCAAAGGTCATTCTGATGATGAAAATGCTCTATCTTGCACTAGAGGGTAATGCCTCTAACCTGCACACACAGGCAGCCATACACCTACATGAACACCTGAAGCGTTGAGTCACAGACACTGCTTCCAATCTGGAGTCATTAAGGGTGTTGACTTCTAGAACCCAGATTTAAATCACTCGGGTTCTGCAGTTCCTCCAAGGGCAATGAGGCCAGTAGACTGCGTTCCGAATGTGCATCTGTAATCAGACGCAAAAATGAGCCCCAGCCTGGACCATCTTCACAACAGCTGTCTGCATCCACATCAGGCATGTTATTCAGCATTATTTGTTTGTTGTTGTTTGGACATCATGTATTTAAATGCCAATTTGTTGTTTCTAGATAACCTTTGGCACCATCTTGATGTTGAAATAAGCAGACAATCCAAAAGTGCCACTGCTGATGCCATCCAGGAGGTGCAGAAATACCTGGCAGAGGGCAATATTGCCAGGTCTCAGGATCCTATGATATACTGGCAGAACCAAAAGACTATTTATCTAAATCTCTTCCGGCTGTCATTACAATGTCTTTGCACTCCAGCCTCCCACATGAGTGGGTGTTTTCTACAGTTGGAGAAGTTGTTTCACAAAAGCGTAACATTCAAAACGTTGGAAAAACTTATGTCCACAAGCATCCTCATTCCAAACACATTCACTTAGATTTTCACGTTCTGTTACATGTTCACTTTATTGACTGTACCTAAGAATATCAAACATATTTTAAATGTAACTGCATATATGAAATTATATAATATACAATAAAATACAATGACTAAAAACAAATTTTGTATAGACAAGGTCAGGGGTTCTTAACCTAGGGGGGTTGCGAATGTGACACCAATTAAGACGTAATATCATTCTCAGTCTTGATGGAGTGTGAAGGATATGGCTTGGCAAACCACTGTTGCTTAAAATAGAGCATTTTTAGAAGTCAGGGGTCGGAAACCCGTGGCTCGAGAGCCTCATGTGGCTCTTTCATCCTTATACCGCAGCGCCGTGTGGCTTAGGAAAATACATTATAAGTATTTAATTGAAATGTATTTTGTTGCTTCAATTCTTTTTTCAATTTTCATTCTAAATTGGAAGATTATTGTGACCTAAAATTATACATTATTATTTTCCGTCTCTCAAAATAAGCATCACATTTGTGGAAGCCGGTTTACCATCAAAACCCGGCAGGTGTAAATCAACCTGGATCCGGATCCAAATCTGAAGCTGGAGCTGGATCTGGATCTGACTGACATAGCTGACAAAGGCATGTGGGTATCTGAAGTCAAACGCTTGACAGAGGATCTTGAAGATGATCAGAAGGCCACTCTTGTTCAGAATAAAAAATGGAGTGATATTGAGAACCTACCAGGACAAACTTGTGTTTGGAACATGGAATGTCGTCCCCGACACCCATATAAACATGAAGAAATATGCATTTGAAGTCCTGTCGATCTTCAGATCCACATACAGTATATATGTGAGCAGCTGTTCTCCACCATGAACTACATTAAAAACAAACACTGCTCACAACTAACGACAGCTTACAGTCCTGCAAAGGTGAAAGTGATTTCATACAGCTCAGATCTGCAGACACTCTGCGCAGAGCTTCAGGAGCTGAAGTCCCATTAACCAGCTCAAAGAAATATTTATTCAGATATTTTGCAAATATTTATTTTTCATTGTTTAGTGACATAGTGCTTTTTTTCCACAGTGTATTTTTTAATTCAGGTCTACTCTCTGTTACACACTCTGAAAGCCCAAAGATAAGGAAATAAGGATGACGGCTCACAGCATGCTTTTGCTTTTGTTTGCTGCATGAATAATTTAAGTTCAGCTTTTTAATTCATTTGAAAGAAACCTTCCTCTCGGCGGGTTTTTTTAAGAATTCAAAATGTTCAAAAAGCCTTCATTAAATAAATAATATCTAATTTTATTGGATTTCAAACACACTATAGTTGTTTATACAAAATGTAATGGTAAGAAAAAGCAATATATACTGTGTTATCTTCATTTTAGATGTCAAAATTTTTGGGGGCTCCCAGTGTTTTATTTTCCGTGGAAACTGGTTCCAAATGGCTCTTTGGGTGTTAAAGGTTGCCGACCCCTGCACTAGAGGAACATCAGAACAGAAAAAAAACAAAGAAAGTGAGAAAATATGATGAAAAATACTTGGAATATTTTGCGAGTTATTGATACCGTTTTTTCCCGGGAGTAGGGGGGTCGCAAAATTTACTGGAGCCTAAAAGGGGGTTGCACAGTGAAAAAGGTTAAGAACCTCTGGACTAGGTCATCAAATCAGTCAGTCAATTATGTTGCCTGCAGGGATTTTTAAGGTTGTAGGTGTCAGTATTCAGTGACACAGTATAGACACACTATCAATAGTTTCCCTATGGGTCGAAACACTTCATGACGCCTCATCTATCCAGCACTAAAGACTACAAATAAACCAACCAAAGCAAATTACACTTACATACAGAGTACGGGACCAAAGTACAAACAAACAAAAGCTACCTATGCTAACATGCAGGGTAGATAACAAAAGGACTGACAAAGACAGACTGAAACAAAGGTTCTTAAATACAACATGACATTGATCACACCTGGGACATGATAACAAAGGGGCAGGGTTACAAATCAGACACAGATGGGAATGGGAGGAGCAAGGGAGGAGACAGGACCTTAGGAGCACATGGGGGAAAGACAGAGATGAACAGGACTGACAAAGGGCAGACATGACACAGGGTTGGGGTCAACTTGCATAAAGTATTCAACTAGTCCACAAATCCACTACTAATTCCACTATCAGGCACTGGGTGCATCATTCAACAAATTAAGTTATTGAAGAACAGAGGTGGTATAAACAGTTAAGTACAGACAGAAGAGAAAATAGCCTTTCTGCCAATTGGAAGAACAATGAATGTCAGTAGTCTGAAAATGAAGGCTGCAGGCGATGTATGACTATGTCAGCAACATAGTCTGCCTTTACTATAAGGGAAGAGATTCTAAAAGTGGTGATTTAATCAAGATATTTACATCTAACAGTCGGTGAGCAAATTCACTATAGTGATTTAGTTACTAATCACCCCACTGAGATACTGTAACACACACATTAGTTTATATCACAGTACCTACATTTAGAGTACATTATTTATATTCACCATAATGAATATAGTCTGAAAATGAAGACCTCCTGCCTCAGTCCATAGTTTCTGCCACCACACTAATGACTATTAGTTTCATTGGTTCCCAAATGTTTAAAAATTTAAATGTAAGTTTAAATTTAAGTAATTTTGGAGTATTTCTTTTGGTCTATTCATCATAAAATGTAAGAACACTGTAAAGAGAAGGAATTTATGTAAAAAACAAAACTTGAACATCTTTACTGTATATCTATGATATTATGAAAACCTTATGGAATCTTGTTAATGCCAAAACAGATTGTAAAGTTAGGTTGTATAACATACTTTACCATAAAAGATAATATTACAGTATGTTTTCATTTCCTCTGCAAGTGGAAAAAATCATTAAAAATCATCTGATTAATAATCAGCTGTAGTGAGGCAACACATAACAGACAAACCGAACACACAGCATAAATCTGCTGTCAGACATAAGACAGAGATGACTTTCCCAGATGAGGCATACCCCCTTAATTCATCCAGCTAGACACTAATTCTGAGGTCTGAGGCACTGAGGTCATCTGAGAGCTACCATTTGTCAAAACACATGCCAACTCAATCCATTTCTAGACTAACCGTCCATTCAGTTCAATTCTGCACTAACCGGGTATTCAGTCTGTCTTTACACTAATTGTCCATTGAATAATTGTCCATTTCTACAATAAATGTTAATTCACTCCATTTCAACTCTAACCATCCATTCATTCCATCTCAACTCTAGCCATCCATTCTGTCCATTTCTACACTAATCAGTAACTATGTATTTAGTCCACCTCAACACTCACCCTTTGTGGAATCTATCTCTACCCTGTCCATTCAATCCAACTGTTCAATAACTAACTATTCAATCTCTCTCTACACTAATCATCTATTCAATCTGTCCCCACACTAATTGTCCTTTCACTTCATCTCATCCATCTCTACATTAAACCATCCATTCAGTCCATTGCTACTCTAGTCATTGCCTCTCCACATAAACTGTCCTTTCAGTCCATCCCTACAGTAACTGTCTATTTAATCCATCTGTATACTAACCATCCATTCTGTCCATCTTTACATTAAACCATTCATTCAATCTGTCTCTACACTAACCTTTCTTGTAGGATATCTCCGCGTTAAGTGTCCATTCAGTCCATTGATTCTGTCCACATCTACACTCCCTTGTACTGAATATACTAACTGTTCTTGGCACATTTTATATACAAAATCATTGTGTCCTACAAAATCCATCACATGCAGCTTGAATATCCTCACAGTATTCCTGCAGATTTTGCAATGGGGCGGAGTGTTAATTGAGTGTCCAATAGCATTACACATTTTCAATTGGAGACAGGTCTGGTGTATTGGTTACCACTGTGCCTCAGGAGCTGTCATTGCTTACATCACCTTCAAGTAATATTTCTGATGCATCACAATGTGAAACCTTTTATTGAGGACACATACATATATCTATGAACACTTCATCAATTTACTGCCTTTCAAAATGAAACAGTTTCCTTAAAAAAGGGAAAGAAAAATACCCCAGAACAAACTCGCGCTGATTGCACATGATCAGACACCACAGAACTGTTCAGAAGACAACTGCTATTGATCAAAGCAGAAAAGAAGGTTTTGTTAAAATTTGCAGAGGCATTGTTTCTGTTTTTGAATGGTGTGTGCTCACAGCTCTCAAAACCAGTCTCCACTCTCAGAAAGGTAGCAAGATATAAAGAAAAGAAAAGAGCAAACCAGGTAATTGAGAAAGGGAGAGAGACATAGAATCATAAAGAATAGAGAAGGAAAGAAAGCAAGAGAAACCGTAACAAAAACCAAACAAACCAAAAAACAGAAAGAACAGAGAAATGAAGCGATCATAACATGAGATCAAGGCAGATACAGCATTTTGAGTGAGTGGTAGGGAGTGTAATGCAGTTTAATGGAGCCAAGCTGATGATGGAGGGGTCAAGTGAGGCTGCACTTCAATTTCCAGATCTGTTAGATACAGCAATTACAGCAGACACAGCTTGCACACACACAGCAGGCCAGGAAGATGTGTCTGATTAGAGGAGCTCTCTCTACTTTTTTTACTGGTCTGAGACTAAATGACTTCTGGTCTGTTTACAGCCCTCAGGTGTTTCTCCTCCGGTTGTTTGGAGCCCTCTTTTAGCTCCCTAGCAGCCAAAACAATGAGGAAGAGTTTCTCCTAAAGTTGTTTATTCGGGCTCTATCATACATTTTGTTTTTTCGCACTTGGTAAAAGTAAAAAAAGAAAGGCTTCAGGGTGGCTGCTACTGTTTTCCTAAGCCATATTTCTGTCTGTCCAGTATACTGCTCTTCAGTCAGCTATCAAATTAAACTGAACAAAAGCTAAAATGTAACAAAATAAGAAAAAAATCTCTGGTTTCCGTTGATCAATAACACATCCGAAATACTGAATGAATTCACACAGGTCAGCCTATTTGGGCAACATACACAGGCACTGTTTATGTCAATATTTGCAAAAGTTGCAGTAAAATTGCATATATACATAAACATGCGCGCACACACACACACACTATATATATATATATATATATATATATATATATATATATATATATATCTCCACTGTGCTGCACGCAATAATTTTGTCCTCCACATTTAACCCATCCAGACCTTGAAACACACACACACACACACACACACACACACACACACACACACACACACACTATGGGCCAGTGAGCACACATGCCTGGAGCAGTGATCAGCCCTTTCCATGACACCCAAGGAACAGCTGTCTTGCTTAAGGGCACCTTAATCATGTCCTGCCATTTCAGGGAGTTGAAGTGGCAATCTTCTAGTCACAAGGCTGGTTCTCTTACCAGACACAGCTGCCCAATGACACCTTTTATTAACGTGTTAGTGATGTCCTGATTCAATCCATTGGGTTGGGATCTGGTCCAATCCAGGGAAATTGTAATGGATCAGGTATCAGCTATTTTAAGAATGATCCATTTAAAATTCATTATCCATTGCCAGACTGACAGAAGAATTTAAAGTATGCAATGTGGAAATTTATTAGAGTGGAACATGAAAAAATGAATGAAACATCTGTGGTTCTGGTGTTGAGCCACGTTTCCATTCTGTTCCCCATTTGATTCAGCTAATTCCACCCCAAAACTTTGAAAATTTTGAAAAAACAATGGGAGTTATACTATGGGACGTGCACTGCAGTGATGTACAGGTTTAGAGGTGGGGCAAAATATAAAATATAGAAAGTGACTAAATCAACCTGCACTTACACAACTTAGAGATCTTACTAGATTAAAGATGTTTGTCCTCTACCATCCCCATTGACATCGACAGGGGGATGTGTTTCTGATCAGCAGTGTTTTTTTAACCTTATATAAAACTAAACAATTACCCCTCTGGGACTTTTAGCACTGCAGGTCTAACCCAACCATTAGCATCGCTGATAACTGCCGCAAACCCCAAGCAATTTCCCTGCTGCTTATTTTCACATTGTAGGTCCAACCAAGCCATTAGCATAGCTGTTACCAGCACAAACGCCACTGCCCCAAAGTAAAAATATAATCAAGGGTGCTTTATTACTTGCCACAACTGAATTTGACACCTAGCAAACTTACTGTAAACATACTGTACATTACATGAAACACCCAATAGTTTATCGTGTTGCTCACATTAAACACTGCATTCCAAATTATTATGCAAATTATATTTTTCTCTAAATTTCCTAAATGGTCAATGCAAGAGTAAAAACCTAATTTGACTGAACAAACCTCCCAATAATAACCATATTTTTTCCAAATAACAAACAAACAAACAAAAAACCCTCCAAATGCACTGTTCCAAAAACATTTTACAGGTTGTAAAGAACTGAAAATGGTCATTTATTGAATTTGCAATATTAAGAGGTCACATATACTGAAATTAAAAAATATGATTCTGTCCCCACGTTGCAGTCTTGTAGGGACATGGTGGCCATCCAGGACCATCCAGGGTTTGCACAGCTCTCATCAGTAAATGAGACTGTTTGTCTTCAATTAGTCTTCATGTACGTCTGGGCCCAATGCAACCATTACTGCTTGTGAGCATTGGTTAGGGGCAGCTGAATAGTTGATTTATACATAGTAAACTTCTGGAAGATCCAGCACTTTGAGGTTCGTGGAGTCATCAGCAGCTTCAAATATCTGTCTACTGCTTTTAATGGCATTTTAGCAGCTGCTCTTGTAATCCAATATATTTGTCTGTCGGAAACCTTCCTCATTATGCCTTTATCTGAACTCATCTGTGCTCTGAATCACCCTCAAATCTCTTCACAGTACGATGACCACGCATAAGTTTTTTGTGAAATATTTAATGTTTTCATACCTTGTCCAAGGTGTTACACTATTTGATGCTTTTCAGCAGCAGAGATTCTTTTTCCTTCCCATATTGCTTGAAACCTGTGGTTTTCTTAATAATGTGGAACATCCTTTAATTATTCCTTTAATTTCCTTAACCTTTTACCCTCTTTTCTTTACTTTTATGTTTGTGAAGTGTTATCATTTTTAATGATTTTTAATGACACCAAAATTGTGGCAATTGTACTGGTTTTACCACTACTTTTGTCTCTGTTTATGGCCATGTTTGGAGATCTGGTGTGGAGCCACGCTCCTATTGTTTACTCAAGGAATCAGCTGTTAGCACTAAGCAAGGCAGCTGTGCTGCCGCACGAGAGGCATGACATCCCCTGCGATCTCTGGGAGAGGAGACAAGGCAGCCAGGCAGGATTGCTGTGAGCACACAGAGGAAACACTACAAAATAATTTCCTCTGTTATTATGAGAAACACGAAACCAGCCATTAGGGCTGTGCTTTGTGTACTTCTGGTGCCGGTCCCAAGCCTGGGTAAATGGTGAGGGTTGCGTCAGGAAGGGCATCCGGTCGAGGCCCGGCTTAACAATGACCGCCTCCTGTGCTGTTGACCAGCAGGGTGCCGGTGGAAATTGCACTACTGTAGGTCGAAGACCATCAAGGAGGAGAGGAGGAAGGTGGGTTAGAAGGCAGTGAGAGAGAAGGAAAGGCAGGAGTGTGGAGGTTAGAGTAGGAACTAGGGACAATGACTGGTAAAGGCAGACATGATGGAGAGAAGGAAGGTATATATTCTATGTGTTCAGGAGACCAGATGGAAAGAAAGCAAGACCAGAAACATTGGAGGTGGATTCAAATTGTTCTATCATGGTGTAGATAGGAAGAGAAATGGAGTATGGATAATTCTGAAGGAACAGCTTGTGAAAAGTGTTCTGGGGGTTAAGAGAGTGTCAGACAGGATCATGAGTTTGAAGTTGCAAGTTGATGGTTTAATTTTGTATGTTTTCAG
Source organism: Acestrorhynchus altus (assembly GCA_034509495.1). NCBI lineage: Eukaryota > Metazoa > Chordata > Actinopteri > Characiformes > Acestrorhynchidae > Acestrorhynchus > Acestrorhynchus altus. The sequence continues at coordinate 18,236,853 of CM067511.1, read as the reverse complement.
TTCATATGCACCACAGGTTGGTTGTCAGTTAGAGGAGAAAGAGAAATTTTGGAGTATGATGGATGAAGTGGTAGAAGGTGTCCGTAGAGAGGAGAGATTTGTGATTGGTGCAGACTTCAATGCACATGTTGGTGAAGGGAACAGAGGGGATGAAGAGGTGCTGGGTATGTATGGTGTGAAAGACAGAAATGCAGAAGGTCAGATGGTTGTAGATTTTGCAAACAGAATGGAAATGGCTGTGGTGAACACATTTTCAGAAGAGGGAAGAACACAGGCTGACATACAAGAGTGGAGGGAGGTGCACAAAGGTGGATTATATCCTTAGCTGGAGATGCCTGTAAAAGAGATTGGAGATTGAAAAGTGATGCCAGGGGAAAGTGTTGTAAGGCAGCATATGGTGGTTGTCTGTAAAATGAGATTAGAAACAAAGAAGAGGAAGAGAGTGAAGACAGAGCCAAAGATTAGATGGTGGAAGCTGAAGGAGGAGGATGGTTAGGGAAAAGTTGTAACAGGCCCTTGGGGGCAGTGAGGAGCTACCTGAGGACTGGGGAAGTACAGCTAAGGTGGTGAGAGAAACTGACAAGAATGTGTTGGGTGTTTCATCTGGTCAGAGGAAAGAAGACAAGGAAAGTTGGTGGTGGAATGAGAAAGTCCTGGAGAGTATTCAGAAGAAGAAGGCAGCTAAGAAAAAGTGGGATAATCAGAGAGATGAAGGAAGTAGGCAGGAGTGCTGTGAGGCTAGTCACATAGTGAAAAGAATGGTGGCAAAGGCAAATGGGGGAGAGATAGTGGATCAGGAAGCACAAGAGAATTAGTAAGGTAGAAGTGAGGGCAGCTTTAAAAAGGGTGAAGAATGGAAAGGCAGTTGGTCCAGATGTTTAGGAGAGAAGGCAGTAACTACCAGGTTGTTTAACAAAATCCTGGAGATTAAGAGGATGCCTGATGTGGAGAAGCAGTACTGGTCCCCATATTTACGAACAAGGGTGATGTGCAGAGCTGCAGTAACTACAGAGGTATAAAGTTGATGAGCCACACCATGAAGGTATGGGAAAGAGTTGTTGAAGCAAGGCTAAGGCTAGAGGTTCAGATCAGTGAGCAGCAGTTTGGTTTCATGCCCAGAAAGAGTACCACAGATGCAATTTTTGCATTGAGAGTGTTGGTACATAGAGAAGTACATTGTGTCTTTATGGATCTAGAGAAGGCATATGATAGGGTGCCAAGAGAGGAACTGTGGTACTGTATGAGGAAGTCAGGGTGGTGCAGGACATGTATGAGGATAGTGAGACAGTGGTGAGGTGTGCAGTTGGAGTGACAAATGGTTTCATGGTGAAGGTAGGGTTACATCAGGGATCAGCTTTGAGCCCCTTCTTGTTTGCAGTGGTGATGGACAGGTTAACAGATGAGGTCAGACAGGAGGCTCCATGGACCATGATGTTTGCAGATGACATTGTAATCTGTGGTGAGAGTAGAGAGCAGGTGGAAGAGAACCTGGAGAGATAGAGGTTTGCACTGGAGAGGAGAGGAATGAAGGTCAGTAGAGACAAGATTGAATACACGTGTGTGAATGAGAGGGAGACATGTGGAAAGTGAAGATGCAAGGAGTAGAGGTCATAAAGGTGGATGACTTCAAATATCTTGGGTTAACCATTCAGAGCAATGGACAGTGCAGAAAATAGGCAAAGAAGAAGATGGAGTGGGTGGAGACGGGTGTCAGGACTGATGTGTGACAGAAGGATAGCAACAAGAGTGAAAGGGAAGGTTTACAAGACAGTAGTGAGACCTGCTATGATGTATGGTTTGGAGACTGTGGCTCTGTCTAAAAGACATGAGGCTGAGCTGGAGGTGGCGGAGATGAAGATGTTGAGATTTTCTTTGGGAGTGACAAGGATGGACAGGATTAGAAATTAGCAGATCAGAGGGACAGTTCAGGTGGAGCAGTTTGGAAATAAAGCCAGAGAGGCCAGGTTGAGATGGTTTGGACATGTGTTGAGGAGGAATAGGGGATATATCGGACAAAGAATGTTGGAGATGGAGCTGCCGGGTAGAAGGAGAAGAGGAAGACCTCAGAGAAAGTTTATGGATGTAGTGAAGGTGGATATGGAGATGGTTGGTGTAACAGTAGAGGAGACAGGGGATAGGGCAAGATGGAGGCAGATGATCCGCTGTGGCGACCCCTAAAGGGAGCAGCCGAAAGAAGAAGAAGAAGAAGATTATGAGAAACAAGAGATTGCTTCTCAACAAGATAAGGTCACTCGCTCGTATCTTTGGATGGCTTTCACCTCATTCAGGCAGGACAACAGAGAGCAAAAGGAGGTGGACTGTCAGTATTTGTGAATGATAGATGGTGTTATTCTGGTCACATCACTGTTAAACAACAAAACTGCTGTAAGAACAGTGAAACGTTAGCTGTTAGCATGCGAGGGAAGTATCACGTTATCATGATAGCTGCATATGTTCCTCCATATGCCAACGCTGATGAGGCTTGTGACAGCATACACTCACTCAGCTGTGTTTAGACTACAAACACAGCACCTGCAAGCTCTCATCCTTATTTCTGGAGACTATTATCATGCTTTTCCATCCTGCACTTTACCCAGTATGTAACCTACCACACCACAGACAATAAAACACTGGACCTGTTTTATGCCAACATAAAGGAGTCATAGAACTCATCACTGTTGATCACAATCTAATTCATCTTCTGCCTGTGTACAAACCCCTTGTACATAAAAGTTCCCCTTGTACTTCAGGTCAGGTGACAGATAGTGAACTAAGAAGGAAAATGAGAGGGAGAAAGGTAGAAGAACAGTTATAGCATAAAATTGTCAGTGGAGTTTGGAAAGGCCTTAACACCATCTCTGGCCACAAGAAACCTGACTCTCAGGTGCTGGGGGACAAGAAGTGGCAGAACAATCTATTTCTCAATAGATTTAAATCCCTAACCTGCGCCTCACCCCACACAGACTTCCCAAGTGAACCCTCACTGTGAGACACTATCTGCATGCTGCCCTCCCCCCTTCTCAACAACACTAAGATCACTGTCACCCCATTGTCTTATCAGCTGGCAGTGCCAATCTGCCATTCACACACTCCAGCACCCAGCCCCCCGCTTGAGTCTGTGCTTCACAACCGCCAAGGTGAGAAATTAGCTAAGGAAAATCAAGACAAGGAAAGCTGGAGGTCTGAATGGCATCAGCGCCAGGCTCCTCAAGTCCTGCTGTTAGACTGTACAACCAGCAGTGCTCTAAGCAGACCATGGATACACACACACTCCACACACACCAGACTATAGTTTTGGACTCCAGATTAGTTTTCCAATACAAAATAATGTGCAATTATCTGTCATTTATGTGTACTTATTTTGCTGATTCATTATTTATAATGTTGTAATGTTGTACTATACTGTATATACTATACTTTATCTGTTCATGTACTGAGTGCCTTGCTTTTGCTACTGCAACATTGTGAATTTGTCCACTGTGGGACTAATAAATGATTAACTTATTTTGTCTTATAGCAGAGTTGACCCTGAGGGGCACTGTTGAGGCAGAACCATTCAATATAATATTATATGTTTAAAATTTGAAACTATAAGCAGGCCTGGTAAATTATTTTCTTAAAGTCCAAAACATTTAATAAAAAATAGATCTTAGGGTGTAATCTTTAAATCTGCTGCAAGGTTGGCCAGCACCCACATCTGCTACAGCCCCTTCAGTCTGTTATGCCTCTTAAGTCTACTGCTTTCAGTTGTGGTATGGCTGGGGTTTACTGAAAAGTGTGCAATTTTTTTTCAGTTTAAAAGCATGTCAGTGTATTAAGAACTGACCTACACTGTAGAAAGTAGAATAAGAAAAGGTAGATATTTTACTTTGGCATCAAGGAGATTAACCCCTCCTTGAACTGCCACCTTACCGTGGTGGAGGGGTTTGAGTGCCAGAATGATCCGAGGAGCTATGTTGCCCGGGGGTTAAATTTTCACCCCCTGTCAGGGTCTCCCATGGCAAACAGGTCCAAGGTGACGGGCCTGACTAAGAGCAGTTCGAAAACCCCAATGAAACATCAGAAAAAAGGCCCCGCAACGTCGCCCGGTACAGCGCAGGCCTGGGGTTGGGGCTCGGGAGCGAGCACCTGGTGGCCGGGTCTTTGCCCATGGGGCCCGGCTGGGCCCAGCCCGAAGAGGCAACGTGGGCCATTCCTCCTGTGGGCCCACCACCCACAGAGGAAACCATTGGGGTCAGGTGCCCTGTGGATTGGGTGGTGGTCGAGGGCGGGGTCCTCAGCGGCCCGATCCCTGGACACAGCAGCTAGCTGTTGGGACGTGGAACGTCACCTCGCTGGGGGGGAAGGAGAATGAGCTTGTGCGGGAGGTTGAGAGGTACCGGCTAGAGATAGTCGGGCTCACTTCCACGCACAGCTTGGGCTCTGGAACCCAACTCCTTGAGAAGGGTTGGACCCTCCACTACTCTGGAGTTGCCCAGGGAGAGAGACGCCGGGCTGGTGTGGGCTTGCTTATAGCTCCCCATCTCAGCCGTCTCGTGTTGGAGTTTACCCCAGTGAACGAGAGGGTCGCCTCTCTGCGCCTTCGGGTAGGAGTGAGGACTCTGACTGTAGTTTGTGCCTACGGGCCGAATGGCAGTGCAGAGTACCAGACCTTCTTGGGGTCCTTGGGGGGGTACTGGAAAGTGCCCCAACTGGGGACGCCGTTGTTCTGCTGGGGGACTTCAACGCCCACGTGGGCGACGACAGTGACACCTGCAGAGGGGTGATTGGGAGGAACGGCCTCCCCGATCAGAACCCGAGCGGAGTTCTGTTGTTGGACTTCTGCACCAGTTACAGATTGTCCATAACGAACACCATGTTCGAGCATAGGGGCGTCCATAAGTGCACATGGCACCAGGACGCCCTAGGCCGGAGATCAATGATAGACTTTGTGATTGTCTCATCTGAGCTCCGGCCCTATGTCTTGGACACTCGGGTGAAGAGAGGGGCAGAGTTGTCAACCGATCACTACCTGGTGGTGAGTTGGATCCGCTGGCGGAGGGGCAGGCGGGAGAGACCTGGCAGGCCGAAACGTATCCTGCGGGTCTGCTGGGAACGTCTGGCTGAGCCCCCTGTCAGGGAAACTTTCAACTCCCACCTCCGGGAGAGCTTCTCACAGCTACCTGGGGAGGCGGGGGACATTGAGTCTGAGTGGACCAGGTTCTCAACCTCCATTGTTGACGCGGCTGTTCGGAGCTGCGGGCGTAAGGTCACTGGTGCCTGCCGTGGCGGCAATCCCCGAACCCGGTGGTGGACACCGGAAGTAAGGGATGCCGTCAAGCTGAAGAAGACGACCTATCGGGCCATGTTGGCCTCTGGGTCTTCCGACGCAGCCGACAGGTACCGAGAGGCTAAGCGTGCTGCTGCTAGGGCGGTCAAGGAGGCAAAAACCAGGAGCTGGGAGGAGTTTGGGGAGGCCCTGGAGAAGGACTATCGGTCGGCCCCGAAGCGATTCTGGAAAACCGTCCGGCGCCTCAGAAGGGGGAAGCAGTACCCTTCCGACACTGTTTACAGTCACTGAGGTGGTCTGTAAGCTCCTCAGTGGTGGGGCTCCGGGGGTGGATGAGATCCGCCCAGAGTATCTCAAGTCTCTAGATGCTGTTGGGCTGTCCTGGCTGACGCGCCTCTGCAGCATCGCGTGGCGGACGGGGACAGTGCCCCTGGAGTGGCAAACCGGGGTGGTGGTTCCCCTGTTTAAAAAGGGGGACCGGAGAGTGTGTTCCAACTATAGGGGGATCACTCTTCTCAGCCTCCCCGGGAAAGTCTACGCCAGGGTACTGGAGAGACGAATTCGGCCGTTAGTCGAACCTCGGATTCAGGAGGAACAATGCGGTTTTCGTCCTAGCCGCGGAACACTGGACCAGCTCTATACCCTCCGGAGGGTGCTCGAGGGTTCATGGGAGTTTGCCCAACCAGTCCACATGTGTTTTGTGGATTTGGAGAAGGCATTCGACCGTGTCCCTAGGGGTATTCTGTGGGGGGTGCTCCGGGAATATGGGGTCCGGGGCCCTCTGTTAAGGGCTGTCAGGTCCTTGTACGACCGGAGCAGGAGCCTGGTGCGCATTGCCGGCAGTAAATCGGGCCTGTTCCCGGTGCATGTTGGACTCCGGCAGGGCTGCCCTTTGTCACCGGTTCTGTTCATAACCTTTATGGACAGAATTTCTAGGCGCAGCCAGGGGCCGGAGGGGGTCCAGTTTGGGAACCACAGGATATCATCTCTGCTTTTTGCGGATGATGTTGTCCTAATGGCTTCTTCAGGCCAGGACCTTCAGCAGGCACTGGAACGGTTCGTAGCTGAGTGTGAAGTGGCTGGGATGCGAATCAGCACCTCCAAATCTGAGGCCATGGTTCTCGACCGGAAAAGGGTGGCTTGCCCTCTCCAGATTGGTGGAGTTGTCCTGCCCCAAGTGGAGGAGTTCAAGTATCTCGGGGTCTTGTTCACGAGTGGGGGTGAGAGGGAGCGTGAGATTGACAGACGGATCGGTGCTGCCGCCGCAGTCATGCGGTCGGTGTACCGGTCTGTTGTGGTGAAGAAGGAGCTGAGCCGAAAGGCGAAGCTCTCGATTTACTGGTCAATCTACGTTCCCACCCTCACCTATGGCCATGAACTGTGGGTAATGACCGAAAGGACAAGATCGCGGATACAAGCGGCCGAAATGAGTTTCCTCCGCAGGGTGGCCGGGCGCTCCCTTAGAGATAGGGTGAGATCCTCGGCTACCCGGGAGGAACTCGGAGTAGAGCCACTGCTCCTCTACATCGAGAGGAACCAGTTGAGGTGGCTCGGGCATCTGTTTCGGATGCCCCCTGGGCGTCTCCCTGGGGGGGTGTTCTAGGCACGTCCTACCGGGAGGAGACCGCGGGGTAGACCCAGGACACGCTGGAGGGACTATGTCTCTCGGCTGGCCTGGGAACGCCTCGGGGTCCCTCCTGGGGAGCTGGCTGAGGTGTCGGGGGAGAGGGAAGTCTGGGCTTCCCTGCTTAGACTGCTGCCCCCGCGACCCGGCCCCGGATAAGCGGAAGAAGATGGATGGATGGATGGATGGATCAAGGAGATTAAAAGTTAAGCAATCAATTAATGAATTTAATTAAGTTGAATTAATAAAGTACAGCAGTGAATTATATGAACTGTCCTATATTTCACTGGTTCTGTATTCTCTGTTTAGATTTATCCAGACAGTTCCACTGTGTGCGTGTGTGTGGGTGTGATGCATCATTCGCTGTCCTCCCCTTCAGATTTGCAGCCTTTAAGTGGTTGTTGGTCAGCATGAGATGGATACCCTTGCCCCAAAGCACACACACAGACTCATGTCATTAACCTCTAGAATGGAATCAGTCAAGAGATAAGACAGCACACATACTCAGGGCCATGGGAGGAGAAGCATTCCGGAACACAGCCACTAGGGATGCCAAAGAGAAAGTACTCAGATAGTTTGAAAGCAGTCAGTCAGTCATCTTATCTGCTTCATCCTGAATAGGGCGAATAGGGTCACAGTACAATAAAAACCACAGGTCATACCCAGATTCATTGGGCACAAGGCAGAAATGCCAGGACAGGGTGCCAGTCCATTACAGACACACACACACCCCCCCCCACACACACACACAAGAACAAAAACCTAGGGGCAATTAGCACAGCCAATTCACTTACCTTGTGCATTTTTGTGAGAGAGGAGGCAATCGGAGTACCTGAGGAAACCAGACAGACACAGGGAGAAAACATGAAACTCCTCACAGACACTGACCCAAGCAAGAAACAAACCCATAACCCCTGGCCCCTGGCGCTGTGAGTACCTGTGCCACCATGCCATCCAGTTTGAAAGGAGTAAATAATATTCTCCTTAAAAGTTTAAACTCCTAACAGTAAAAATACAGTCAATTCTTTCTAATTAAGTTTTAGACCCCATTTATACCTGGTCACTTCTTGTGTCTTGTAGCTGAATTGTTTCTTGATAAGATTTTATGACATACATTTACACTTGGTAGTCATATGTGTCTCCAGTCATACACTGCTATAACGTGCCTCAGATCACCTTCTGAAGCAGTCTGAGTGACATAATTAGTTTTTGTTTACACTTTATGTGGCTAGCCTTGTCCAGATAGAATCCTGACACATGAAGAGACCAGGTCTCTGTAGCATTAAATAATTTCCACTCCTAACAACTACAGCAAAACTATCTTTTGTTGTTGCTACAGTGTTACAGTGCTGAAACAGCCATGCAACAAAAGTGAACTCAAGCTGGCGTGGAGAGTAGGATAAAAGTAGGTACATTTCCAGCACAACCGTTACTGTTTTTTTAATTTTTTAAATCATGTGTTAAAAATGAAAGCATAATTTTAGCTGGGTGGTTGATAAAAGTAGTGGTGTGACAATCTGGCTTGTTTTTTTTGTTTGTTTGTTTGTTTGGTTAACTGTCCGTTAAGCATTTGAAGTGAGGCAGACCTAAACATAACTGTTGACAACAAGCTGCTAACATTAGCTATTCATAAACTGATACCTTTATGAATATACACTTCAGATTTACAGTGTTATTTCACAGTAACCATGGCTGTTGTTAAATATAACTTTACTTTCCAAAATATTGTGCAAATTATATTTTCCTCTAATTGTCCTAAATGGTCAATGTAAATGACAGTGTAATTTTCAAGTCATCAACCGTTATGATTATAAATGTAATTTTATTGAACAAACCTCCCAATAATAATCGTATTTTTACAAAAAGACAAAACACCTCCAACTGAAATTTGGCTGAGCTTGAGCTATTCTGTAAAGACTTGCAGTTGTAACTGCAACTTTGTCTTAGCCTATGACTTGGAAAAGAAAAAATACTTATCATGTGAAAAAATGTTATGTGAAAAGTGAAAAATTACTTTTATCTTTTCTAAAAAAATATGATAAATAAGACCTTTTCAAAAGAACTCAAATACTGAGACAATGAAGTAACTAGCATCTAATACCAAAGAAAAATGCTGCATCCATCATTTGGCTTTAGTGAAGACACCAAACAAAAAGTAGTGAAACAGTTTCAGTTCTTTGAAAAATGCTGGCTGTAATCTTGTTTGTAGTCAGCCAGCTATTATTATTATTTTTTCAGTCCACCTTAAGTGAGGCATCAGTTATCTTAATGAACTGTTGTCGGCAGACTGTTATTGTTGAGACAGGCCAGTGGTATTTCTTTTGATTGCTGTATTTTTCTGCAGTGTTTACAATTCATTGCTTTTTGTTCAGTACCACCATTACTAAAGCCAAAATGTGGCTGGTGAAAACCCACTAGAAGGGGGGGGGCTGTCAGCAAGTACCACACTGTGACTTTTGAATTTTCATCCATGACTGCATTTTCAAACAATTTGCCTGGCAAACCGTTATCCTGTTAACCCTGCTCAGACTAAAGAGTTATGTGACTACACAAAAGGTAGTGTGTTCTTACAGAAACAGTACTTTAATGTATGCAGTGTGGGAATGGGTGACTGCTGCCACCACCATGTTTCCACCACATTCTGCAGTTATTTGGTCTCATCTGATCAGAGCACCTTCTTCCTAAATGGCTTGCTGTCAAACTGGGAATGGTACTTCTTATGGCTTGTTTTTAAAAATTACTTTCTTTTTGCCAGTCTTCCATAAAGGTCAGACTTGTGAAGTACATGACTAATAGCTGTCTATGGACAGATTGTCCCGCCTGAGCTATGGATCTTTGCACCTCCTCCAGAGTGACCACAGGCCTGTTTGCTGTTTCTCCAATTAGTGCTCTCTTTTCCTGGGCTAGCGTTAGTGTTAACAGGTCTGCAGTTGTGTCAGACTCCTTCCATCTTCAGATGAATATTCTCCTAGAAAGATTAGAAAGTGTGGTCGGAATCACAGGGACTGGGACTGGACATTTTCCACCCTAGTTGCCCACCTACTGTCACCAACTATGTCGAAATTTACTCAGGGCCTTGTACATGGGAATCGAGGGCAGCAGTGCAAGACTTCAAGCACAAAAACTTTGGATGATGGAAAAAGACATAACTGAAAGGCCACAAGTAAATCATCTCATTGAATAGAGTGTATAACATTGATTATATCCACTGGGTGGCACATTTGTGAAAGAATAGCATTGTCTGAAAGCAGAGAAAATACTGTCTGACATACTGTGAAAGTAGTCACATTACACAGAGAGTTAATGTAAGGAATGATTGAAATCTACACCCTGCCAATTCCTTATGTTTTCTTTGAATGCAGGTTGTATGTGCTCCAGGTCATATTTTGGGAGTATGATGATTCAATTGTTTTTCCCTCAGCTTCACTTGGATTTTGCACATTAGAAGTTTGTGATCTGTTCCACAGTCACCCCCAGGCCATGTTTCTGCAATTAAAATGGAGCTCTTCCATCTCTTGGTGCAAAGAATGCAGTTGATTTGGTTCCTGTAAACTCCATCTGGTGATGTCCAGTACAAACATTGCTTTTGTTGCTCAAAAATGTGATGGTGATGAAGAAATCATAGCAGTCACAGTTGATTAGGCATTCTCCTGCTTCATTCCTTTTTCAAGGTCCAACTGCGTTTCCCACCTTCTAACTTGTAGCCTTTGCATTCCAGTCTCCAATCACTAGCAGTATGTCCTGTTTGTAGATTGTCAATTTAAGCCTGGACTTCACCATAAAACCATTTAATTTCTTCACTTGTGTCTGTTTATACCTACATGAATATTATGTTCAATGGTTGTGCACAGCATTGTATCCCATAACAGTTTTATTGAGATCTTTGTTGATGAGTCACTCCATTTCTTCTTTACTGTTTGTGACCTGAGACGTAGATGGTGTGTTCCCCTGATTGAACGTGTCCTAATCTGGTCCATTTTACCTTGCTGATACCGTGGATACTTGCTGTGATTCATGCTTTGTATATTCCAGGTTCCGATGGTGATTTTGTTTTTAGGTTTGAATTTCTTTTCATGGTTGTCAACATCAGCAACTAGACTTCACAAAGGCATTGATCTAGCCACACCATATGCACAAGCTTTGCATAAGTATTTGGAGGAAATCTTTGTCAGGTTTGAGCAGGCAGAACAGACAACTAAGGGTGCAGAGGCAAATGCAGGGGTTGATAATTTAATGAAATAAAGAAAACACAAACCTGGGATACTAACAGACAAAAACCTAACACTACACCTAAATTATACAAAGGAACCAGATTTACCAACAAACAGGATCTGCTGAAACAAAGACTACAAACAGACCAACCAAAACAAGCTACACTTACATACATGGTGGGTAAACAAAAGCAAGGTATGCTCACATACAGGGTAGATAACAAAAGGACTGACAAAGACAGACTGAGACAAAGGGTCTTAAATACAACATGACATTGATCACACCTGGCACATGATAACAAGGGGGCAGGGTTACATATCAGACACAGATGGGAATGGGTGGAGCGAGGGAGGAGACAAGGACCCAAAACTGAACAGACTGGACAGATCTGGTGACATGACTGAAGATACTGAAGAGGAAAATGGAGACTGGACCTGGGGATTGGGAGACATGACCATGGACTGAGAAGGAGACAAGACAGAAGACTGGGTACTGGATACAGGACGAGACAGGAGTGGGTACAGGGTCATGGATAAATACACAGACAGGGACACACACAAAAACAGTGATAGGGACAGGCATGACAACCAGACATGGGAACAGGGAGAGGAACAGACTCAGGTACTAAAATGAGAACAGATATGGGTACTAACATTGAACTAAACTGAGACAAAGGCATGGACAAAGACTGAAATAAGGGTACAAACTTGGACATTAGCTGAGAAAGGGATGAGGGAAATGCTATGGGCCCAGGTCTGGCAAAGATGCAGCTGGGTTTAGTCTCTGTGCTGGCCTCCTTGATGCCTCAGGTTGAGGTACAGACATGGTCCTAGATGCAGCCTCCACAGAGACCACTGGATCACGTGCGACAGGATCCTGGACAGTGCTCCCCGCTGCAGCCCACGGGGCTTGGGGAGCTGGCTCTGCTGAAGCTGCTAGGGTATGGGGGCTGGCTTGAACAGTCCTTCGCACACGGCTCAGGAACCGCCAGACATCTGCCATGTCCTTCAGCCAACCCCCCCCCCCCCCATTAGCCATGTCCCAGCACACTTCCTCTCTTGCCACATCAGGCTTGAGAGTAGGGGAGCCAACTCTTAGCCCCCCCAAAAAAAAACATCCATAGGTGAGGGGGCGTCATGAGCACACCACTTATGGAGCTTCTTCCGACTGCTGGGTTCGGCCGTGGGTTCGGATAGTAACAAACAAAAACTGGGGAATTTAAACTAACACAAAACCTAATACTAAACCTAAACTAGACTAAGGAACCAGATTTACAAGCAAACAGGATCTGTTGAAACAAAGATTACAAACAAACAAAACAAGCTACACTTACATACATGGTGGAAAAACAAAGTACAAATAAACAAAAGCAAGGTATGCTCACATACAGGGTAGATAACAAAAAGGACAGACAAAGGGTCTTATACAACATGACATTGATCACACCTGGGACATGATAACGAGGGGGCAGGGTTACAAATCAGACACAGTTGGGAATGGGCGGAGCAAGGGAGGAGACAGGGACAAAACAAACACAACCCATATGCTTAGGGGAGAAACAACAACTAGAACAAGACTGACACATGACACTTCCTCTGTAGCCAGTTGAGTGCCATTCAACCTGAGGGTCCCATCTTGTGAATAATTCTCTTGTGTCTAACAATGTGGTTTTCTTGGAAAAAGTAGAGACTTGGTTTACCATTGCCTTCTTCTGCACAGATGGGAAACATTAGTTGGAGGTGACTGCGGCTAAACAGTGATCAATATGTTATTAAATTAAGGGTTTCACTTACTTCTTCTAGCCTGCACTGTGGATGTTTACTCAGTACAATTGCGTAGGTGTTATTAGTTTAACTACATTGTGTTTGTCTATTACTGTGCCTCAGATAATGTTCAGATCACATTTTATTAGCAATAAAAGTAGAAATCCAGGCAATTCCCTTGGGGTTTCTTTCAAATGTATATTGTGGGGGTTGTTGTGATTTCCAGTAACAGCACAGATGGGAGTCTGGGCTTATATTTGAATCATGTGTTACTAAGTGAGTGATACACCCTTCCAACACACACACACACACACACACACACACACACACATGCAAATGCTTTCAGATACTATAAGTGCAGACATACTCACCTCCTCCAGACATAAGCATACACATACAAAGTATATAGATATTCAAATTAATATTCAAACTGTGTGCTAAAACAACATCCTACTTGTTCGTTACACAGTGTGTCCAAGATGATGGTGATCAGAATATACATCATTTTATACACATTTGGGCACAAAAACACCTAATTCTCCCTCCTGACTCAACTGAGATTTGTTTGTTAATGGAAGTTTATATGTCACCCATTAAAACTGGAGCTCTGAGGCTAATCTGACATGTGAGGTTAACTAGGTGTGTAGCAAGTTTAAATCATCACCTGAAGCCTGATCTGTGTCCCTACTTTAGTGCATGCTCCTAGATAACAGGATGAGGAGGGACAAACAAAAAAGGATAATTTAATTATCAGTAAAAGTAACCAACAGAGATTTAAGTTGCATCTTAACTAGTGCACAAAGTGACAATACATGAATATGCTGTTGTGTATGTTTTAAACCATCTGCAGCCAAGCAGCAACATTATTTTCATAAACCAAAGGAATTATACTCATGATCTGATCCAAGCTTTGAGGCCACTCACATCTTTTCACGTGTTTCAGCAGCATATTATGGTTTTATGTAAAACTGTATTCCCTGTGTCCCTGTTTATAATTTTAGTTGAACCAGGATCTCTGTACAATATAATGGTAAATTATTAATATAAAATATCAACGAATGCTAGCGAAGCAATTGCTACATTACATCCATTACATTATTAAGGTTTTAAAAATATGAATAATTATTATTATTATCATAAATACATTCCATATACGAAATTTAAAGCAGTACAAAAGTTTATTTATATACACAATCAAAGCAAAATTGCTCTGTGACTGTACACTGTTGGACAGTCATCTACTAGGTCGAGAAATACAGTGCCTTGTGAAAGTATTCACCCCCCTTGGCATTTTTAGTCTTTTGTTACCTCACAATCAGAAATTAAAATGGATTGTTTGAGGGTTTGCATCATTTCATCATTATAGAACATGCCTACAACTTTAAACTTTTTTTATTGTGAAGCAAACAACAAATAGGTCAAAATAACACAAGACCTTTCACCCTTTTCAAAAAACTAAGTACTTTGTAGAGCCCCCTTTTTCTTTGGATAAGTCACTATGAGCTAGCCACATCTTGCCTCTGGGATTTTTGGCCATTCTTAAGGCAAAATGTCTCTAGCTCCTTCAAGTTAGATCAAGTCAAATTATCAATTGGATTAAGGTCTGGGCTTTGAGTAGGCCATACCATTACCCTGTTTCCCCTTAAACCACTCATGTTTCTTTAGTAGTATGCTCTGGGTCATTGTCTTGTTGCAAGGTGAACCTCCATCCAGGCTCAAATCATTGACAGACTGAAAAATGAATGTTCAAGAATATCCCTGTATTTAACACCATCCATCTTTCCATTGACTCCGACCAGTTTCCCAGTCTCTACTGCTAAAAAACATCCCACAGCATGATGCTGCCAACATGTTTCACTGTGGGGGTGGTGTTCTAGGATAGGATAGGATAGGATAGAACTTTATCTCATTCTTGGGGTAATGAGTGATGAGTGTTGGTTTTGCGGCAGACATAGCATTTTCCTTGGTGGTAGAAAAGTTACGTTTTGGTCTCATCTGACCAGAGCACCTTCCTCCATACATGACTCTCCCACATGACTTTTGGCAAACTCAAAACGAGCCTACATATTTTTGTCTGTAAGTAAAGGCTTTTTTTCTTGCCACCCTTCCATAAAGCCCAGCTCTATGGAGTGTACAGCTTACTGTGTTCATATGGACAGATCTCTGCTTGGGAACTCTGCAGCTCCTTCAGGGTTACATGTGAGCTCTCTGCTGCCTCTCTGATTAATGGCCTCCTTGTCTGATCGGAGAGTTTTGGTGGGCGGCCCACTTTTGGCAGGTTTGTTGTGGTACCATGTTCTTTCCATTTGATAATGTCATGCTGTCTATCCCTTCCTCTCATTGTTCTGTTTTGGTTTGACACACTTTTTAGCACATGGCTCTCTTTTGTTCTTGGTCTAATCTCCGCCCTTTCGCTACCCTGTCTTCCATTTTCCACCTGTGTCTGGTTTGTAGCTCTGCCCTTGTGTATCATCCCCAGGTGTTTCCAGTCTTTGTGTAAATAAGGTCCTTTGTCTTAGTCTGTCCTTGTTAGTTTTTGTGTGTTAATGTAAGCACACTGTGTTCTGGTCTTGCATTTGTGTATTTTGGTTTGTTTCCTGAATAAATTACCCCGTGTTTACGTCCAGCTCCTCGCCTTCTCTACTTTCACAGCCTGACATAATGAATATTTTTTTAACCCAACCCTGACTTGTACTTCTCAACAGCTTTGACTTGTCAGGTCTCCTTGGTCTTCATGATGTTGTTTGGTTAGTGGTGCCTCTTGCTTAATTCTGTTGCAGTTTCGGGGCCTTTCAGAAAAGATGCTTATATACTGACAGATCATTTGGCAATTAGATATCACACAGGTGGACTTCATTTCACTGAACATATGACTTCTAATGGTAACTATTTAGGGACAAAGGGGGTGAATTGGCATGTGCCAATTTTCAGATTTTTATTTAAATGTTAAATGTTCACTTCACCAACTTAAGGTCTTTTGTGCAGATGTATCACATACAATTCAGATTAAATAAACATTTAAACACAGTTTTATGCAGTGATGTAACAAAATCGATAAAACAAGCAGTGACAGTGGTTTTCACATTCATATTCATTTTTCATATTCACAGTAACTTCACATAACTTCAGCTGCTAAGACTGGCTGCAGATGTTTACCAGCCCACTCCCTAAGCATGGAGGGATGAGGTACTATCCAAACAGTCACTACAGCTTTTAAAACATCTTTACTGTGCAACCTCAGAGTATGTTTGTCCACATTTGTTTTAAAAAATAGCAATGAGTGACCATTAGGACAAGATTGTTCAGGAAAATCGTGGATAAATAGGGACACTTTCAGCAAGTGTCAGTGTTCTAGTCAGCTAGCCATGCAAACTTTGCACTCAAAATATTTAAGAATTTAATAATTGTGAATAATTGCTTTCCATTGGTTTATATTGTTATTATCTGTGTAGCCATTAGCTTGCTGATTAAACACTTCCCTGCTGAAAAATCCACCTGAAGACCTCCTTTTGCTAGCAGCTTATTTTAGATGGTCTAAGTTGGTCTTCAATGGTCTAGGTGGTTGAAACCGTGGTCATCCAGCTGGAAACATATCCTATACTGGTAGGAAAACTGGTTAAGCTGGTCAGTCAATCATGAAAGCACATTTACCACTCTTTCTTTCTCTCTCTCACTCACTCACACACTCACACACAGACTCTTTATATGCAGACTAGGGGATTTCGATTAATGTTGCAGGGAAACGCAATAACATTTATCGCAGAAGCTAATCAGCGGCAGGCTGCACTGAGGATCTGATAGTATGTTCCCTTTCTTTCACTCATCCTCCACCCCCACGACCCCCAGAGTCTGGACGTGAAGGGGACAGACACACACTATTGCTTCCAGGGGATCTGTGCTTGCTGTCACTTGGACCAGACACACACTGACCTGTCAGGAAGACTCAGAGTGCTCCCCTCCAATATCCCTGAAGGGGCTTGGGGTACGTTTAAAGTTACACAACCCTCAAAACTTTGACTTCAATCAAACTGTGATATGGCACTCGCAGCAAATACAAGTCAGGTGTTTGTAATAAAGTGGTTGGTGTTAGAGTTTGTTGCTCTGGTATGAGTGGATCAGACACAGCATTGGTGCTGGAGTGTCACTGCTGGACTGAGAATTGACCACCAACCAGAAATATCCAGCCAACTGCGTCCTGTGGGCAGCATCCTGTGAGCACTGATGAAGCACTAGTAGGCTGACCAACACAAACAGATGAGCTTAAGTCTCTGACTTTACATCTACAAGGCACAACTATGTTGGAGTGTGTATTAGTGTGAGCAGTGAGTGGACACAATGTTTAAACACTCCAGCATACAGTGGGGAAAATAAGTATTTAGTCAGTCACCAATTGTGCAAGTTCTCCCAAGATGAGAGAGGCCTGTAATTGACATCATAGGTAGACCTCAACTATGAGAGACAAAATGTGAAAAGAAATTTGAGAAAATCATTTTGTCTGACTTTTAAAGAATTTATTTGCAAATAATGGTGGAAAATAAGTATTTGGTCAATAACAAAAGTTCATCTCAATACTTTGTTGTATATCCTCTGTTGGCAATGACAGAGGTCAAACGTTTTCTGTAAGTCTTCACAAGGTTGGCACACACTGTTTCTGGTATGTTGGCCCATTCCTCCATGCAGATCTCCTCTAGAGCAGTGATGTTTTGGGGCTGTCGGCGGGCAACACGGACTTTTAACTCCCTCCAAAGGTTTTCGATGGGGTTGAGATCGGGAGACTGGCTAGGCCACTCCAGGACTTTGAAATGTTTCTTACGAAGCCACTCCTTTGTTGCCCTGGCAGTGTGCTTGGGATCATTGTCATGCTGAAAGACCCAGCCACGTTTCATCTTCATTGCCCTTGCTGATGGAAGGAGGTTTGCACCCAAAATCTCACAATACATGGCCCCATTCATTCTTTCATGTACACGGACCAGTCGTCCTGGTCCCTTTGCAGAGAAACAGCCCCAAAGCATGATGTTGCCACCCCCATGCTTCACAGTTGGTATGGTGTTCTTTGGATGCAACTCCGCATTCACTGTCCTCCAAACACGACGAGTTGTGTTTTTACCAAATAGTTCTACTTTGGTTTCATCTGACCATATGACATTCTCCCAATACTCTTCTGGAACATCCAAATGCTCTCTAGCAAACTTCAGACGTGCCTGGATATGGACTGGCTTGAGCAGGGGGACACGTCTGGCACTGCAAGATCTGAGTCCCTGGCGTCGTAGTGTGTTGCTGATGGTATTCTTTGTAACGTTGGTCCCAGCTTTCTGCAGGTCATTCACTAGATCCCCCCTTGTGGTTCTGGGATTTTTCCTCACCGTTCTTGTGATCATTTTGACCCCACGGGCTGAGATCTTGCGTGGAGCCCCAGATCGAGGGAGATTAGTAGTGGTCTTGTAGGTCTTCCATTTTCTAATTATTGCTCCCACAGTAGATTTCTTCACACCAAGCTGCTTGCCTATTGCAGATTCAGTCTTCCCAGCCTGGTGCAGGTCTACAATTCGGTTTCTGGTGTCCTCCGACAGCTCTTTCGTCTTCACCATAGTGGAGTTTGGAGTGTGACTGTTTGAGGTTGTGGGCAGGTGTCTTTTATACTGTTAACGACTTCAAACAGGTGCCATTAATACAGGTAATGAGTGGGGGAAAGAGGAGCCTCTTAAAAAAGAAGTTACAGGTCTGTGACAGCCAGAAATCTTGCTTGTTTGTAGGTGACCAAATACTTATTTTCCACCATTATTTGCAAATAAATTCTTTAAAAGTCAGACAAAATTATTTTCTCAATTTTTTTTTCACATTTTGTCTCTCATAGTTGAGGTCTACCTATGACGTCAATTACAGGCCTCTCTCATCTTTTTAAGTGGGAGAACTTGCACAATTGGTGACTGACTAAATACTTATTTTCCCCACTGTAGCTGTTGTGTCTAATTAACTCGTATTAGCACAATATACCACCACCATGTCAGTGTCACTGCTGAAAATTACCCACCACCCACATAATACCTGCTCTGGTATGGTAATGTGGGGTCCTTACCATTAAATAAATGAATGAAAGAAGGCTAATGAAGTTTGTAGAGAAAGTCTATAATTATTCAACTACAAAGTGGTCCTGTATGGTCAATAAAGCTGATAAAATGGACAGTGAAAGTAGAAACAAGGAGGTGATCATAATGCTATGGTTGATTGGTGTATATATCAGGAATGGATGCAAAGTAAAGTAGCTAAATGCATTCATTAGATGGAGTATTTACAAACATTTGGGAAAGCTAGATGGTTCAATTAAACTGGCCAGTTTATGTATAAGTGGTTGTTAAATAGATCAGAGATGTTCACACAGCCAACACCAGCTTCAGCCACACAGACACTGCCCAGATGTTCTAGTTAATTCAACCAATGTCTCATCATATTGCCTAAGTGTAGCTTAACAAAGTAAAACATATGGTAATTATGGAGCATCTGTTTCTGCAAGTTAAGACGGCACAGAGCGGCCTGGCTGATTTTCAACTTTTCTTTTTTGCATCTTTTGTTTTCATGAGCCTGCTGTGGTGTGTGTGTGTGTGTGTGTGTGTGTGTGTGTGGTGTGTGTGTGTGTGTGTGTGTGTGAAAGAGAGGGAGAAAGAAAGACTGCTTCGCTATGAGTAATACTAGCATTGAGTAGGCTGAGGATTTGACCTGGGTCAGCCTTATAAACATATACACTCACACTCACATTCTGTAACACTATATCTTGGACGGAATTATAACACCTTCTCTCTCTCTCTCTCTCTCTCTCTCTCTCTCTCTCTCTCTCTCTCTCTCTCACACACACACACACACCTCTATTTCATTCTCTTTCCTTTTTCACACTCCTCTATATGTCTCTGTCTTTCTTTCCATCTCTCCTGTTCTCTTTCTCCTTATAATTCCCTTTCTCTTTTCCTTCTGTTTTTCTCTCTGCTCTCTCCTTCTCTTGTGCATCTTCTTTCTCTTTATTCACCCTTTCACTCTCTCTTACATTCCTCTCTAAGTTGTCCCTCTTTCATGTTTCATGTCTCTCCCCCTATGTATCACCCCTATGTAGCATGACCACAGAGGAGGTTTTGGGGATGGGAGGATGAGGGTACTAGGTGATTAGTTTAATAGTGAGTGGTTTATGGTTTAAAATGAAACAAACAAAAAAACATATTTTCAGTCTCAGTATGAATCTGGACAAATCTTCAACAGTCAGACATTAAAGTGACAGTCCGGGTTATTCAGCTGTTCCCTTTGTCCTCCCAAATCAGCCAGACATGTTAGTTTAACACCGCAGATACTATTAGCATGAGGGAAACTGCATGTGAAGCACCATAAACACACCTGAACAAGAGCTGATTTCATATTTTCCAGCTTCTTATTCAAATGATCTGTTATGTTAATCTCACGCTAGTTGCATGTGTTAACCCAGAAGCTGATTAAGAGGTGTCCTCTTTCGAAACATGCAAAAAATGCAAATTATTTTATCAGGAACCGTATCTGAACATCAGATTCAAAACAACAACAACAATGAACTACACAGACCTAAAAAAATCACCTGACTGTCTCTTCTATCTGGTTATATGCTATTTCTCTATGATGGAGAACATATTGTATATTGTCAATGTCCAATGAGAAACAAGCCTCTCCAAAATGGTGACCTTACAAGAAATGGCAAAACTGTCCTTAACTCTGAATGGAAGATAATGAAACATAAGAGAAATTAGCAGCAATTTTAGAGCATTTCTATTGTTCTGTGCATCCAGAAATATTTAAACATGGAACAGAGCAGCTAGAGGATTCAAATCATGAAGAAAACTAAACATGGACAAAAATGAAGATACATGGTTTTAGTTTATTTTTTAAATATGTCTATAATCTTAAAAGAGGTCTTCAGGAAAGGAAATCTTTATCTGCCTGGTTACACTGTTCATGTTCATATTATATAAGTACTGGAACATCTGCTCTTTAAATGTCTCTTCTGATATCAAGGGTATTAAAAGAGGTCATCCTTCTTTTGTTGGAGTGTCTCTACTGTCCAGGGAAGATGTTTCATTATATTTTGGAGCATTGTGAGGATTTGATTGCATTCAGCAACAAGAGTATTAGTGAGGTCAGGATGTTGGTTGATTACCACCCGACCTCATCCACACTCATCCCAAATGTACAGGATGATGCTTCATTATTCACTCTTAAAAGATAGGGATGTGAAGGAGTTTGAGTTCGAATTTGGCTATTTTTAGCAGATTCGAATTCGATGGATGTTTTAGGGCCAGTTTTCCTCGAATGCGGATTTGAAATCGCCGCCGGTATATAAAACAGAACAGTTCATCCTGTCAGGACCAGACAGCGTGAAGCAGAAGCAGATATAAACACAGCTTTTTAATGGGACAGATGCGATAAACAGAGTCAAACAGTCCAGATCAATAACAGGCAGGAGAGACAATACCAGACTGGACAAACCAGAGACGGAGTCGAAAAACAGGCGAAGATCAAAAACCGGGAGAATAAACACAGGATAAAACGAAAGGCAGGATCAGAAAACGGAACCGGCAGACAGACAGACTGATAACGATAAGCATGGGTAGCGCGCTGAGGCTACGAGGCAAAGCTAGACACTGAACAGGTTGAAAGACTGGATAAAAGTCTCTCCAGACCAGGTGACTACAATCAGAACTTTGATTGGGAACATGAGTGAGTCACATGATCAGTCAGGTAAAAATCTGAAGGATTCTGGCAATTGGAGTCTGGAGAGACTGAGGGGTGCAGGACACATACAGGTTGATTTCCGCCCTGCAGGTCGTCTTTAAGAGACCATTTCAGTTTAATGGTGAATGTTGTTTACTTTATACTTCTGTTTACGTAAATAAATAATGAAAATGGCCAAATGTGATAAGAAAACAAGTGTAAAACACAAAATAGTAGTAAACACAAACAGTTCTACACTACTGGTTGATATGTCTTTTTCTAAGAATGCATAATTAGTTAATTACATGATAATTTTATGATTCAGTGTCATTTAAACAGCATGATGAATTGTTTACAGTACATCGTGACTGTGACTACCTGTGGTTGATGGTCTGTTTAAGCATCATGTATTTGTGTTAAAAAACACAAAAATATAAGCAGAAATGGGCTTATCGGGTGTTCTTGGCCCTGTGTTTACCAAAACCGCATTCGCATTCGATGGATTTGTAGCTAAAAAATTCTAATCTGACGGATGCGGATTTTCCTCAGATCCGTCACATCCCTATTAAAAAATAAGGTGTTAGAAATGGTTCTTTGAACGATGCCATGGAAGAACCATGTCTGTAATGGAGATATGGAGTATGAGGAACCCTTTCAATAGCTAAAAGTGGTTATTCTGACATTACAGTTTCACTGCTCCACAACCCAAAGTGGGGCTTTATTTCCACCTAGACCCCATCTTGCATTACCCATGGTGCCAATAGGTTCATGTTTATCTGCTCCACATTGCCCCGTTCTATTGGCAGTACTTCTCTATAAGGACTAGACTAGACAAGCTGAGTGTCTTTGCATATCTGTGTCAGCAATCGGTGCAATGCATTCATCACAAGGACATACAGTGCAGGTTTTCACCAAAGGTTTTCACTATTGGTCTAAGAATGCTTTTGGTCAAGAGTGTAATTTCCATGTACTAAAGAAAGGGTTCTCTTTTTTTACAAAATCATGTTAAAAGGTTCTTTATACTGATCATAGAGAATATTCAAATGATCATGTGTTCTACAAACCTCTGTAGAGTAACATTTACATGTTTGATTCTGATTATTCAAAGCACCCTTGTTCAGTACCACATGTTCTTTAAGCAAAGAGGGTTCAAATCATGCTGGAAAAGGTTCCTTTGACTTGAAGAACTGTCTTTACCTCTGAGTTTCTGTGGTTCTATAAAAGCATTGTTTTTATTTAAGGCCCTTTGGTAAAGAGTGGAAGAGTTTAGTTTAATGCTGGTATTGGGGGTTTAGGGTCTTACATTTACAGCTACAGTAACAGGCATCACACATGCAGAGAAATAGAGCCTTCACTGTAGTGTTCTACAGCTCGTTCCATATTCTCACCCCACTTTACCTGTCCGGACCCCCCCCCCCAATTACACACACCCCAAAAAGAAGACCCCCCCGAATGGAAGTTTGGCTCACCTGTGCCCACCGTGCACGAGCAACAGTCCAGAGGAGGAAGAACACGTTCAGAAGTCCATCACGCTCTCCTCCTCTTCCTCCTCATCTTCTCATGCCCCCTCCCCCCCACAAACACCGTAACCCCAAACTTCTTAGACCAATATCCTCCGTGTCGCGAGCAGCCTCTTACACCGAGCTCTACGCACCGCGAGCGCGAGCGCGCATCTGATGCTGTGCAACGGAAAGAAGAAAAACACGTGAGGCCACCAGGGGGCGCTGCTCACACTTTTTTAGGAGTGTGTTTTAGACGGTATGTTTTGGGAGAGTGTTGTAGGCAACAGGTTTTTGGGGAGTGTGTTTTAGACGGTATGTTTTGGGAGTGTGTTTTAGACAGCATGGTTTGGGAGTGTGTTTTAGACAGCATGTTTTGGGAGTGTGTTTTAGACAGCATGGTTTGGGAGTGTGTTTTAGACAGCATGTATTTGGGAGTGTGTTTTAGACAGTATGGTTTGGGAGTGTGTTTTAGACAGCATGTTTTTGGGAGTGTGTTTTAGACAGCATGTTTTTGGGAGTGTGTTTTAGACAGTATGGTTTGGGAGTGTGTTTTAGACAGCATGTTTTTGGGAGTGTGTTTTAGACAGTATGGTTTGGGAGTGTGTTTTAGACAGTATGTTTTTGGGAGTGTGCTTTAGGAGTGTGTTTTATACAGTATGTTTTTGGGAGTGTTTGTTGGGAGTGTGTTTTAGACAGTATGGTTTTGGAGTGTGTTTTAGACCGTATGTTTTTGGGAGTGTATTTTAGACAGAATGCTTTTGGGAGTGTGTTTTTGAAAGTATTTTTTGGGAGTGTGTTTTAGAAAGTATGTTTTGGGAGTGTGTTTTAGACAGCATGTTTTTGGAGTGTGTTTTAGACAGTATGTTTTTGGGAGTGTGTTTTGGGAGTATGTATTAGAAAGTATGTTTTTAGGAGTGTGTTTTAGACGGTATGTTTTTTGAAGTGTGTTTTAGACAGCATGTTTTTGGAGTGTGTTTTAGACAGTATGGTTTGGGAGTGTGTTTTAGACAGCATGTTTTTGGAGTGTGTTTAGATGGTTTGATTCAGACGCGTGTTTTAGACTGTACGTTTCGAAGTGTGTTTTAAATGTTTTTTTTGGCAGTATATTTTTTTGTTAGTATGTGTTAGGCAGTGCATTTTTAAAGGCAAACACATGGCATAAACACTGAGTGGATTACTACTGAAACAAAAGGAGTGACAAACACTGAGAGAAAAAAAGAGTCTTAAATACATGGACGGCAATAACCACATCTTGGACACACTGATGAATGGGCAGGGTTATGAATGAGACACACCTGGGAATGGGTAGAGACAACACCAAAATATGATCAGAAGCACATAAGGAATAAACAAAACAAAGAAGAGACAGGAAGACGGGAGTAGATCAGGAGAGATACATCCTCGTCTGGTCGAACTACTTATATATAGTTATTTAGGGTACACTGAACCCCCACACATCTGTTCTAATACTCTGATACTTGTGTGATGTTAGTTCGTTGGTGGATATAGTAACAGTAGCAACTAATTTGGGCCTATGTAAATTTCTACATAGTTCCTGATAGCGGATGGGCAACTAGTCATTTCCAGTCATTTTGCATTTTGTAATGCAGAGTTGGTGCCATTAGCATTTGTGAGGGTGGTGTTTGGAATATGGATGTTTATAGCACAAAACCACATGAAATCTAATTTTTAGAATCAAATTCAAATGCCCCTTGGAGGTTGTTGGAAATCTGATTGCAGTCTGGACAGTCCAGTCTTTGGCGTGACTCGCAGTACAACAGCAACCATGTCAAATCCAGAGTGATGGAAGTGCAGGGAAGAAGAAGAGCATGGCAGCTGTGTAGTTACCCATGCCTACATTGCTGATCTGACTACTTGTATACAACAGTGCAAATCTGATTTGCCTGCAGTTTGAATAGTTGTGGATAATATAACATTATTAGCTTTTGTAGCTTTGGATAAGTTAGTAATTCATAGGTAATATCTTTTTTGGTAGTAGGTTTTTAGTGAGTAATTTTTGTAAATATTTAAGGCAGTACAATTTTAGGCAGTAGGTCTTTAGTCAATCCATTTTTCAGTTAGTTCAGTTCATTTTATTAAGGTTTTTAGTTAGTGGCTTTTTCATCAGATTTTTAGACAGTATGTTTTTAAGTACATTTTTAATCAGTTGATGAGTTTTTTTAGTAGATTTAGTAGTCAGATTTTAAGTCAGTATTTACATTTATATTTATGGCATTTAGCAGACACCCTTCTCCAGAGCGACTTACAAAGGCGCTTTGTTGTTCAATCAGAAAATATCTTTAGCTAATAGACAAGGTTAGAATCCATAGTTTCCTCACACTTAGATGCTGTTGAAAACAATTGTCAGATTGTTTTGACTAACAAAATTCAGTATAAATCTTTATCGAGTTAAATGCTCTTGAAAGATATGGGTCTTCAGTCTGCATTTGAAGACAAAGAGTGACTCAGATGTTCAGAACCCTAGGGGAAGTTTGTTCCACCACTTTGGTGCCAGAACAGAAAAGAGTCTGGGTGCATGTTTTCCTTGTAATTTGAGGGATAGTGGGTCAAGGCGAGCTGTACTTGATGCTCAAAGGGCTCTTGGTACAGCTTGAGTTTTGACCATTGCCATCATGTATGGAGGTGCTGGTCGATTTTTGGGTTTGTAGGCCAGCATCAAAGTTCTGAATCTACAGGAAGCTACAGCTACAGGAAGCCAATGAAGGGAACGCAGTGATGGAGTGTCTTGACTGAATTTGGGACATTGAAGACAAGCTCAGCTGAATTCTTGATAAGTTGCAAGGGCCTGATGGTCCGCATAGGAAGGCCAGCTAGAAAGG
This sequence comes from Acestrorhynchus altus, assembly GCA_034509495.1. Classification (NCBI taxonomy): domain Eukaryota; kingdom Metazoa; phylum Chordata; class Actinopteri; order Characiformes; family Acestrorhynchidae; genus Acestrorhynchus; species Acestrorhynchus altus. The sequence continues at coordinate 18,210,922 of CM067511.1, read as the reverse complement.
AGCTGCAGTAGTCTAGTCTTGAAATGACAAGAAACTGAACAAGCAACTGAGTGGCCTCTCTAGACCGAAAAGGTCGAATACTCCTGATGTTGTAAAGGAGAAATCTGCATGATGGTGTCAGGTTTGCATCATGAGCCAAGAACGATAACTAGTCATCCACAACTACACCAAGGCTCTGTGCTCCTGCAGATGGAGTGACCAGTTCTCTAGGGAAATAGTGAGATCAGGGTGAGGGCCAGTGGTTCCAGGTAAGAGTTTGAGGTGATGGGCTTCCATCCAAGATGAGACATCAGAGAGGCATGCTGAGGTACAGGATGAGATTTGGGTGTTGGAAGGTGGGAAAGAGGATGAGCTGAGTGTAATCAGCATAGCAGTGGTAAGAAAATGAGAAGCTATTACTTTACCAAGAGAGATAGTGTAGAGAGAAAAGAAAAGAAGTCAGAGGACTGAGCCTTGTGGAACACCAGTGGAGAGTCTGCATGGAGTAGATGTGGAAGCCTGCCATACCTCTTCTAGGTATGATATAAACTATTGCAATGCAAACCCCGTGATTCCAAGGCTACTCAGGACTGACAGGAGGATCTTGTGGTCTACTGTGTCAGTGGCTGCAGAGATGTAAAGGAGAATTACAACAGATGACAATTTAGCTGATCTTGCAGCATGGAGTTTTTCAGTGATAAGCAATATGAGTAGTCACTATTGAGTGTGCCGGTTTGAAACAGATTGGTTTGGATCCTGTAAATTGTTCTGGTTGATAAAGCAAGATTTCTGAGAGAAAAGAGAGTAGTGATACTGATCTATAATTGCTAATGTTTGTGCTATCTAGAATGGGCTTTTTCAAGATTGGGGCCACTCTGGCAGCCTTGAAGGAAGCTGGTACATGACCTGATGCCATTGAGCTGTTTATAATAAAAGTAAACATCAGAATGTGAGTGGTTAATTCCTAATTATGCTTGCAGGCCTGCAGGTTCTACTAGTGAGGTCCCAACCACTGGGAGAGCTTGTTAAGTTAATTCTTAACAGTTACAACAGAGAAACCAATCCTGATTTTTCAGTTCATGTAAATTTTTAGTGTTTATCTATTAAACAAATGTAGCCATTTTCTTGCCTGCAGTAAAACTGGTACTGTAGTACTGCAAAGTTGAACACTGCCATCATTCTAATGATTTAAAGGGAGCTATATATAATACAGACATGTGCATTACAAGTCATTCTCTGAACTGGTCCTTAGTGGTGCAGTAAGTGTAAAACAGGCACAGAGTCATTTATAAGGTTCACTGTACACAAAAACACCTTTATGTGGTTGTGTGGCAAAAATACATGTGACAGGAAAGTCATTGTAACAAGTAGTAATGAGATAACTACTAATGAGTTAAGAGCATAACACTGCAGTGATGCTTAGCCAGCAGGTTTACATAAATAGACATCGAACTTTATTGAGCTTTTTAACAGTGATCATGAAAAATGAACTGCAGCAACAGATCGATAGAATAGATCTTTATTATAGATCCATGCCACAAGTTTCTTGTGTTGTTTGTTACAACAGGACCTTAACTCACATTAATCAGCTGACACACAGCCCCAAGAGTTCACTTACATTCCTTTTTATTGCAAAACAGCTGTCAACAGTGTGTGCCTTGTGGCCTCACAGATAGACCATTACCATGTTCGTGATTACCATTTTTGTGAATGAGCTCTTCCGTGACAGTACTGCATGAGATGTGTTTGGGAGAGAATTACTGAGAGTGGATCAATGAACCAGATAGTGGGGACAAATACAGCCAAATTGACGCAAACTAGAGCAACTACTCACTCCTTCTAAACCTTTCACTTTATTCATCCACTTACTGGACACTTTATTAGAAACATCTAAACATCTATCGCTATATTGAAAACACCTACTTTGTGATTCTACAAGGGAGTGTTTTCTGCTAAAGTGGCAGGGGAAGAGTGTACACAGTGTGCAAAAACCCCATCAATGTTATTAGCAGCACCAATCTCACAGGTTTGTGTGTGTGTGTGTGTGTGTAGGAGGAGGAGGAGGAGGATTCGTGTGTTTCTACTGTATATAAAAGCAGGTTAACTTGTGTATTTCTCTTTCTCTGATTCATTTATTTTTTTCTGACTCCCCTTCATTTGACTGTCTTACACACACTGTTCATCTACAAATCTCTCTGCTCATGATTCAAGGCAGCACCAAGAAGAAATGTCTGGTCTCTCTCTTTCACTTTTTCTCATAACTTTAAAGCTATAGTTTGGTGAGAAACATCCACCGTATTAGCCAGGCAAGACTCATTTAATTATTTTTTGTTCGTTCTAGCACTGGGGCTACAAGGCTAAGTGTCTAATATGTATTATATGATGAGTGTGTGATGATTTAGGCTTACCGTTAACACCATGCTTATTTCTGCTAACTTAGCTTCAGCTTTGTAATTTGTAAACACCGTAAATGCTAGACTCCAAACGTCTTGCTGATTGACTTCCTTTGTGGTAGGAGGTGGAATATATGTAAATTAGAGTTTTCACTGAAGTTTAACAATTTAGCTTTATCCGTTAAGCAAATGGACACATCTCTGACCTTCAGCACTATTTTAATTTGTTGTGTTTAGCCTTTTTGATTCTGAGTAAAGTAATCAGAACAGCTTTAGCTAACACGCAGGAGTTCATAGTGTGATTATGAACTAATGAGCATTGCTTTATGTATGTGAAGATAAAACTTTACTGTCTTTCAACTCAGCAATGTGTTCCAGCCTGTAATTGGTGTCCATTGTTTTGGAATGTCAGTGCCCACTGCCAGCGTCCCAAACACACAATACACATATATTTGTTTTTGTGTAGTTGAAAACAAGGCAGTTTCATTATTGCTGCTGATATCTGTGTGTAAAGATTTACTTATTATTTGGACGTTATCAGTGCAGTAACAAGTTTGATCAAGAGTCAGTTTGGGTTTTTGGTTTGGCCTCTTATTCTTGTTTTTGGTTCAGATTATGCCTCTGATCCAACCTCTGATTCCAGTTTGTTTCAACCTGTGATCATGAATAAGCCTCTGGTCCTGATTCAACCTTTGATGCCGATTAAGTCTCTGACTTTGAATCAGCCTGTAATTCAAATGCTTATTTAGCCCTTTTTTCTGATAACACCCCTTAAGTTGTATTTCATCTTACAATTCAGATTCAGCTTCATTTTTATAATTGTTACTATTCCTCTGATTACACCCCTGGCTGTGGATCTGATCCAACCTCTGATTCAGATTCAGCCATTCATATTCAGATTTAGCATTTTAATTCTAATGCATGCAAATATAATTTATTAAGTATAATTTTGCCTCTACATGTTTCAACTTTTCTTTCAGATTATGATCAGTCCTCTCTTTCTGATTGTGATTCAGCCTCAGGTGTATGCCTGAGAGGTATTTTCATGTGACACACAGATACACTAATATCTCCTTCTGCTTTTTCTTTCTCCGCTTTTTGACCTGTCTCTTCTGTCTTTTATGTCAGCTGTTCGTTCTGTTCCTACTCTTGTATTTTCTTTTCACAGCTCTTGAGTTTTTTTAGTTTTGCTGCTGTGAATGATGATATGAAGCATTTTCCTGTACAGTGTATAAGGAGAGAAATATCAAACACACAGAAAAGCTGGCCTTGGGCCAACTCTGTGTGTGGGTTCACAAAGAGAGCTGTGGGTCGAAACTTGGCTGTGTGTGTGTGTGTGTGTGTGTGTGTGTGTGTGTGTGTGTGTGTGTGTGTGTGTGTGTGTGTGTGTGTGTGTGAAGAAAACAAGTGAAAGCAGCAGGGTGTTTTATTTATCTGCAGGTACTATACCCCATTAACAGCAGGTTGAAAAGTTCATTTGTGTGAGATGGTGAGATGAAGGTGATCCAGAAAGGAATGAATGAATCAGCAACACAGTCAGACAAAGGACACAAACACATGCACACCTGAACATGTTACAACTGAAAGAAGCCCCAATACCTGCAAATGAATTTCATGAATATTGCAGTTTCACATAATACTGGACCATTGTAGGGTGATCAGACATCTTTTATTTCAACACAGATTGGATGAGAAAAATGTGTCTAAACTGTGTAGTGTCCAGGATTTCACATTGATTTCATGTCAGTGTTTGTTTCTACAGTTTTACAGGTTTTAACATGTAAGCTTAAGCCCTGCCTTCTCATTGCCACTAATGGTCTACACATAACTGCATCTATATCAACTACTGGTCTAACTACTTCTCAGCACAGATGATTGAGCCTATTAAACATACATTTTTATTTTATGAATGTATTTATTAATACATTTTTGACACTGGCATGAAAATAAAGGCAGCAGCACAGTGATGCCGCAAATATTTTGAATTTCAACTCTAGGAGCTTTGGGTTGTGGGTTCATTTTAATACTCCAATCGCCTTCTGTGAGGAGTTTGGGGTGTTCTCCCTGTGTCCACATGGAAAAAAACAAAACAAAAAAAAACAAAACTGGTTAAGTAAATACAAACCTAGAGAGTTCCTCCCCTTGAGGAAGCTGATTGGCCCATTTTGTTAAAGGACAGGACACAGGACACTATGATAAGTGATACAAGAACCTGTACCCTCTCTCCTAAGGTTTAGGCTCTAGTTTTGGAGCTGCCATGCAGTATCAGTTCATCCAATTCTGGGAAAATCTCTATGCAGGACTAAACAGTGCTTAGAACATGTGTGTTCACCACAGGGTTAGATAGCAGAAGTTTCAGAATGATGACATGACTGATGAGGTCTACAGACACACAAGCATCAGCAAAGAGCAGCTACAAAGAAGGAATAAACTTTGTGTACCCACTGAAAATCAGAATGAGATTGGTTGATCCCTGATTGAGTTTATAATCAATCTGTACCCAGACTCGACTGTACAGTCATTTGAGAGTGTAATTTGGATTGACATGTTTAGCCTATAACATCTCTCTCATTTCTCATTCCATACTTTCACTATAGTACAGTTTCTGCTCTTTTTATTTAGTTAGATTGTGATACTGTACTAATTTCATTGTAGTACACTTTTTCAGCTGTGGTCTACTAATGCAGCATATCACAAAAAATAACACAAACTCAGCTGCAGACTCTATGAGAACATTGTGGCCTTTGTCATATGTATACCCACATACACTCTATGTAAAGCCTGTGGTCCTGTATTGTATCAGTAGTTATTAGAGTGATGGTAACAGCACAGTGGGTGGTCCAGCAGAACTGTCATTCTGAATTATAGTATGTTGATATCTGAGATTCAGGCCAAGGTCCAAACCCACCTCCCACCACCCTGCCACCATCAACATCACCAGGAGTGTAAAAATCCTGGAGCGGAATAATGTATTATCAGGCAGTAAGATCCAGAACTATGCAGACATGACTTGTCCAAGGGACTTCAGTGCACATCTATTTCATGCAGTCTATACAGTAAAAATAAACTAGAGAATCAACATTTTATGTTCTCACTGTGTGATGTCACACTAAAGAAATTTAGATACATGTGCCTAGAGCAGTTTACAGCAGCCCTAAAATGTACCCCCTTTCCTCTCAAATGAGTTCAAAAGCATGTCATCACTCCAACCCATACCAAAGGAGTTCAATGACTTTTAATTACTCCAACATATCCCAAAAGAGTTCAATGACACTCCAATACCTCAACCTGTCCCAAATGACTTCAATAGCATGTCATGACTCCAACTCATCCCAAATGAGCTCAGTGGAATACTGTCATTAAAAAAAAAGTTTTTAAAGTCTTTTTTACGTCGACTCTGAGCCTAACTTCACTCTCCTTAAGCATGTGACATATAGTCAAACCGAACTTATTAGCATAAAACATAGTTTGGCATGGTGGAGCAGAGTGCAGTGGACAAAGGGCAAGAGGAAGTGGTGCATGGAGGTGCAGAAGAGGGGCAAGCAAGGCAGAGTACTAGCAAGGCTTAAGGCTAATGCTAAACGACCACAGATTCTGTCCCTGGCCAATGTCAATGTTCAATGGCCAATGAGGATGAGTATGTCCAAGGAGACAACTGTGCTGTACTCGTTTTTTTTGCAAACATGGCTAAATATTAAATGCTGGACTCAGTCTTCTAGATTGACGGCTGACGGCTCCTCCTTGCAGACCGCAACCAATTATTGGGGAAAGCCTGTGGAGGTGGCTTATGCATCTAGGTAAACAATGGTTGTAAACTGTGTTCTGAGGTAAACTGTGTTCTGATAAACAGCTAGTGCTAGTTTACAGCAGTGTTTATCATTGTTTAACAACACAATAAAGAAGTTATGTGACAACATCAGCTTGCTTGAGAGCAAGGACCCTAAGACTTAAGTGGTGACTGGGTATTTTTACCACATAAAACTGACAGACACTTTGCCAAGGTTTTATCCGCATGTCACCATACCAACAGAGGGATCAGCCGTCCCCCATGCCCACCTCGGACTGTCCAATCAAATTTCCATTATACTGGTCCCTGCCTACCACCGCAGACACACAGAAGACCCAGATTGGCCTGGAGACTTTTTGCCTTGCTCCCCTCAGCCAGGAGTTTGTGGAGTATCAGTAGACTGAGGAACAGCTTCTTGCCTGAAGCTTTAAGACTCTTAAATTCTAACTAGACAATTTAACTGGACATTCAACACAATCATCACTGCTCACATCTGTGTTTCATGTTGCTGTTTACTGTGCCTTATTTATTATTTATTGTTACTGTATTACTCAATTTTTTAAATATTGTTTAAGTAAGGTCAATGTACACAGTTACCTTAGCCTCAAATGCAGCTGTGTGGCTGCCCCCATTCTATTCATTGCTTTTCTATAACTTTTTTAAATATAAGATTTTAAAAAATTCATTAGAAGGGGCACTTTTAGACCTGTCGAATAGATAATCTTAAACTGGATATGCTTGATTTATAAGAAACTATGAACTAGACAAGAATAAACTGAGACACAGCCAAGAATCACAGTAATCAGTCTTTCTGTGCAGGAAAGGTACAGGGGACGATAATGAACAGAAGAGTAAGGGAAATAGGTAGAGAAAGAAAGCTTTGGAGTGGCCAGAGGAGACAGAATCTCATTCACAATGATTCTGTGACAAGTGGCTGAGGTGTCAAAAACACTCCTGATAAAAGCACTTCGACACTTTCTGTCTTTTTTTTAGGTGTGAAAATTCCTGAGCAGTTTTTTTGCAGCTGGCAAATGAATCATTTCTTCCTTCTGCAGTGAGAAAAATCAATAAGCAGATGCACTTCAATGAACATGTGCCCCACAGGATCTTGGAACTCTTGGAACATCATTACTGCCATTTTGTTGTTTCTGATCGTTGCTGCCCTTGGGTGACTCTTTGCAATAAAAGCTATTTCCTGCTCACAGTGTTTGACATATTTGCATCTCTAATTTCACGTGTTTGGTAAATTGGTTAGATCAGAACATTCTGTTTGTTTGATTTGTCGATCGGTAAAATATCTTGTCTCCTTCCTTTTAGTGACTACAGCCTTTTCTGGACCTATCTCTCCCTCTCTCTCTCTCTCTCTCTCTCTCTCTCTCTCTCTCTCTCTATATATATATATATATATATATATATATATATATATATATATATATATATATATATATATATACATACATATATATAAAAGAGAAATGTCCTAATTTCTCAATAAATAGAAAGTGAACCACAACATACTAGACACCAAATGCATATGAAAAGACCTAATTTAAACACCTAATTAAAATTCTACACAGTTACTCAGAAACAAACAATAGTGACAATATGCTTCTCATTACTGCAAAACAAAGTCACTGAAATGAGCAGGTAATGTAACGGGCCTGCAACCAAGAGAATCATAAACCCTGTCCTGAGAACTAAGGTCTCAGTTCACTAATGGGTATTCCACAACAGTGGGCTGCAGTGCAGTATGGGGCAGTTCTTGTGGACAGTATTGACTCTGAAGATGCTGTCACCTACTAACAAAAACAGTTAATGGTAAGTCCTTTGAAGCTGCTGGTCCTATTTAGAACTGGGTGCTTGTACCTAAATCTGCTTCACAGGGATAGGAGGTCCTACTGGAGTAGCCTGACTACTTGAACATGGAGATGTCAAGTATGGTTTGAAGTGATGCACAATTTGCATGCCTGCATTTGAAGAGTACTTTCATTTTAGTGCATAAAGCACACCATGACCATTAGTAAACCTAAGAGTTGGCAGTGTAAGGCCCTTTCCAGCATGGTGCCAATTTGCATCTGGAATGTGCAGGATCATTCAGACACACAATCTACAACCTTGTTAGATGTGTACTTCACATTCTTTCACACTGTGCCTTTTGTTAAGCATAAGCATGACTGCATTGTTCCTGGCAGAATGTGTAGGTGCATTGCAGCTTCCTATAGATATATCAGGCATAGTTTGGTGAATTGACAGGGGAAGTACATGATGGGTCAAAAGGAGCACATGTACTGCCAACCTTACTTCTCAACCATGAAAAAGAAAGAAGGGCATATAGCCTGAGCTGGCATGCACACTAGTGTTGTATGAATATCCCATAGTGTTGTATGTACAGTCATGGCCGAAAGTGTTGGCACCCCTGAATTTTCTCCAGAAAATGAAGTATTTCTCCCAGAAAGTTTTTGCAATTACACACGTTTTGTTATACACATGTTTATTTCCTTTGTGTGGATTGGAACAACACAAAAAAGCAGAGGAAGAAAAAGGCAAATTTGACATAATTTCACACAAAACTCCAAAATAACTGAAATCAACTGCTTCCTATAACCATCAACAAGCTTCTTTTGGAACCTCTCATCTGGAATTTTGAACCACTCTTCTTTTGCAAACTGCTCCAAGTCTCTCATATTTGAAGGGTGCCTACTCACAACAGCAATTTTAAAATCTCTCCACAGGTGTTCATTGGGGTTCAGATCTTGGCTAATTGCTGGCAACTTTAGAACTCTCCAGTGCTTTGTTTCTGGGTGCTTTTTGAAGTATGTTTGGGATCATTGTCCTGCTGGAACACCCATGACCTAGGACGCAAACCCAGCTTTCTGACACTGGGCCGTACATTGCGACACAAAATCCTTTGGTAATCTTCAGATTTCATGATGCCTTGCACACAGTCAAGGCACCCAGCTCCAGAGGCAGCAAAACAACCCCAAAACATCTTTGAACCTCCACCATATTTGACTGTAGGTACTGTGTTCATTTCTTTGTAGACCTCATTCCATTTTCAGTAAACAGTAGAATGATGTGCTTTAACAAAAAGCTCTATCTTGGTCTCATCTGTCCACAAGATGTTTTCCCAGAATTTTGGCAAACTGCAGTCTAGCTTTTTTATGTCTCTGTGTCAGCAGTGGGGTCCTCCTGGGTCTCCTGCCATAGTGTTTCATTTCATTCAAATATTGATGGATAGTTTGAGCTGACACTGATGCACCCTGTGCCTGCAGGACAGCTTGAATTTCTTTGGAACTTGCTTGGGGCTGCTTATCCACCGTTGCAACCTTTGATCAATTTTTCTCCTCTGTCCACATCCAGGGAGATTAGCTACAGTGCCATGGGTTGTAAACTTCTTGATTATGTTGGGCACTGTGGACAAAGGAACATCAAGATCTCTGGAGATGGACTTGTAACCTTGAGATTGTTGATATTTTTCCACAATTTTGGTTCTCAAGTCCTCAGACAGTTCTCTTCTCCTCTTTCTGTTCTCCATGCTTAGTGTGGCACACACAGACACACAATGCAAAGATTGAAACTTCTCTCCTATTTATCTGGTTTCAGGTGTGATTTTTAAATTGTCCACCTGTTACTTATCATGGGTGAGTTTTAATGAGCATCACTTGCTTAAAACAAAGTTATTTACCCTCAATTTTGAAAAGGTGCCAATAATTTCCAATACACACAAAGGAAATAAATGTGTATAACAAAACATGAGTAATTGCAAAAAAATTCTGGGAGAAATACTTCATTTTCTGGAGAAAATTCAAGGGTGCCAACACTTTCGACCATGACTGTTTGTCCAAGATTGTGCTGCGGAGGTGGCAGCCTGTTGCAATAGCTCCTGCTCATTTCTGAGTTGTTTCCAACTTTTACCCTCTTTTACTTTAGTTTTTGTTGGGAGAGTGTTTAATATCATTTTCCTACACAATGGACACCAAACTTGAGGTACCTCTCCTGGTTTTTGCACTACTTTTCCCTCTGTTTACAACTGTGTCCCGAGATCCCAAGCAGAGCCACTCTCATGTTGATTACTCCAGGGATCATCTCTTACCATTTAGTAACACAGCTGTGCTACCCCAGGCGAGGCACAACATCCCCCATGAATTGTGGAAGAGGAGGTGGGGGAGCCGGGCTGGAGCATTGCATTGTGCATGGAAGAGTTGCTACAAGCACACAGTTCCCTCTTTCGTTATTGGAAATGTGAGATCGCGTCTCAACAAGATGGACAAGCTCACAGCACTAATGCTGCATTAGAAGGAATACAAGGCTTACCACACCAACTCCAGACACTCTTGTATCTATGGATGACTTTCACCTAATTCGGGTAGACAGGACAGTGGAGAGTGGTAAGAGGAAAGGAGGCAGGCACTCTGCTGTAAGAACATTAAACTGTTAGCTGTTAGCATGAGGCTACCTTCTGAGGGAAATATTGCATATCACAATAAATCCAAATGTTCCCCTGTCTGCTAACATTGACAAGGCTTGTGACATCCTGCACTCAGCTGTGTGCAGGCTGCAAACAGAACCCGCAAGATCCTCCTAGTTTCTGGAGACTTTAATCATGTTTCCCCATCATCCACTTTGTTTGCCTTCACCCAGTATGTAACCTGCCACACCAGAGACAATAAAATATTAGACCTCTTTTATGCCAGCATAAAGGAGGCATATAACTCCTCACAACTCCCTCTGCTTGAAAGATCTGAACATAACCTAATTCATCTTCTGCCTGTGTACAAACCCTTTGTATGCAGAGAACCAGCAGAAACAGCACAGTGAACTGAATTCTGAAGGACTGTTTGTGTGGAATCCATTGTGAGATCCTAATGGGGAGGACATTGACAGTGTCTCTCACTGTATTATGGTAGTCCACTTCAACTTTTGTGTGTCGAACACTGGCCCCACTAAGACCATCCTGTGTTTCTCTAAGAATAAGACATGAATAAATCCTGACATAAGCACTCAGCATCCCACCCCCCTGCTCAAGTCTGTCCTTTACAATGGCCCAGCTAATGAATGAGTTAAGGAAAATCAAGACAAGGAAGCTGGTGTGGTACTGGTACTAAGAACACAGCACCCAAATGGCAAACAGGAACAAGCTGGTGGTGCTGATGTCTCATCTGATGATGTCACTGGAGAGGCTGGTCCTTACCCATGAGCACATCAGTGTAGATAATTTTGTCAGGTCTTTCTCATCTGGAGAAGCCTGGGAACACTGTGAGAATCACCTTCTTCAACTACTTCAGTGCCTTTAACACCATACAGCATGGGCTGCTGAAGGACAAGCTGGAACATGTTGGTGTGGACAGTTACCTGTCAAACTGGATATTGGACTACCTCATGCACCACCCACAGTATGTGAGGGCATAGGACTGTATTTCAGACAAGCTGGTCAGTAGCACAGTGGTACCTCAAGGAATGGTCTTGGCACCATTCCTCTTCACCCTGAACACCTCTGACTTAATCTACAGCTCATCGACCTGTCACTTCCAGACGTTCTTTGATGAGAGAGTGGACTTTTACAAGTACCTAGGTGTTCACTTTAAAAACAGACTGGACTGGTAATTTAATACTGTACTTTAAAGAAAATGCCAGAGCAGACTATACATACTGGTAGAAATTGAGGTGATTTGGAGTGCACAGAGCAGTCCTGAGGTCGGTCTTTGACACAGTGGTGGTATCTTCCTTCTTTTATCGTGTGGTCTGCTGGTGTAGTAGTATTTCTATGGCAGACAGGAACAGACTGAACAAACTCATAAAGAGGGCCAGTTCTGTCCTGGGAAGCCCCTTAGATCCAGTGCAGGTGGTGGGAGACAGAAGGATGTTAGCCAAACTGGCATCCATGCTGGAGAATGACTGCCACCCCATGGACAAGACTCTGGCAGCACTGGGCAGCTCCTTCAGTGATTGGCTGCTTCACTAAAATGAAGCTCTTTAACTGAATTTACAAAACAATATAAGGAGAAACTTCACCAACTATAGAAAAATTAGACTCATGTGTTTTGTTTAAATGTCAGTTCAAGAACACAAGTGGCCTATCAGCAAAAAATAATAGTAGCAATAATACCAATAGCAATAATAGTACCAAAATGCTACAGTGGGATCTACTAAAAGACATCCCAACCAAATAGCAACCGGCAAATGTCAAGTGGTGAGCACAGCCAGCGGGCAGCCAATAGCAGGAGCAGATAGTAGCAGGCGCAGGCAGAAGCAGAAACTGGCCAGAGAAAATGCAGTACAGTTCAGAGCTAGACTGGCAAGTTCAGCAAAGCAGTAGCTGATAGCCACTCACTACCACTAGATTAAAAGTTTCATTATATCTGTTGTCAACCCATAAGAATGAGATTTTAATGGACTTCACCTTTGACAGATTGCTAAAATTGGGCGTCACCACTTGTAGCACTGGTCCACCCTACAATAAAATATCCATTAATACCCAGTATACATCTGCATGTGCATATAGGTTATGTTATTACCTACCTTAAACAACCCAAACTACTGTGCAGGAAGCAGCATAATATTAAATGCTCTCTTAAGTATATCTCTTAAAAATATAGCAAATGAAGCCCGTAGGACCCTACCTTCTCACTGATACTCAATACAACAGCCTTAAATGAATGCAGCTCAAGACCACACAAAAGACCACACAAAAAAGTGATTGGGACATGTTTAAATATATATCTCATGAAGACCTGACTACATTACCCTTGTGCGTTCCATAGGTGAGTCATTCCACTACATTAGGTTTCACAGCACACTTAGAATCACCTAGCCGACTGCAAAAACCTTTCATTGCCATCACCTCTGAAATCCAGCCTTGTTGATAGCCCCTTTCTAACAATGCCATTTTATGGTCTTATCCATATAGAAACTTACTTATCTTACTTGCCCTTACACAGAGTACTCTTTATCTGCCAACCTCACGTGTTTACCTCCCTTCTTTGTTATGACTCTTTTGAACTCTATAGGGTCATACAATCAACAGACTAAGATGATACAATCAACCTCCTGAAGATTGTATATGGTCACACCCCAAATGCCGTCACCTTCATCTCCCACTTACCCCTCCGTCAACTCCTCTTCTTCCTCTTCCCCTTTCCCCCACCCCTAAATTTCACAATGTATATAATGTCCTCCCAAAAATATCTCAGACTGGGAAGACTGGGAAACTGATGAGGCAGACTGGTAGACTGACCAGACTGCTGATAGACTGCTGACTAAATTGTACCTGTGCATGATTCTGTGTGCATGTGAAAAAAGCTGCAGTCTGAACATTTTGTGTCTTCTGACTCCTGTATGCCAAATTTCTACCAACTTGGTGCCGTGACCTGGACGGCATACTGAAATCTACATGGTGAGCAAACTGGCTTTATAAGACATACAGTTAAGGAGTTAATAAAGGTTAGCACCTCTGAAAATTGAGAGGTGTATTCATTGTTTCTGCAGCTGTAACTGTTAGCCTCTCTGGAAAGAGAGAAATGTACTGTTTTGTCATTTAGCCATTTTGTGTCTGTTACCCATCCAGAATTGAGGAAGGTCTTTGTATGTTTGGGTGTTTGTCAGTAGTCACATCACCATGATTTCAAAAGACTAAAATGCTCAGATTCCTAGAAAACACTTAAATATGAAACAAGCACCCTAATTAAGAGTGGGACTAAAATGACTCTGAAGTGGTAATTGACCCACATAGTCAGGAAACATATTTATGAGCAAAAGATAACTCGTCACTTTTCATCCAATGGTTTCTCTGCTCATAGAGAATGGACTCCTGCTGCTTTTGAAACAGCTTTTGGTTATGGCCTCAAGCATGACTCAGTTACAGAATGCCTTTTTGTTGTTAAGCAGTACTGGGAATATAAGTTAAAAGAAGCTGAGGGAAAGATCATAGAGTTAACTAGTGAAAGTAAAAAGCACAAAACAAATGCAATGAATGCCCAAAGAAATGTAAAAAGCTCCAACAATCACTGAATAAGGTTGAACAGTTATACGCTAATTGCCATCCTAAGTGCCAGTGTGGACCTAAAGCTGTAGTTGCTCCTCTAGTATTGGTTAGGCTGTATCCAAACTTTGATGCATTCCACTAAGATGGATCACAATTTTCTCCGATGTGGATTCTGATCCTATTTGCAATAAAGTACTTCAGATTAGACCAGTCACAAACAAATCTACTGAGGTCTTACCTATGCAACTACTGTAGGCCTTGTATAGTTTTTTGAAGCAATAATTTTAAAAACTCTATGTGATCAGCTACAAGGTAACCCAATTGTACACTTATTTTAAACACTAATGACTTCTTCATTCACAACCTATAGTCTGTTCAGTGAGAGACTGCTCCTTCCCAAGTGAAGGATCAATAAACCTGAAAACTCACGCCATCAGACTGTACATCTCCTCTCTGGGAGGGGGGCGAGTAGGAACCAACCAGTAACCCTATTCTCTATATTATATATTCTTTATATAGTGTTTTTTTTTTTACTGATGCTGCTGCTGAAACCTTAATTTCCCTGAGGGCACCCTCCCAAGGGACCAATAAAGTTCTATCCTATCCTATCCTATCCTGTCCTGTCCTATCCTATCCTATCCTATCCTATAGTCCCTGATCTCTGGAACTCTGGAAATAGCTGAACTAAAAAGTGTAAAAACTGCTCCAGATGGTGTCTTAAGGGGGAACTACCAATACTAGCCTCACAAATGAACTAGGATGATGCAAATGGCTTTCACACTTGTGGTGGGATGCTAGGTTCAGTGTTAGTTGTCTTAAACACGTGGCTTTCAGGATTCAGTGCTGAAGTTAGCCATTCATTTTCTAGGTCTGTAGGTCATGGTGAGGAGATTTGACAAACAATCTCTAGAATCCAGATGGTATGGCCATATCAGGTTCTTTTGATTACTGGCTCTGTGTGAAAGAATGTGAAGGAAAGAAAACATGTATTCATGTTTCTCATTGTAAGGTTGTGACTGCTTTTCAGAAATAAATTTGAGGATCAGTAGAAGAGCGGGTGGGCAATGT
Source organism: Acestrorhynchus altus (assembly GCA_034509495.1). Classification (NCBI taxonomy): domain Eukaryota; kingdom Metazoa; phylum Chordata; class Actinopteri; order Characiformes; family Acestrorhynchidae; genus Acestrorhynchus; species Acestrorhynchus altus. The sequence continues at coordinate 18,195,714 of CM067511.1, read as the reverse complement.
ACAGAGCCTCAAGGAAGAACTATTTCTATTATCATGTGGGTTACCCTTGAGGTGCAGATATCACAATACTGTGTATCCATAACAGCCTTTTCGATGGGACAAGCAATGGGGAGAAGCATGACATGACAGTAGAATGATATCCTTCAAATTTTGATGACGAACATATCACTGCATATGCTTCCTTTGTGTATTCTACAGATCTGCAGAGCTGTTTGGAGACAAGGTGAGATCTTGAAAAACCTATCCAAGCAAAAGATGCAGTGAAGCTCACCAGGACAACATGAATATTTCACTATCTAAACATTGTGCATGATCATAACAAGGATCTATGGTGTAAATATATGGTATTGCACTCACTGAAGAGATTACACCAAGCAGAAGAATCACAGGGAATGAACCATGAACAATTTTGATACTTGGCTACATGGACTTCTCATTGTACATACAGTTGGGAAAATAAATATTTGATACACTGCCAAGTTTGCAAGAGAGGTCTGTAATTGCTATTGTAGGTCTACTTCAACTATAGACAACTTTCAACTAGAGACAGAATCTAAAAAAAATCCAGAAAATGACACTGTATGATTTTTAAATAATTAATTAGCATTTTATTGCATGAAATTATTATTTGATCACCTACCAACCAGCAAGAATTCTGTCTCTAACAGACCTTTTAGTTTTTCTTTAAGAAGGCCTCCTAATTTGCACTTGTTACCTGTATAAAAGACACACTCATTCAATCATACTCCAACCTCATCACCACAGCCAAGACAAAGAGCTGTCTAAGGATGCCAGAGACAAAACTGTAGACCTGCACAAAACTGGGATGGGCTACAGGACAATAGGCAAGCAGGTTGGTTAGAGGGCAACAACTATTGGCCCATTAGTGAAACATTTATAGAGAAAACTACAGCTGCAAATACACATGTGAAATCAAGGAGACACATTTTGGAGGTGGAAACCAACAAGTAACCTTCCACACTGGATAAATCTACCTCAGTGGTTGTAAGGTGGAAGTCTTTGCATCCATCTCAGATTGTCTTCAGGATGATGCCAAATCAACATGGGCTTCACATTCACCCAGTGATGAGGGTAATATGAGAAAAACATCCAGATGCCAGAAATATTGACTTTATTTCAGATGGTCCAACATCCCAGTATACAAACAAGATGTCTTTCTACCTAGCTTCCACAGTGCTTGTCATGCAAGGATTGCAGTGGGTGACATTGAGCACAGAAAATGCAACATTTAAACACTCCAGTATCCTATTAAACAAATTATTATATCAAATAATCACACAATAATCTGTGAGTATGAAACAGTAGTCTCAAACAAAGATTCTGTTAAAATCTGTTGTTTCTCTAATCAAGTTTAATGACAGCTTACATCCACAAAACCTGGAATCATCAGCACAAATGAGATATTGCAGAAATGAGAGAAATTAAGAAAAATGTTAAAAATGACAAATATAAAAAAGGAACACAACATACATTTATGTAGCTCTGTACACAAGTGTTGTTAACCTGCAAAAGAGCTAATTACTCACAGGTGCTGCACAAAGTCTACAAAGTTCAGTTACTGACTGGTGGTGCTCCAAAAAACATAAAGCTCACATACAGTAGGAGTGAGATTTAAAAAAAAATCCCAAAATTACAAATATAGTCAGTGCAAATACAGGCAATGAAAATTCAGCATCAAGCAAAACCACCACTGCAACCAATAAATATGTAAAGCATGGGAGTTTTAAATTAACAACTTTAAAATGGACTGGGCAAGTAACTTTAATGGGCATCTTTACATGAGCATGCACACTAATATAAATGAAGCAACAACAAAAGATTCTGTCTCACAGAAGGAAACACAGCCAATAACATACTATCGTTGAGCAAAAAATAATGTAAAACTCCTGATACTTACCAAGTCTTGACCTTCATGTGTTCGCACTCATTTAATCTAACTCCTTGTGTACCTCACTGGCTGGTGACTGTAGCACTGGCAAGCTAGAGCAATGACACCAATTCACAACTATTTTCAGGTGTTTAAATCCAAACATTCAATGGAAAAGCAGAAAATATTCAGCAGATTAATCCATAATGGTGACAATTAACTGGAAACAAAACATTTCAAAAAAGCTCCAACTTATGAACTGCTTCCTTATAAATGGTTAAACCTTTTGTTCAACCACAAAATGTATAATGGCAATAATAATAATAATAATAATAATAATAATAATAATAATAATAATAATAATAATAATAATAATAATAATAATAATAAGAGGAACACTAAGAGGAAGTATTGTGATATACCATAAAACCACAATGTTGTCTCAGATGGTTATCGTGCTGTGATGTCCTAATTTTGGAATCAAAACAATGCAGCTCGATTGCATTTCTGAACTTGGGAGTATGCACAAGAGTCAAACTATACTTACTATACATTTTATGATTTCTGAAATACTCTTTTACTCATAAATGTATGAATTCTTCTTGAGACTAGACTGAAACTATTGTAATGGTGGGCATAGTTGCAAATGATAAACTATGACAGACCAAAAAGAATTCCTTTGCTCCATATCTTCCACTGTGGAAGATCAGTAGAGCTCCAACATCAATCTGAATTTTGTATCTAAGTATATTTTATTATAGAATAGAATAGAACTTTATTGATCCCTTGGGAGGGTTCCTTCAGGGAATTTAAGGTAGCAGCAACAATACAGTACAGAAGTAGGAAGATAGATTAAAAACAATAATTGAGTAAGAAGCACTAAATTATAGATAAAAATAATTTAGTAAGAGCCACACTAAACACTAAAACACTATATAAATATATAGAATATATAATATAGAGACTATATTACAATATACAATATAGATAATAGTGCATGAGAAAAAGGGTCCTGTAGGAGGGGGTATTGCATATTATTATTGCACTTTATAGATAGAGTCCAGTTGTGTTGTGGTGGTCCAAGCTTCTTCTTGGCTATGCTGCCCCCCAGGACACCACAGTGTAGAACACGACACTGGCGACCACGGACTGATAAAATATCCACAGGAGTTTCCTGCAGATGTTGAAGGACTGTAGCCTCCTCAGAAAGTACAGCCTGCTCTGTCATTTTCTGTACAGGTGGTTGATGTTACATGACCAGTCCAGCTTGTTGTCCAGCCACAGCCTGAGGTACTTGTAGGAGTCCACAGCCTCCACCTCATCTCCCCCAATCAGAACTGGTTGTGATTTTGGTCTGGACCTCCCAAAGTCAATGACCAGCTCCTTGGTCTTTGAGGTGTTGAGCTGCAGATGATTCCTGTGGCACCAGGCTGCAAAGTCCCTCACCAGGCTCAGAAGTCCCTCACCAGGCTCCGATACTCCTCACTATTATGCCTGATACACCCAACTATGGCTGTATCATCAGCAAACTTCTGGATGTGACACAGTTCTGAGTTGTAGCAGAAGTCTGCTGTGTACAGGGTGAAGAGAAGAGGGGCCAGCACTGTGCCCTGGGGTGCTCCAGTGCTGCTGATCACAGTGTCAGATGTAATGTCCTTCAGCCTGACATACTGTGGCCTGTCTGTGAGGTAGCTGGAGATCCAGGTGACCAGGCAGGGGTCCACTGGCATCCCATTCAGTTTGTCCTGGAGCATAAGGGGTTGGATTGTGTTGAAAGAACTTGAGAAGTCCAGAAACAGGATCCTCACTGTGCCCCTTATCTAGGTGCGAGTGGGCTCAGTGTAGCAGGTAGATGATTGCGTCTTCCACACCAACACCTGCCCGGTATGCGAACTGTTTCACCTTCCTCCTGTAGCTGTCTTTGGCCTCCTGCTGACAGCGCTTTACCTCCTTCTGTGCTGCTCTCATTGCCTCCCTGTCCCTGCTCCAAAAGGTGGCCTTCTTCCTGTTGAGGACAGCTTTGACTTTCTGTGTTACCCATGGCTTGTTGTTGGGGTAACACCGTACAGTCTTTGCGGGGAGACCACGTCAGACCAAGTCAGAGAGTGTGTCATCCCCTCAATGCCCTCACCATGTGGGCGAAGCAGAACATCCCAGTCAGTGGTGTCACAACAGTCCCTGAGAGTTTCTTCCACTTCTGGAGACCCCCTCCTGATGGTTCTGGTGGTTGCAGGCTATCTTTGGACCATGGGGGGTGTACTTTGGCTGAAGGTGGACCAGGTTGTGGTCCGACTTCCCCAGTGGGGGGAGGGGTGTGACGCTGTATGCCTCTTTTACATTAGCATACAGCACATCAATTATCCTGTTGTTTCTTGTAGGACGGTCCACACACTGGTGAAAAGGAGCCAAAGTAGAGTCCAAAGTAGTATGATTAAAGTCTCCTGAAATGATCATGAACGCTTCAGGATGTTGTCTGTAGTTGTGCAGTAAGAGCATGTATGTGCTCACATGCAGCTGCTGCATCTGCGCTCTGAGTGATGTAAACACAGACGGTGATCACATGACTAAACTCGCGTGGGACGTAGTAGGGCTGGAGGCTAACTGCTAACAGCTCCAGATCTGGACAACATAAGACCGTCTTTACAGTAATATGGGCTGGATGACACCAGCGACTGATCACAAAGATGATCACCTTTGGTTTTCCCGCAGGCTTTAGTGTCTCACAGCAGTGAAGCCCCGCAGATCCACGTTAGCATCCGGTACGAGCTGGGTTAGCCATGTCTCTGTAAAGATTAACAAGCTGCTCTCTCTATAAATCCACTGGTTGTTGAGGGCAGACAGCTCGTCAGTCTTATTCAACAGCGGGTTCACATTCCCCATGATGATGGACGGAATGGACGGTTTTCAGCACTGCTGGTTGTCCGTTATCTTAGCCTGTAGCTTAGCTCTGGCCTTGCAGGCCCGAGCTCTCCTCCGCAGCGCCACTGGGATCGGGTGTCGTATGCTGGCTTGTCCCTTTGTTCTCAAGGCCAGCAGCTCCTCTCTCGAATACGAGAGAAAACTGGCTCCTGGTTGCATTTTCATTGTGGAAAATATCCATAGGATATGTGGAAGAACACACTCTGTCAGAGGAGCAAAGTATGTGGAAAGTGAGAAAAAGGGGTTAAACTATGGAGCGACTGGAAAGGCAACTGTCTTGCACAGCGCCACACTCAGGACTCGAGAATGATACAGTGTGAAAAAGTTTAGCGCTTAAATCTGATTCATCGCACATTTAGCTGACAAAACATCTTAATTAGTGTCACATTCATGACCCCCTTACAAGTACACCCCCAGGTTAAAAATCCCTGCTCTAGAAGTTCATTACTCCCTTTATGGCCTAGACCAGAAGTGCTTTAGATAGACAATGGACAGGAGTCCATATCTGACACCCCTGGTTCTATTCATCCCAGGCAATATTCTATCCAGATGGCCCTGAGGGTTTTCATAATCTGGAATTACCATTATTGTCCGGATTATAATCCGCTACTTTTTTTCCACGCTTTAAACCATGCGGCTTATAATGAGGTGCAGCTGTTTCTTCTTATATATGTTATTTTCTGGGGTTTTTTTTTTAAACTTTGCGGATGCGGCTTATATTCCGGTGTGGCTTATAGTCCGGAAAATATGGTAAGTGTCTAAAATTAGGGCTGGTGAAAAGCACTGCATGATGGTATGTCTCCAAGGCCTGGACTGGTCTAGATGACTGACAAAATGGAACTTAAAGTCCTGTGAAACCTAAAATAAAAGCAAGAGACTGCATATTATGAATCAAATCAATTTCAACAGATTGTTTGTTCATAAACATAACAAATTGAATAGCTATAGATAATGTGCAAGTGGCTCAAGTCAAAATGTCTATGTGTGAGTGACATTACAACAATTCTTTGGACAAGCTTATTTTGTGAGGCACTCAATCTCCATGAGCTTCCCCACAACAGACAGAATGCCTGGAGCACAGAGAGAGTTGTAAGCACTCCTTACACAGCTGCTGTCTGCTAGACAGATATGACCACTCAGATCATTACACCAAACAAAAGCTTCTATTCTGGAGAACCCTGCTCCAACACTAATGACACCAGGCTATTAACAGGTGTTTGTTTATAGAAAAGGATATCTGCTCCATACACACAAGAGATCAGCTTGTTACTGCCTAATGAAGCTGTCATTGGCCCTGACTGCATGGAAAGTCATGGAAAGAAAGTGGACATAATGAAGAATGTAAGAGACATCATTTTATCCTCATACACTGCTAACAGTGGAGAGATAGCTTGAATGGCAGATTAAAATAATTACAGGAACAGTAACAGAAATAACACCAGCTGTAAATTAATATAGCAGAATACAGCCCATAACCCATAATACTATTATATCTGTCAGGAACACGACACTTAACACACTGGTTGGAAGCGGAAGTACTTGCAGGGGTTTAAATGACTGTTAACATGAATAAATGATGCTAGACAAACAGGTAAACAAACAGGTAACATGATAACAATACAAAGAGATCACATAAACCAGATATAACCATATAACATACCAGTAGACTCACAACACCAGACTGACACAAGGGAGTATATAAACCCACATGAGAACATTAAACACGGCTGGGACAGGATTACAAAAGGGCAGGGTTACACAGCTGGGAATAGGCAGAGACAAAACCAAAACAAGACACATGCTAGAGACACATGGGAACTACATTGGACTGGATATATGACAGTATGCCCCTCATCAATGTGCAACTCCAGGGCATGTAAAACAATAGGCCGGTGCTGGTGCAGGAGACGGACCAGAAATAGGACAAGAACAGGACAGGCAGGACTAGACATGAACAGGAAACATGACAGGACAAGGCACGAACCAGAGACAGTCTTTACAGGGACTGAGGAATAAGATACAAAACTGGAGATGAAAAGAACTGACATGGGTACAATAATAGACATGGGCTGAAACACTGGCTGAGACATGGGCTAATAAGTGGGCCCAGGACTACACCCCCCAGAATTCTCCCCACCATTAAAGGGGTACTCCTCCGGTGAGAGGTGACCTGAGCACTACGGTGCTGCCTCCGTCTTCTGGTCTCTGCTACATCCTTCTGCTTCTTAAAGTAAAAGCGGCAAATTGCCAGATGGGTTCCGGCAAACCTGTGTTCCCCTACTACTTCCATCAGTAGGTGAGTCTATCTGTCAAGAATGTGACATTTAACAGACTGTGTAGAAGAAGAAGTACTTGTAGGGGTTTTAATAACTGACAAAATGAAAACATGCTTCTAGCATGTGGGAAATACACAGGACTGGATTACGTGACAATATCCCATAACTTTATCATAACAGTAATCCTCCATACTGCAGTAATAACCTTAAATCCTTAACCATAACTGTAACTCTATCATAACCATAATTACCATAAATGCAACATAACCATAAATTACCATAATTCTACAATAGTTATAACTCAACATAACTCAGTAATAACCATAACTCATAACTAAGACTTACTGTACCACTAATATCAAACAGTCTAACACAATCTACTACACTGAATCCAGAATATATTCGCAACACTTCACTTTTGGCATATTTTGTTATGTTATAGCCTTATTCCAAAATGAATTAAATTGTTTTTTTCCCTCAAAACTCTACACCCAATACACCATGATGACAGTGAGAAATATTTGTTTGAAATGTTTGTTTGCAAATTGTAAAAAAATAAAACATAAAAATATAACATGTACATAAGTATTCACGGCCTTTGCCAAGACACTCAGGTATAAGCTCAAACCAAACCATGAAGTCTAAGGAATTGTCTGTAGACGTCCAAGACAGGATTGTATTGAGACACAGATCTGGGAAAGGATACAGAAAAAATTCTGCCGCATTGAAGGTCCCATTGGCCTCCATCATCCATGAATGGAAGATGTTTGTAACCACCAGTACTATTCATAGAGAAAACTCTGTGTTGCCCAGCCAGAACCCAGACCCAACTGAACCCAACTGAACATCTCTGGAGATAATTAAAAATGGTTCTGCACTGATGCTCCCATTTGATAGAGCTTTAGGTTTTGTAAAGATGAATGGGAGAAACTTCCCAAAAACAGGTGTTCCAAGCTTGTAGCATCATACCCAACAAGAATTGAGGCTGTAATTGCTGCCAAAAGTGCTTCAGCATGTACTTATGTACATGTTATATTTTTGTGTTTTATTTTTTATACATTTGCAAAAATTTTAAACAAACTTTGCTTTAAACAAAAAGCAAAATGTGACAAAAGTGAATCGCTGTGAATACTTTCCGAGTGCACTTTATATCTCATCACAGTTCTAAGATCTTAGATCAGTTATATCTTAATGCAGTTAAGAAGTAAATGTATATTCTTAATTCTTCATTTAGATGAAAGTGTTCAGTTTAAATGAGCACTTAGTGCAATAAACTGGAACAGGTGCTGAACACATTTTTGTCTAGACTGTGCACTATGCTTGAGTGCAATAGATCTCTGAGGGCCATTAAGATCAATCCCTTTTTAGAGTCTCTCTCTCTCTCTCTCTCTCTCTCTCTCTCTCTCTCTCTCTCTCTCTCTTCTCTCCTCTCTCTCTCTCTCCTGTTAGAAATCTATTCATCCCAAAGCTTTCAGACGTGACAGCAGTGACATTAGCACAGAAGTGAATAAATCTGAAAGAAATTCTGTGCCATGACCATCTCAATACTTAGACAGCTCTAAACGCAATGCTGAGAACATCTCTCTCTCTCTCTCTCTCTCTCTCTCTCTCTCTCTCTCTCTCTCTCTCTCTCTTTATATATTTACCCATATTTATAATATTCCACATAACAAAGGTGTCATGTGTCAGTCCTGTTCACCTCTGTCTTCCTGTCCCATCCTAATAGTTGTTTCTCCCCATGTGCTCCTAAGCACATGGGTTGTGTTTGTTTTGGTTTTATCTCCTCCCTTGCTCCACCGATTCCCAGCTATGTCTCATCCATTACCCTGCTTGTTAATCAGTGTGTCTTAAGTGTGTCCAGTGTTGTCTTGTATTTAAGACCCTTCTTTTTAGTCAGTCTTTGTCAGTCTTTTTGTTTCTGTAATGATTATATTCTGTTGGCCCTGTCTCCCTAGGGCTATGTTAGTTTTGTTTATCAGTTAGTCATTTCAGTCAAGATGAAATAAATGATTTTTGTTTTATTCTTCATGTTGATTTACTTCAAATTTTCAACCCCAGTGTTTACCTCCACTTCCCTAGTCTTTGTCTGTTCAGCTCACTAATTTGACAAACCACCATCAAACATCTGGACTGCTGTATTGGTGACAGTGTGTGACATAGGGCAGAGTGTTCAGCAACATAAATCAAAGAATTCAATAAATCAAAAATGAAGAGCATAAATAAAGAATTCAATAAAGGCAAAAATATAAGGCTACAGTCTGGATTCATCTATAAAATGAGCATAAATATATCATGTATAGTTGGTTTATATCATCTATAAAACAAAATGTTATTAATATTTCATACCATATATGTATTCATACCACAGCATAAATAAAGTGATTTTACTATAAATACCATTACCAATAAATGGACTAAACCCTGTATCAATGCAAAAATCAGTACATACCATACCCTACCACACATGTACAAGTAGGTACCAATTCCAGTACCAAAATGATCATCACAAATAAAGCTATCAATTCTAATACCAATGCAAATACCAGTACTAATAATAGCAATCCCAGCAGGATATAAATACTAGTACCAATACAGTTACCAGTCAGAGTACCAATGCAAACACCAGCACCAATAAAGGTACCAAACTCATTACCAATACAAGTACCAGTACCAACACAAATACCAGTACCAATAAACATATCAGTACCTATAGTTACCAAAAACCAGCACCTATAATGTACGAAACCCATTTCAGCCTATTCTAATTTTGTCAGAGTAATGAAAATGGCCTCCAGGAGTGAGAATCTTACAGCTGAGCTATGGATCCAGTCAGATTACCAATGCAATTACCAGTAGCAATAAATATATCCCTACCTATATAGTTACCAAAAACTAGTACCTATAATGTTCAAAACCCAGTACCAATACAAGTATCAGTAACAATACAGTTACCCATCCAATTATAAATACAAAGAACAGTATCAATACCAGTTATACAAAAAAATACCAGTACAGGTGCTTGTCGCAATGGCAACACATATACCAGTACCAGTACAGTTACCAGACATTATATGCTAAATATAGCAGTGTGAATTAAGTTACAACACATACTACATACTAAGTATGTAACAGTGTGTTTTTAAGGGAGTAATACATGAACATACACAGTGGGAACAATATTAACAGAATTAGAAGAAAAAAATGCTACATTTAACCAAATTGCTCAGCCTGTGGTTATAGTAGTTTATATTGGTGTTCACTCTGATTTCTCTGGATAGACACTGCTGAGTGGCATGCCTCTGCAGATCTTATGCTTACTTACGTAAAGTGCTTCTCATTGTTGTTGACATGGAAACAGGGCCTTCTTTAAAAATGGACCTTGAACTCAGTTGACTTTTACTGTGTATAAATCTGCTAAATATATGAAACAAATAAATAAAATAACTGACAAGGTTAAGATGTTCTCACAGCAAAACAAATTAAAGTTTTGTTTTTTTCCCTGCAAAGCTACGCTAAGTCATTCTTGCTCTAGCCAATTTCCAGCATCCAGCAGCCCCAGGGCAGAAGCTGTTCTGCTGGGAGAGCATGCAAGAAAGACATTTCAGCTTATTCTAATTTTGGCAGAGGAATGAAAACGTCTTCCAGGAGTGAAAATCTTACAGCTGAGCTATGGAACCATATTTGAGGTACATTCAGAAACTGAGTATACATTTATATAGTAGCATGTGTACAGTATAATACAGTATTTTAGCCATATCATCGGAAACCCTTGTAGCTCCTCCATGCTGATTCACAGTGTGTGTTAGCCACTCAGTGGTTAGTCACTTATTGGTCAGTTTCTGACGGTGAAGTACATGCTCTCTGCCTCAACCTATATACAGCAGCCAGACTTCTAGTGTAGTTTGTTTAACAAAAGTGGATAATATTAAAAGACTTTTCAATGGGAGACAGGTCTGGACTGCAGGCAGGCCAGTGTAGTACCTGCATGTGATGAAGTAAGGTACTTAAACCAGATGGGAAGTGTTGGCCGAGTAGTCAGAGGCCCCCACAAATGGAGCAAGCAGGAGGAAATCTTTTGGTAGGCCAAAAGCAATAATGAATATTTACATATGTACAACTGCTCATTAAAGAAAAGAAAATAATAATAAAGCTAAACATTCCCACTAACTTCAGTGGTACTAACCGATGACTACAAAGTCACAAAAAGGTCCCTTACAACACATATACAACATAGCAATGTCTCCACTCACCTCAGACCAGGTTTATATACCGGTAGCCCCTCCCCCTGGATTCTACCAATATTAACACAGGTGAAGTACTTTAAACAATATAAAATAATTGTTGATACACAATCACATACTATATACATCGTTGATAAGTACATTTCACCACACAGATTCATCAAGTGATTTTTTTCATCTAACAAAGACTGTGAGTATTCATGCTTCATTTTTTAGCCCTGCTCAAGTCCAATCCCCCCTCTCTTAATAGCAGAGGTGGATTCACCCAGGTGAGTAAAAACTCAAAAGAGTTCAGTCTCTTGACTCTTTTGCTCCTATGTGTGTGACCTACATGATGGTAATGTGTGTGCTTACATCATTACACTGCATTCTTTTACTATGAAGCCACTCTGTTGTGACATGTGCAGAATGTGCCTTTGAATTTTCTTGCTGAAATAAGCAGGGATGTCCCTAAAAACGACATTGCTTTGATGGCAGCATATGTTGCTCCAAAATCTGTATGTACCTTTCAGCAGTAATGGAGCCTTCACAGATGTGCAAGTTATCCATGCCATGGGCCTTGTCATAGTACTGAGAAAGCCCTAGGTAGAATTACAAATGATCTCTTTCTTGCCTCTGGTCAAGGCTGTGTGTCCCTGCTTGTGCTGCTAGATTTATGTGCAGCATTTGATACAATAGATCACACTATTCTTCTAGAAAGATTACAAAGCGTGGTCAGAATCACAGGGACAGCCCTCTCGGATCTTACCTAACCAATCGGTTTCAATTTGTAAATGTAAAGGATGTGTCACACTGAAATGAGATATGGAATCCCACAAGGCTCTATTTAAGGACCACTACTGTTCACTATTTACATGATACCCCTTGGCACAGTAATAAACAGATGTGGTATTAACTTCCACTGTTACGCAGACGATACTCAAGTGTATATATCAGCCAAACCTGATGATAAAACTAGATTAAAGAAAATGGAGGACTGTATAAAAGACATAAAATCTTGGATGTTGTGTAACTTCCCCTTTCTAAATAGCAACAAAACAGAGGTCCTCCTTTTGGGTCCTAAAACTGCAAGAAATAAATTAGCAGACGATGCTAAATCTGGCCGATTTCTCAGTTATACCTAGTTCATTAGCCAAAAATCTTGGCATTATAATTGATTCAGATTTATCATTTGGCCAACACATAGGTAATATTACTAGAACAGCTTTTCTTCATCTTCGTAAAGTTAAGAAATGCCCTATCCTTGCACACTGCTGAAAAATTGGTGCTTGCATTTATCACCTCAAGGTTAGATTACTGCAATGCACTATTGTCAGGTTGTTCAAGCAGGAACCTCAATAGACTTCAGTTAGTTCAAAATGCTGCAGCCAGGGTCCTAACTAATCTAATACATTAATGACCAAATGCTACACTGAACAAGTAAGTTTTCAGCCTAGACTTGAAGACTGAGACTGTTTCTGAGTCCCGAAACATTATCTGGAGGGTTATTCCAGAGCTGGGGGTCTTGTAAGAAAAGGCTCTTCCCCCTGCTGAGGCCTTCTGAATTCTGGGAACTAATAGGAAGCCAGCACCCTGTGATCTGAGTGAGCGGGATGGCTCATACAGGTAAATTAGATCCAGGAGTAAATTAGTATTCAGGAGCGAGCCTGTGTAGGGCTTTATATGTAAGTAAAAGAATTTTGTAATCAATATGGAATTTGACCAGAAGCCAGTGCAGCGCTGATAGTATTGGACTGATGTGGTCAAATATTCTAGTTTTAGTTACAGGCTGCAGATTCAGGGTTTAATGGACATAGGGATTTATGGTAAACTGGGATGTTGGTGCTGCCGTCTGACTCCTTCATGCAATCACTGGTTTGTGACGTTGGAACAGTTAGACGCCAATGTTTCAGGATGCTCCCATGCTTATGTTACCTTCTGGTTCTCTCCTTAGTTAGGCTGTTATAGTCAGATCTGCCGGAGTCACTCGCCACACTCTGGTAATGTTTACATTCTCTATTCTCTTTTTAAACATCAAACTAATTCATCTCTGTACCTTTTCCAAGTTAACGATGACCCACCGGCCTGAACTGATTAGGTCCTAACCTCAAGCTCTTCTGCCCCATCTGAGAAGGACCCCAAGCTCCCCTGATACATCTTTACATTCACTTTCCACCTTCCAGCTACAGGACCTGGACTAGTTTCCCACCCTGCCATGGACTAGCTACTCACCAACCATCACCAACTATGTAGAAATGCACTGTTAATATTTTGTCCACCAGTGAACTAACATTACTTCAGTATACTAGAGTATTAGAACAGAGGTGTAGGGGTCCAGTGTCCCCTTACTGTGTATAAATAGTTTGACCAGAGGAGGATGGGTCCTCCCCTTGTGAGCCTTGTTCCTCCCAAGGTTTCTTCCTCCAGCTCTGAGGGAGTTTTTCCTGCCACTGTCACTCTTTGGCTTGCTCACTAGGGGATCTTCTCTTATGCTTTGTTCCTGTGTTAACCTTTTTATTACTTGATTTCTATGAAGCTGCTCTGTGACAACTTCAGTTGTGAAGAGCGCTATACAAATAAATGTTGATTTTTTGAAATGTTGATGGGCATTCAATGCTGGTTTTTGGCCTTGCTGCTTACTTGCAGATATTTCTCCATATTCTCTGAATCTTTTGATGATTTTATGGATTGTAGATGAGGAAATTCCTAAATTCCTTACAATTGCATATTGAGAGATGTTGTTCTTAAATTGTTGGGTTATTTGCAGTTGTTAAAGTGGTGAACCTCACCCCCTCTTGCTTGTGAACAACTGAACCTTTCAGGGATGCTGCCTTTATACCCAATAATGACACTCACCTGTGCCCCAACTTTTTTAGAATGTGTTGCAGGCATCAAATTCAAAAAGAGTGAATATTTAAAAAAAAACAGTAAAGTTTACCATTTGGACATTAAATATCTTATCTTTGTAGTGTATTCAATTGAAAATAGGTTGAAAAGGATTTGCAAATAATGGTATTCTGTTTTTATTTATGTTTAACATGACATCTCAACTTCATTGGAATTGGGGTTGTAAGAAACAAATAACACTAAAACAATATACTAAATTTTACAATTTGTGAGCCATGGCACCAGTGACAACAGATCACTTTATCTTTAACTTCTTGGAAAAGTGATTTATCACAGATAAGAGACCATTTTTATACTTGTAAACAGGCTGAAAGTGCAGCTATAGAAGACATGGGCTAAAATAATAAAAAATGAAGGTCATTCGTGTTTTTTTCATTTCATCACTGGCTTCCAATGGTTAAAAAAAATATATATTTTAAAATGAATTAACTTGAATAATTTTTTTGCCACAATGCACACACAACATCAAGTGATTACAATGACATATAAAGACAATGACAATGACAAAATGGTCTAGGGTGGCCAACTCTGGGCCTGGAGAGCCAGATTCCTACACATTTTTGTGTTTTCCTGCTCAAACACAGTTGATTCAACCCATCTGTTAGTTGCCATGTTGGCTATTTGTGAACAGGAAAATCAGCAAACTATCTAACACATTTTAGCAACAACCCAAAAAAAATTTGCTGTACATTGAAAACCACTGTACCACAACCTGCGGCAGATATTTATGGCACACACACACACACACACACACACACACACACACACACACACACACACACACACACACACACACTCACAGCAAAGCCAGTACAGCAAAAGCATATGTTGCGTCATGAGCTGTAAGACAAACACAAGTACCAGCAACTAGATCTTTACATTTATATGTGCTTCTTAAACAAATATCAGCCTGGCTGTAAACATCTGCACTACACAACTGCACAAAGCTAGCATAAAGTAATGGCTTAGATAAAATGATTGATTTAAAACTGTATTCTTTCACAGCAGCCTGAAATGATATTTTATGAATCACACAACTACATTTAACTCTTGGTATTATTCCAGTTGAGAGCTTGTTTAAGCAAATCACACAGGCCATAATTTATCATTTGTTGCTGCAGGGAATCACTAACAGAAGAAACAGAGAGGTATATTAGATTGGAAACCTCATCTTCTTTCAGATGGAGCCATATCATTACAAAGCATTAGTCATTAGATAAGTTAAACAGGCTGTTGGTAACCAGAATCCTGTTTACATCTTCACAAGGCTCATACAATAACCAGAACGCCAGCCATACCTAAAGAATTGTGTGTGTGCGTGTGTGTGTGTGTGTGTGTGTGTGTGTGTGTGTGTGTGTGTGTGTGTGTGTGTGTGTGTGTGTGTGTGTGTGTGAGAGTGTGAGTAAGTAAGTAAGTAAGTAATTAGGTAAAGTAAAGTAAGAGTTTGGAAATTACTCCAGCATTTGTTTTCCAGTTAAACTTATTGAAGCTTGTCTAGTGTTGCCCTTTTCTCTCTGGAGCAAACAGAACTATTCAGTGTTTCATATGTCTGAAAGCTTGAAAGTGGCCAGTATTTATGGACAGGCAGTGGAGGTGAGGGTATTGCATCTTGCCTGATGCTATAAACCCCTTCTTGAAAAGCTCTGTGCACAAACAGTCAAATCTAAATTCAGTTGAAATTTTACATAGAGGCAAATTACAGATATCACTCAGGTTTTAATTTGAATCTAGCAAACAGTATCCCGATCTTCAATCTTATTCATCATTTTCACAATGTTATTGAATGAACTGTATACTAGTGCATCATGAAATGTTTGAATATTATAGGGTAAAAATGTTGTTCATAATTGCATTCAAAAATTAAAAACACATATGTAACATGTGTTATATTCCTTATATATAAAGTGATAATGTTTAAAGTGACTCTATTGGTCAACAAAATGGGCTACCTTCTTGTGGTCCACTTTACAAACGTGGTAAGCAACAGGTGCTAGTAATATAGGAAACATGTTTAACCAGTTTAAATGGGAAATGTAAATAAATTGTGTGTGTGTGTGTGTGTGTATGTGTGTGTGTGTGTGTGTGTGTGTGTACTACACTGATCATGGACAAATGAAAGAAAAGCAATTGTCAGAGATCTGAGAATTTAAAAAATGGAAAAGTATTGATTACTATGGAAATCTTAATGATTGTGTTGTGCTTAATGATTGTGTTGGGTTGTTTTGCTTCTTTTAGCACTAAATGTCTTGACTGTGTGTGTGTGAATTATCAAAGAATTTTATTTCAGTGATTGTTTCCATTGTGTGTGCTGCCAAATATTAAGTTGAGAATGCAAATAATTTATTCAGGTTTCTTAAGTTTTGTGTGGAATCTTATCAGATTTTTTCCAAGCTTTCCTGTGTTGTTCCAAAGTAAACAATTAAAAACAATAACAAAACAAAACAAAAAAAACCTAGAGTCAACCATCAGTGACTAACCACACCACTTATCTACAATCTTTTACATTACAATTCAGTATGCAGCACCTTAGATACCTGAGTAGGTAAATATCTGGTATAACTCTGTACCTCACACATTAATAAAGACATTACGTATCTTGCTAACAGCACCAACACAGACAGATTGATATGTCTGTGTGAACTCCAGAGTGTGTCAAGGACTTTACAGGAATGTTAGCTGATAGGTCAGAATGCCACTGAAAGCAGCCTCACATCAGAAAAAATCTGCAGTTACCCATTAGATCTGGAGAATGAGCCACCACTATGTGTGTACTCTTTCTCTGTATGTGCTTCTAAACCCAAATTCTTCACCCTGCTGTAAGAAGCCATTCTGAATGACAGTCTGGCAGATCACCATTGCAGTTGTGCATTGAGTGTGTTTAGAGGGGTTTTAAACATTCAATAAACAGTTATTTGTCTTGTTTCTGATTCTGGTGGGCAGGATTTAAGAAATATTTAGGCTGTATGTCAGTCCTTAATGTTCAGTCATAGCCTGGCATGTTGGTCTTATAAGGTAGCCAAAAAACAACAGCATACCATACTATATAGATGAATACAGTAGATGAATAGATGAATAGACTGAATAGATGAATTTGTGCTTTAATAAAATATTAAATTTTTTCACATAATATAATTGTCTTTTAATTATCTGGTTTGCTCATAATGGGCAATGAAGTGTATTTCATTGTACAAACTGCAAACATGTGAATGATGTGCACTCTGGTAACAGTGCTCTGGATAACATTGGTGGGTGGAGTGCATGTGATGGTGAGGATGAATCATGGGTGGAGTTGGTAGAGGGTTGGAGTCAAATGTGGGTCTTTAATAGTGATGAGAAATAAAACCATCACAAAAATAAAGTCTCAGTGAGGTGCAAAGTAATCGCATATTGACTGAGAGCAGTTGTCAGGACTGGACAGAGGTGAGCAGACGCAGATATCAAAACAGTACTTTAATAGGAATAAGGCGAGAATCAGAGTGGAGTGGAATAACAGGTGTAGATCAAAAACAAAATACAGGGCTAGACAAAACAGGTCATACACAAACAGACTGCTAGATATAAACATAAGTAGCATGATAAGGGTTGCTAGGTAAAGCTAGGCACAGAGCAAAGTGAACGCTGGCTTATGTATTCTCTGGACCAGGTGAAAGCAATCAGAACTGATTTTTAACTTGTGATAGTCACATGATCAGTCAGGTGACGGACTGAGGGATCCCGGGAATGGGAGTCCTGTGTAGAGTTCGGAGAGACCGAGGGATGCATGACAGCAGTTTACAGTTGCTACTGTACTGCTGTACTGTATGATTTTATCACTATAGAAACTGCACATGTGAGAAATCTTCCAGCAGGTTTTCAATACTTATAAATACAAAAGGTTTCCCATCATGTGTCATAAAAAAAAAAATTTTTTTTAGAAACATATTTTTCTTAGTGTTACTCGTTTTTATAATGTGTGCGCTGGTTGGTTAGTAAATGTTGTATTGTGGCTTGGTGTTTTGGTTTCTTCAGGTGTTAAAGCTTGCTATATTCTGGTGTCGATATTTTCTGACCTTCCTCATATAAAGTTGCAGTGCCCTCCATAATTATTGGCACAACTGGTTAAGATGTGTTGTTTAGCTTCCAATAATTTGATTTTCTAAATAATATAGGACCACGATGGAAAAAATAGTAAAATCCAACCTTTAACTCAAGTGAATTTTAAGGGGGGAAAAAAATCCCTGTATAAGAAATAATTATTCTTCATAAAATCACCTGTTCCACAAATATTGGCACCCCTAACAATTCTAGGGAAATAAATGTAATTAAAGTATTTCTGTCAATTCTACAGTAGTTTACGAAGTTGATCAGAGTATGTAGGAACATTTAATTAGTAATTCACAACTTCCTGTTTCCCTGGGGTATAAATATGACGTGACACAGAGGCCATTTCTCTTTAACATGGGAAAGACAAAGGAACATACCATTCAAGTAAGGCAGATGTGTGTTGACCTTCACAAGTCAGGCAATGGCTACAAGAAAATAGCCACTTGCCTACACCTGTCCATATCTACTGTCAGAGGAATTATTAAGAAGAATTATTACAACTGGAAGAGTGGTAAACAAGCCTGGACGAGGACGCAAGTTTATTTTGCCACCACGCACAGTGAGGAGGATAAAAAGAGAAATTAAAAGTTCTCCAAAGCTCACTGTTATAGAATTGAAACAAATGGTAGCTTCTTGGGGTCATAAAGTCTCCAAAACAACCATCAGACGCTATCTACATGCCAACAAACTGTTTGGGAGGCATACACGGCTCTTTCATCCTTATACTGCGGCTCTGAGTAGTTTAGGAAACTAAATTATAAGTATTTAATTGAAGTGTATTTTATTTTTGTTAGTTCTATTTTAATAGTTCTAAATTGGAAGAATATTATAATCTTCAAATATTAAAATAAAATTATATTTTATTATTTTTGTAGCTCAAAATAAGCTCAGGAAGCCAAAAGGCAGCTTGTGTAAGTCAACCTGATCTGGAGCTGGAGCTGGAGCTGGATCTGGATCTGGCTGACACATCTGATAAAGACATGTGGGTGTCCAAATTCGAACGCTTGACAGAGGATCTTGAAGATGTTGCCTGTCAGAAGGCCACTCTTGTTCAGAATCACAAATGGAGTGATATTGAGAACCTGAAGCATGACAAACTCATGTCTGAAACATTGAAGGCCATCCCCAACACCTACATAAAAATGAAGAAATATGCATTTGGAATCCTGTCGGTCCTCGGATCCACATCTGTATGTGAGCAGCTGTTCTCCACCATGAACTACGTAAAAAAAAAAAAAAACACCGCTCACAGCTTACAGTACGTAAAGGTGAAAGTGCGCAGAGCTCCAGGAGCAGAATCCCATTAACCAGGTCAAAGAAATATTTATGCAGATATTTTGCAAATATTTATTTTTCATTGTTTACTGACATAGTTTTTTTCCCCAGTTTATTTAATTAAAGTCAGGTCAAGGTTCCGCAGCACGCTCTGAAAGCCCAAAGGCGATATAAGGATGATGGCTCACAGCTTTTTTTGCTACATGGATAATTTAAGTTCAGCTTTTAAATTCAATTGAACGAGACCTTTTTTGTTATTATTTTTTTTATGAATTCTAAATGTTCAAAATGTGTTCATTACAGAAATAAAATTTAAATTTCTCTGTAGCACTTCATGGATTTCACAAGCATCACACTATAGCTGTTCATACAAAGTGTACAGGTAAGAAACAGCAACACATACCGTGTTATCTTCATTTTAGATGTCAAAAAATATTTGCAGCTCCCAGTGTTTTATTTTGCATGGAAACCAGGTCCAAAGGCTCTTTGGGTGTTAAAGGTTGCCAACCCCTGCTCTAGACAGTGTAACATTGGAGCTCTATTGAAGTGACCATTGGTTATTATTATTTGATATATTTATTTGTTCTCCACACAGTCACAACCATTTCAGCCAATTCTATATTAGAAAAAGATACATTATTAGAGCAAGAACTTCTTGGGGACTATATATGGTATGCTGTGGGAGCCAGACAAAACATACAATGTACAAAATTTCATATTATAAGATAAAATCAAATAAGATACTACTACTACTACTACTACTTCTAATAATAATAATAATAATAATAATAATTACCATGCACAAATAACACAAAGGGATAGTGGCAAACTATCTAAAAGGAAAGTTTATTAGCTTTCAGAATTTAGTTTTTGTGTGTACCGAGCTTCATACACACCTCGGCTACCTCAGCTGACTACAGTTAATGTGACTGGTACTGATGCATGTTGATTCCTTTGTGTTTCTTTCACTAAACTAAATAATTTCTCCCTATAGAAAGCAATACTAATAACGACAATTATGAGTATACACAATTATGAGTACTGCTATAGTAACAGTAATTTTTTGTCTCTTGCCTCCTCTCTCCACTGTGCATACAGTAATTGGCTAATATTTTTCTCCCTTTATTCTTTATCACTCACTGTGTGTAGTGAAATGACTGAAATTAAGCATCAAGAATTTCAGCCACAGTTTATACAGGTTACAGAACGATGATGCATCAGCATTGTTGGACAATCATCAGGTTAGTGTGTGGAAACACATTCAGCTTGCTGATGTATATACATTACACACTGTACCAACTACTTCAGCAGAGATTATAGGACACTAGGCTGAAGAACTGTGCTGCTGTATGTTTAAAATATATAAAAAGCCCTAGGACTGTAACTATATACTTGCACGGCAGGGGAGGCATTTTGATAAAGTGGCCGTTGTTTGTGGAGTGTAAGGTGAAAAGCTGTGTCAACACTGTCTTTCTGAAGTGCTCACACACTCACACAGAGCTGCAGAGAGATCAGCAGTGCTGAGGGAATGTGAATGAGGCTCCATTAACTTCTCGTCTCTCTCCAGCTCTGTGTCAGAAGCCGACACATGCAAGGTCACAGCGCTCAGCTACGAAAAAGCTTTTTCTTTATCTTCTGAAACATTTTAGCGATGTTTAATGTGTAGGTGTGAATACCTTTTCATAAAAAAGAAAACTTCTTATCGGATTTCCATGGTAACTTGAGTTCAGACAGTGTTCCAGTAACTAAAGATTATATGGAAGTGCCACAGCAGGCCTTTAGCATATATGCTGCTTTTCTTATTCCATGCTAATCTATCTTTTAATTGTCTGTTAATGATGTTCTTCTGTTGTACGATCAGGAAATATTGAGGAGAAAGCTCTTATCAAATAGATTCTAATGGCTCTCACTGAGGATTACTACATAAGAAATTCCTTCAGAAATGTATCAGAAACTAAATTAGCTTTCAGAAAAACAATTCAAACTGATTATTGTTCTATTAAATAGTGGCAGCCCTGCAGAGTAAACTGCTTGTGGGGTGGGGAAATGCCGAGCAATATTAAGTAGTATGCATCTCATAATGCACTTTGCAATAATAGTTTGCAATTATTGTTGTATTTATATGTTTAGTGATGTTGAATTATGGTTCTTTTTTACATTGTTAAAACAATCTGATATATGGATCATGCTGGTTGGCTGTTTATGTAGTTATTTCACCATGAAGTGGTTTACTAGTATCATTAGTAGCATCCCAGCATGTTGAGGCTTGTATTTTGTAGCTGGTTTCATTCACCAAGTGCTTGTAAGTGCTGTAATTTGTGATAAGATCAAGAGGACAAGACTGTGATTGACTGTCTGTGGGTCCGACAGCGTCCTGTTTCTTTGCGACTTGGTTGGTTGGATTGATTGTCTACAGTTGCAATGTTCTCATTGGTTTAGTTGCTGTTAATCCAATTAGCTGGAATCTTATCTTGGGCCAGTGGGTGTGCCTGTGTTTTGATGTTCTAATCGGTTGTTTTTCTCCATACCTGCCATATGTTTTGTCATTTCTTACATGATTTTGAAGGGGACATCAGCTGCAACAACTGCTGTTGAGGTTGGGGGAAGACTGTTGTTCTCTCCCAAAAGCAAAGGGCATCTTTACCAGTCTTTACCAGTACAGCCTGTGACAATCGGCAAGGGCATTTGGCTTGACAATGTGGATTGCTGGGGTGATCTTCAGCTGTAGGAAAATTCTCAATATTCAGTATTCTTATCCATTACAGAAGTAAAAGTACTAACACAGCCCTGAAAAAACTCACACACAAGAAAATGTCCAGCAAATCTTACTTAAGTAAAATTTCATAATTATTAAAAGTAAACTGTCATAAAAGAACTAAATTACTTCGGTTCGTTTCTCATATGATTTTTATGTCACCTACAGATTAATACAGAAGAAACTGAATAATGTTAGCATCATGTTATTGTTGGAAATGCTGAAAGTTACTATTGTTTAAACAGATACAGCTATGAGATCAATCTGAGTGGTTAAATAAAGCCTTGAACAAGTTTGCAAGAACAACATTCAATGTGCATTTTGCTGATATTCACGAACAGAGGTGCACGAACCCTCTCAGTGAAACAATGTTACAGCTAACAGCAACCTGCAATCACCACAACACACTGGACTATCTGTGCAATAAACAGTTTTCAAGTGCAATAATAATGTGCAATACACTCTCCTTTAGGACTCTTCTTTTTTTCTCATGCACTACTATCTATATTTTATATTGTAATATATTCTGTATATTATATATTCTATATATTTATATAGTGCTGCTTACTTCTTACTTCTACTAAATTATTTTTTTCTGCCTATCTTCTGCTTACTGTACTTATGCTGCTACTGGAACCTTAATTTCCCTGAAGGAACCCTCCCAAGGGATCAATAAAGTTCTATTCTATTCTATTCTATTCTATTCTATTCTATTCTATTCTATTCTATTCTATGTCTTTAATGGTGCAGTAATTCAGTATTGCATGACAGAACCTGTTTAACACAAGACACTCTGGATATGGACAGACGTCCCGCAGTAGCTGGTGTAACATTAGCTAATATATCAGACCTGTAAAAGAGCTCTCACAGACCAAGGAGATGATAACTAGTAGTAATGTGAACTTTACCTGTTAACAGAGCTAGAAAAGTGCCTAATGCCTTCATTCCAACAAAGCACGAAAGACAAAATATTGTACTGACTGTGAACATTGGAAACCAGTGCCTTTTCTGCTTTGTAACTTTGTAGGAAGATGAATCAGTTTGCTCATATCTCACACTATGCTCACCTGCATGTCACTGGATGCCACACAGCACAATCCAGTGTTGATACATGATTGGTCTGTGACCGGGCTCTCAGACTGTAGACACCCAATAGAATCTTCAAATTTGACTGTAGACTACTAATCAGAACACAAAACCATCCACAGGAGCCAATCAGATCGCAGTATTTAACCATAGCCTACCATTCAGAATTTTTAATTGTCTACGCTTGCCAAACAATTAGAAGGCTTAATCATCTATAATTTGACCGTAGACTTGAGTACACTGGAGAAATAAATATTTTTAGGAGAAGGAAAGAAAAAAACATTGAAAGTAAGAAGCTTTTAATTTGTCTTAATAGGATTCCATTTAGAGCTATTTATTGTTGAATTGCTTTTAGTGGACTGTGGGTGCCTCGACCGTGTTAGCATGGGGATGCACCACAGCATAAGATTTCTTTTCAGGATTGTGGATGTTAGGCCCCTGGAGTTGTCCCAGTTGGACTTTTCCTGGAAGCTGATTCAGAAAGATTAAGAGATTAATTGCATTTTGAGTTTACCTGGCAGGAGAGGGTTTGATGTGAGCTTTGGCACTGCAGGTTTGTTGAGAGGTTTTTGATAGATTATGAAGAAGATCCCTGTGTTTAATGTAGAGAAGCTCTCTGACAGTTCACACAGAGTTGGGATTGTGAGAATGTTCAGTGAGACAGTGACAGTATAGGGTATTTCCATTTGGCTAGATTCTGCATGGTCAAAGGGCCACCTATCAAAATAATGGATGAGGATGGCATTTCGAACTGCTTGTGGTGAGTTCCCATCCAATAGTGGGAAGACAGGAAGTTTCCTAGTCGGAAACCTAGAAGCAGCAGGTGAGACAGCATTCAGATAGTTCTTTTCATTGGAAGATATGAATTGTCTGTGGCCCACTGGCTCACCCAGTTAGGTCTCTTTTCTAAGCTTTGAGCTAAAAGTATCCATGCTGAAAGTCCTGCAAGATAAAAAAAAATGTTCTGAGGGACCACAGGCTGGATATACCTGGACCCCTCCATAGCAGTGCTGTCCTGCAGGCCCCTCTCTGTGCAGTGGGTCGCACTACAACAGACGAGTTGGAGAGGCCATCTTGATAAACAACTCAATCACTGTGGTGAAGGGCCGCATGATGGTGAGCGAAGGGTGTACACTTTTAATGATGTTGACTTTTAAAAACCAGATTTTAACCTTTTTAATGTGTATGGTTTTAATGACAAACAAGACAGATGCTAACTTTTAGAAGACCTGCAGCCTCAACTTTTAGGGAAGGGGGGTTGGGGGTAGGGGGAAGCCTGTCAGTGAAGGAGCTGCCAGAGTCTCATGCTTGGGGTGGGAATTGTTCTCCAGCTTGGATGCCTGCTTGGCTAACATGTTTCTGTCCCCCACCATCTGCATTGGGTCTAAGTGGCTTCCCAGGACAGAACTGGAGTTTGTTCAGTCTCTTCCTGTCTGCTGTTGAAATACTGCTACACCAGCAGACTACTCCATAAAATATGGCAGATGCCATCACTGTGTCAAAAAAGGGGCTTAGGAGTGTTCCCTGCTCTCAAATAAAATCAAATCAACATTTATTTATATAGCGCTCTTCACAACTGAAGTTGCCACAGAGCCGCTTAACAGAAATCAAGAAATAAAAAGGTTAACAACACAGGAAAAAAGGGTAAGAGATAGATCCCCTAGTGAGCAAGCCAAAGAGTGACAGTGGCAAGGAAACACTCCCTCAGAGCTGGAGGACGAAACCTTTGGAGGAACCAGGCTCACAAGGGGGTAGGACCCATCCTCCTCTGCTCAAACTACTTATACACCTCTGTTCAAATACTTGGTTATACTGACGGGTATATACCTCTGTTCTAATACTCGGGTATACTGATGGGTATATGCCTCTGTTCTAATACTCGGGTATACTGATGGGTATATGCCTCTGTTCTAATACTTGGGTATACGGCAACAATTTAAGTTTGCTGGTAGACATAATAGTAATAGTAGATTTCTCCATAATTAGTGATGGTGGGTGAGCAGCTAGTCCATGGCAGGGTGGGAAACTAGTCCAGGTCCTGTAGCCAGAAGGTGGAAAGCCAATGTTAAGATGTATCAGGGGAGCTAGAGGTCCTTCTCAGATGGGGCAGAAGAGCTTGATGTTAGGTCCTAATCAGTTCAGGCCAGTGGGTCACCATTCAAAATGGTCCCAGTTTTCTCAGCTGGTGGAGTATGCTCTGGCCTCTTTTGTGAAGTGCAGTTGAGCTTACTTGAGTAGGCTGTTATGGAGGATGAATGAGCAGAGCTTATACTGGGTGTCCAACAGGCCCCGCTCTGGATGTCCCTGCTCTGGTGCTCCCATTGAATGGGTGGCAGAGGATGTTCTTGGCCCATTTCTCCTCATGGATACTGGGAACTGATACATACTGGTAGTCATGGATTATTTAACAAAGTGGCCTGAGGCATATGCCATCCCACACCAAAGTGCCATCATCACAACAGAGCTGCTCATGGCGGAGTTTTTTCTGTCAGTTTTGCATACCAGAGGAACTGCACAGCAACAAGGGGAGAAATTCTGAATCTCAAGTGATGATTGCTGGGGATTTATAAGATATGAACCACACTCCTACATTCACAGCGTGATGGGCTGGTGGAATGCTTACGTAAACACAACACAGCTAGTCATCGTTACTGATCCCTATAAATTGGATTGGGATCAACATCTCCCCCTGGTGCTGTGGACATTTGATGCCATCCCCAGGAGCTGAGAAACTTATTTCAGAGGCACAGTATGTCACAGGGCTCAGAGACAGCATGGAGGCAGTGCAGCAGCTTAAATATCAGAACCAGAGGAAGAGCAGTCTCCTGTAAAAGCAAGCATGTGACATGTGGTGCCAAGGTGAGCCACTCAGGTACTTGTGTCTCGTTGTTCAATCCAAGAAGGAAGAAAGGATGTTGGCCCAAACTCCAGTCAGACTGGGAAGGGCTATGTTGTGTACCGAGTTAACATGGAACAATGAACTGTTGTGGTCCATCTGGAACAGTTTGCTTTGTATTGCCCCAAGGAAATTGAAGGACCCCCAGCAACTAGCAGGTTTTGTATCATATGTATTGGACTGGGCTTATGTGGCAGCTCCACAAATTGGACTTTTTAACGGACCCTGCAGAGTAAGTGGGTTTTCATATATAGTATACTAACAAGTTTACCATATTTGGTGACAAAAAATCTTTTATGTAATAATATATTTTCCGCAACACATCACACATTTTCACGTGTAATACCATGTCCCCACATGTAATAAACATTTCTACAATGATGAAACATTTCACATGTAACATTATTCTACACACAGTGTTTCCACTTGTTAATTGCTCATTTCAAATGTTTTTCTATATGCAATTGATCATACATTTAATGTACAATACCGTGTTTTCCTATCTTTAATAATATGCTCTTTCTGCATTTGATCACATGGTTTTACATGTTTTGCCAATATGGTCAAATTATCTTGTCACATATAATAACATTTTTCACATTTAGTTTTTTCACTTCAATAATACAACCCCAATTCCAATAAAGTTGGGACATTGTGTAAAACATAAATGAAAACCAAATACAATTTGTATTCTGATATGCAAAGCCTTTTCAAACTATATCCAGTGGAATACACTACAAACACAAGATATTTAATGGTCAAATGGATAAACCTTATTGTTTTTTTGCAAATATTCACTCATTTTGAATTTGATGCCTGCAACATGTTCCAAAAATGTTGAAACAGGGGCATGTTTACCTCTGTGTAAAATCACCTTTCCTTTTAACAAAACTCAGTAAGCATTTCGGAACTGAGGACACAAACTGTTGAAGCTTTGTTGGTGGAATTCTTCTCCATTCTTGCATGATGTACAACTTCAGTTGCTCAACAGTCCGATGTCTCCACTGTCAAATTTTGCGCTTCATAATGTACCACACATTTTAAATGGGAGACAGGTCTGGACTGCAGGCAGGTCATTCTAGTACTTACACTTGTTTACTATGAAGCCATGCTGTTGTAACGTGTAGAATTTGGTTTGGCATTGACTTGCTGAAATAAGCAGGGATGTCCCAGAAAAAGACATTGCTTGGATGGCAACATATGTCTCAGGTTTACAACTTTATCAGCCAACATATCAGAAACCCCTTGTAGTTCCTTGCTTGTGTGCAGGTAGGGTGTACTCACATCAGGCCTGATTACCTTTTACTAAACATGAGCATGACAGGCTTCTATCCCCACTCCCCTGCTGGTATTTGTTACATTTAAGGCTCTAGATCCAAGCAGGCTTAAGGCATAAGGATGATTATTTTTGTGTGCTTTCTTTTTGTGTACTAGTATGAGTACATCCTGTAGCACTCTAGCCCTTTCATCATTGGTCAGCATTAATTCAGACACTCTGCTCAAGGATGTGAACTTCACTGCAGCAACGGGTACATGTGATTTTGTATCTATATATATCTATATTTTATAAAGTAGAGAACAAAACCACTCATAAAGGTTTGTGTTCACAATAGACACTGATTTATAGTTATTGCTTAGACCTTAGAACCCAAGATCCACACTGTAGGCAGTTGCATGCTGTTTTCAAGACTTCATAACTCTGAGTAACCAATGCCCACAATCCATTAACTCATTATCAACTGAAATAAATCCCAGTTTAAATGCTAAATGTTGCTTCAAAGGATCCAAAATATTTCCAATAAAAATCCATAAAAATATACTTGGGAAAGATAGGTTTGACCTGTACTTCTTGTGTCTCTCAGCCCCAGTTATATTAGTCTTTCTATTTTATCAGGCAGAATTACCAGAAACTGGACAATAGCTCATGTAATAAATGAGCATTTCATGATAGTAGAGGTAAGGGTGCAGTCATCAACTTAAATCATTTCTGTATGAAAATGCTGTGTAATTATCAGTCTGGTTTCAGAGAAGATCACACCACTATCTCTGCTATTAATTTGTTTTTAAATGATCTCTATATGGCCATGGACACAAAGATACATTGTGCAGCTATTTTTATTGATTTATCAAAACTGTTCATCTTGCTCTTCTTATAAGGCATCTAGAAAAGACTGGCTATGATAGAGATGCATTAAAATGGACCCAAAATTAGCTTTCAGAGAGACAATGATATGTGGCACTGAATAATTAAAAATCAGATTTACTGACTATTTCTACTAACTTCCACAAGGATCAAATTTAGGCCCCATTTTATGTAAACACACACACACACACACACACACACACACACACACATATATATATATATATATATATATACAATCTGTCTACCTCAGATTAAGGATATGATTTTATACTTGTCAAGTATCCGATCTGTTCTACTCCTCTTTCTGCCCATCTCGTCATAGTTGTTATCTTTCTCCCATGTGCTTCTAAGCACGTGTCTTGTATTGGTCTTGTCCCCACCCATTCTGACCTGTGTCTCATTCATTATCAGGTCCAGGTGTGTGTAATATTGTCTTGTTATTTAAGACCCCCTGTCTGTTATCGTCAGTCCTTTTTTGTTTTGTTTGGTGACTGTGTCTGTTGTTGGTATGTTTCCATGTAGTTTGTTTGCTTATCTATTTCCCATAATTTATGCTTGTCTGTTTGTTTTGTATCCCGTTGTTTTCTTTGTGATTAAATCCGAAACCCCTGCGCGTACGTCCGCCTCCCTTGTCTGTCTTCATCTGCTCAGTACACACACAATCATTACAATAATGCTCAGCTGATTTTGTTCATGCTGCAGTAGGAAATTTGCAGTGTTTAATGCTTTCAGCACTTTCTATAAACACAAATGAGTTTTAAATGCCAAGAAAACTAAATTCCTGCTCTTCCAACACTGATTATATGGATACCCTGGCAGGATCCAACACTAAAAGAGTCACTGAGTACAAGTAACTTGGCATATATCTGGATGATAAACTTGCTTTTAAAACCCACATCAGTAAATTAGTAAACAAATGCAGACAGAAGCTGGGTTGTTTATAGCAAAATAAATTCAGTTTCTCCATGTATGCTAGGAAAAGTATTGTTGAGGCAACCTTTCTATCTCTTTTAGACTATGGCGATATTATCTGCCTCTGCCAGTGCCCTCAAACCACTGGACTCAGTCAATCTATACTCATCACTGCAGACTGTATGAAAAGTTGGTTGTCCCTCTCTAGCAGTATGGCAGAAACAACATTAGTTTATTTTTAACACTCTGCAGTCATATTCCTTCAGATACCACTAATAGACACCATGTCTATTAATAATGGAAAATATCAGACTCGCTAGAGTTTTTACTGAACTGGGAAAATCTGCATTTAGTTACAGTTAATTCACTACAGAATACAGTATTTTATATATTTATTTTACTTTATTTTACTTATTCCAATTGATTTAGATTTAGTTATGTTTCTTATCCTTACTGTTGTTGTTACATTTTACTTATTAATTTATTTTATTTCTCTAGCTGTTCTCTCAATGTATCTCAGAGTGAAAATAGAGGTAATTGATTGACTGATTGACTCCAACTAACAACTGCAAAATGGGCTTGGCTAATTACATAATTGACCCAGACATTGGATTATAGACTCTAGTCTATAAATAAATAATCATGAGGGTAGGAAGTGATGTACCTGTTCCTAAGAGGTTTCCATTTGTTGGTAAACTGCGTTCAAAACAATGGTTAGTAACCATAGCCACTTCTCTAATTTTTGGTTGATTTATTGAATGGATGAATACATTGTGTGAATGCATTGTCAGCTGTTCCCTTTAGGCCAGGGCCAAACTTGCTTTTAGAAATTAAAGTGTACCAATTTTCAAAAGACAGCCCACAATGGACTGCTTGGATTGCGGCTGTTCCACAGGCACAGAAACTGCTTAAGAACTTCACTGAATATGACAATCACGAACATTTAAAAGCAGGGGTCAATGCAAGCTGCACACTGTAATTTAAACAAATGAGTACACACTTTTGTTTTCCAACTCACCTTGCAAGCACATATAGTGTTTTTGTGTATGTGCTCAGTTTTCATTGGCTGTTGAACCAAGTTGCTGACCAGTATACTTTACTAAATTATGCTCAAGTTGAGGCAAAGAAATCAGACACGTTTGATATGCTGATGCTCTCTGCACTATAGGAACAAATATTTCCAACGTTTCCATTAAGTAAATAGTTTTATGCACCCAAACAGTGATACACTTTATCTGCCTCTCTGGTGTAAACACAGTCTGGGAGGCTACAAAGTATTCACTGTAATTTTGAAAGTGGGTTTTTAAAATTGGTCCTACCGGAAACACTAAAGGACCATACATGCGAATAGCTTTGCTACTTTTTACCTAATTCATACAGTGTAGAAATGAAAATGAGAAGGGAAGGGCTGTTTGTTCTCTTTTTTGCTCACTCAGTGTTCAAATGTCAAAATAAAAGTCCTTATACCTAAATAACAAAAACAGGACAGATTGATTTTAATTTTATTTGGACAACTGTCAAGTATTTTAAAGAACTTATTATTATAAATATCCTTGTCAATCTAATAATTAAAAACAACTAATAAACATTCTTGCATTTTCAGCTCAAAAACACTGAATGATTTCCAACAGCATAAAACATTAAATGTAATTTGTAGGCATAAATTTTAATCAAATCATGGTCAAATTAATACAAGTATTTTTACTTCTCAAATGATGACAAATCTGAGTAGTCTCCTGAAAATAGCAATATCTGGAATGTGTGACTGTCTCCTATAAATACTTTTCAAATTTTCAGGCGAATAGTACATCAAACTATGAAAATATCCCACAAAAATTGCTTAGGGTTCTAAAGTTTCATTTATACAATATTTGAGTAAGATCTCGCAGTTGCTGGGTTTAAAGTGTTTAGTGTGTTTGTGTGAATTATGAACGGAGCAATATAAGGTTGCAGGGCAGACTCTCTGGTTTTCCTTCATTTGTGATCAGGTAAAAAAGTAAGAATTTTGGTGCAAACTGCTTGAGATATTGATTCACAAATTAACCAGATTGATTCAGATAAACCCTGTCATTAAAAATTACAAACTCCATCTCTGCACATTCCTTTATCAGTGTCTCCTTTTATCTCTATCTTTCTGCACTATTCTTTTTCCTGCTCACTCTCTTCTTTCATCTCTCTTCCTCTCATTCTCTCTTAGTCTTAATATATCTCCCATCCTCTGTCTCTATTCAATCTTTCTGTCTATCTCTATAATTCAAATGCTCTCTATATAGTTTTTATTTCAAATTTTTCTCCTTATTTTAATGTTCTATCTTACTCCTTACTGTCTCTGCTACTCCCTATCCACTCTCCCACCCCACTCTCTCCTGTGGCTTTCCCTTCACACTTATTTCTCTCAAATGAGCCCTGACCATTTTTTTTTGGAAGCCGGAAAAAAAAAATTATGTTCTGGTTTCTATATGAATAGATCCTCTCTCTCTCTCTCTCTCTCTCTCTCTCTCTCTCTCTCTCTCTCTCTCTCTCTCCTCTCTCTCTCTTTCTCTCCTCCTTTAGTTTAATCTCCAGCTGGGGGGGGGGTAATAACTGTAGACTCAGGGGAAATGGATCCTTCAATAGGGTTTTGGTTTTATTCTCTTCCCTGCCTGTGACCTTTGACCTCAACACTCCAAGAAGTATTAGCACTGATAATAGCGTAATTCACAGGTAGATCAGATGCTGATTCCTGAGGGTCTCGCCGTCTGTCAAATGTTATTGGATTAAAACTTATAGATGTTCATGTTCTCTGGCCCCCAGCCCACCTACAGAAGATGAGGCCAGATGTACAGTAGGCTTCTGGTACTCTACTCTTAATAACAATGTGAATCACTGCAAGACCAATTGGAAGCATCCAGCCTTCTGCAGCTGGACTTCACCTGAGCTTGATGATTTCATGATTTCATGATTTCACTGTTATGTCAGAAGAACAAAATGGGGCTACTTCAGCACTGACTTGATGTATTCATTCATAGTTTGTTAGGAAGAATATACTAGTCTTGGCCTACTGTAATGTCCTTTTGGCTGGAGGCTTATGTCAAATTTTAAACAAGTTGCAATTAGTCCAAAAGGCAGCAGTTAGAGTGTTCAGCAGAACTAGGAAATGAGACAAATAGAGTCCTATCCTCTCATTCCTAAACTGGTTAACTGTTAAATTCTACATGGATCATAAGCTACTCCTCTTGCTGTTTAAAATAAAAGCAACTAGTACATTGTTACAGTACTTAAATGGATTTTTGAATTATCTGTTCTAATCTCACACTCATTAGTGAATCTAGCTTCAGTTCATGTGAATCTGAGTTGAGCTTCAGGTCTACAAAATGATAAAAAATGATTTTCTTTGAGAAACACTTTTAATTATTTAATGTGGTCAACTTCACTGCCACACTTGCATCATCCTGAGTGCAAGTATATTTATTTTCTGCTGGATTGTATTCACACCCCTTGAACCTTTCCATGGTTTGTCATGTTACACCCTCAAACTGTAAAATGTATTTTACTGCAATTGTATGTGAACGACCAACACAAAGTATCAAGTATTTGTGTTTTGTTTTTGTTTTTTACAAATAGAAATCTGCACGTCTAGAAGCTGAGAGTTTTGCCCATTCCTCCTTACAACATCTCTGATTAGCAAAACTCTTGCCACAGATTCTCAGTGGGATTTAGGTCAAGACTTTGACTGGGTCCTTCCAACATATGAATATGCTTTGATCTAAACCATTGCATTGTATCTCTATGTTTAGGGTCGTTGTCCTGCTGGAAGGGAACCTCTGCCCCAGTAAAGTCCTTTGCAGCTTCTAACAGGATTTCATTTTAATTAGCACCACCCATCTTCCCATCTAGACTGCTTCACTGTCACTGCTGAAGAAAAGCATTCAGCATGATGCTGCCATCCCCATGTTTCATGGTGGGGATGATGTGTTCAAGGTAATGTGGTATTAGTTTCCTTCACACAGTGTTTTGCATTTTGGCCAAAAGTTCATCTATAGTCTCATCTGACCAGGGCACATTCTTCCACATTTGTTGTGTCCCATATATGACTTATGGCAAATTGCAAAATTGGGACTAATAGTTGTCCTGTGGACAGATTCTCTCACCTGAACTGTAGATCTCTATTTGCAGCTGTGCCATGCTGCTTTTTGGATGACTGATTAAACAGAGCTCTGCAGGATGTTTATAACTTGAGATATTTTTTTAAAATCTAACTGTCAGGAACGCAATACTTAACAGACTGGAAGCAGAAGTACTTGCAGGTATTTATTGACTATTGACTTACATACATGATAAACAGGATACAGGAATCTAAACAACATGATAACCAGGTGACAGATAACATAAACCAGATAACAACCACTAGACATAACCAGATAACAAACCAGTAGACTCATAACACCAGACACCAGAGGAAGAGTATATATATATATATACAAATGAGAACATTACACATGGCTGGGACAGGATTACGAAGGGGCATGGTTACCAATCAGACACAGCTGGGAATGGGCGGAGACAAGACCAAAAAAAGACACACATGCTAAAAGCACATGGGAACTAAACAGGACTCGATATGTGACAGTGGGCCAGTGACAGGAACTGGGATAACCAAACCAAATATGGGTACAGGGACAAGAACAGATATGGGCACAAGAACAGGTACGGGTACAAGAAGAGACATGGGCTGAGACATGGGCTTGGGGCCAGAACTGGCTAGTGTCCGAAGAGTTCTATGAGCCAGTCTGGGCACAGTTCTGGAGGTTGATGCAATGTGATACTGTCCTAGAGTCGACCTCCTGAAAGACACAGACGTGACCATGCATGATGAACTACAGATGGCAGGCGCCGCCCCCTGGACCCCAATGGCAGCTGGAAGCTCCACCCTTTGGACGTGGGTGGCAGCTGGAAGCTCCGCCCATTGGAAACAGCGGCAGCTTGGAGCTCCGTCCCTTGGAGACCAGCGGCAGCTGGAAGCTCTCTGAATCTGGCTCTAGGCTCCACCTCTCGGAGTCTGGTTCCATTATGCAGGAGGCTCCGGCTGAGGCAGCCTCCGCTGCAGAATATAATGTGTCCAGTGCTGCCATTGTGGGAGGAGCCACAGCATGCAGCACAGGTGTAGCTTGGGTTGGTGGCCCTGCTGAAGCCACTGCGGCTGCTGAGGTATGGGGTTCCCTGGGCTGGACAGTCCTGCACACGTAGCTCAGGAACTGCCACACATCGGACTTGTCTTTCAGCCCAGATCCCCCATCAACTGCCCACCAGCAGGCCTCATCTCTTGCCAAGTCTGTCTCGAGGCTCGCAGCTCCTACCCTCAGCATTTGCACTTCTCCACAACTTTATTTCTAACCTGTCAGGATTGTTCCTGCAAAAAAAACGCAACTAAACATCCATCCAGTGTCTGTTGATTAATCATATATATTTGTTTGGAAGAATTTTAGCTCATTGTTCTGTTGTTCAGGTCCTTCCACAGCATTTCTATTGGATTAAGGATAGAACTTTGGCCATTGCAAAACATTAACTTTATTCTTTTTTAACGATATTAAACTCACATTTAACTTGAGTGCTTAGAGTCAATGTCTGCTGCATGACTCACATTGTCTTGAGATTCAGCTGTACACTGCAGCATTGTTCTTTAAGAAGTGATTTTGTCCTTGCAACCATTGCATTATTGTTGTTCAGTGTTCTCTTGATGTTGGACTCATGGACATTAGACAATGTAAGAAAGGCCTTTAGTTGCTTAGAAGTTCATTTAGAAAATATTAAGGCCTAAGTCATCATCTTATTTTTGATTTCTGTAAATCTGTTCTTGTTCTGTGACATCAGTTGTAAAAAGAGTTTTTGTGGCACACTTAAAAGAAGTGTGTGTGTGTGTGTGTGTGTGTGTGTGTGTGTGTGTGTGTGTGTGTGTGTGTGTGTGTGTGTGTGTGTGTGTGTGGGTGGGTGGGTGTGTGGTCTGGAAGGTGTTGTTTAGATGGATGATGTCTTAACTTTAAACAGCCCCTCAGAGAGAGAAATAGAAAGAGTGAGAGATAAAGAGAGAAAGATAGAGAGAGAGTCAGTGAGAGGGAGACTGAGTGAGTGATAGAGAGAGAGAAAGAGAGAGAGAGAGAGAGAGAGAGAGAGAGAGAGAGAGAGGGAAAGGAGACACAGAGAACTATTGTCCATAATCGTCCATCACTTTCTGTCTGTCTGACCTTTTCTAAATTTCCTACTGCATTGCCGCAAGAGAGAGAGAGAGAGAGAGAGAGAGAGAGATAGATAGAGAGAGTGAGTGAGTGAGTGAGTGAGTGAGTGAGTGAGTGTGTGTGTGTGTGTGTGTGTCCTTTAGGAACCTTAGAGTCAGATTACCCCTCAGTTCTAAATTTGATTTACTGCATGTGTTTTCTAAGATTTATATGTAATGATGATGATGATGATGATGATGATGATAGTAAAATAGTGAAAAATAATGTTTTTTTTGGGACTATTTTAACATGATGCATGCATCCCTTCACCATTTAATGATATACAATTTCAAATTAATATTTTAGACCCCATGTCTTCTCAAACACCAGACAAGGAATTCACATTTGCAGAAGAACATTTGCAGTGATAACGTTCAGGCTGTGAGCCTGATAATGGAATGAGAGACAGAGAGAGATTAGACCCATATCCTTTTGAAATTCTATGCTGCTATTGGTTGATTAGACTGGATGAGTGACAATAATCTGAGGCAGCTAAGATGATGAAATACAAAGAAACAGAAAAGCAATAAGCAAAATCCAAAATCCATTCAAATCAAAAGCCATGAAATTATTAGCAGCACACAGACAGACACGTGTTACTGACAAGCAGACACAGTGGATCTTTTTCAACAGGGCATGGGGACATGCCAACTTTTTAATGACTGATTCCTCTGTGGGAGGGGACAGACCAGCTCCCTATGGCTCCACCCCTCTAACTAAGAGGAGCGAGAGAGAGTGTTTCTAATAAAGTGGCCAGTGAGTAGAAGCACACAGGGGGTGTTTCTAATAAAATGGCCAGTGAGTAGATGCACACAGGAGGTGTTTCTAATAAAATGGCCAGTGAGTAGATGCACACAGGAGGTGTTTGTAATAAAGTGGCCAGCGAGTGGAAGCAGAAGGGAGGTAAGGTGTTCTAATTGAACAGCAGATACATTGTTTAAGATGTTTCAGCTGGTTATTAGTATTGAAATATCTCTACATATACAACCCCTGCAAAAAGTATGGAATCACCACTCTTGGAGGAGGTTCTTTCAATTGTTAATTGTTAATCACAGTGACATGCCACAAATTTTTTTTTTCTAAATTCCAACCTTCTGGCATTTTCTTAATGATGAACAATAAAAAAGAAAGACATACAATTGGTGTAGTCAGACACAATTGTGTTTTTAGATAAAGTGGAAGGGAAAAAAAATAATGAGGAAAATATTATGGAATCATGAGGAAAAACACTGCACCATTAGTACTTTGTGGCACCACCTCTGGCTTTTATAACAGCTTGAATTCTCTGAGGCATGGACAAAGAGTATTCTTCATCCATCCGTCTCCAACTGTCTCTTATTGCTGTTGCTAGATCAGCTATGCAGGTTGGAGCCTTGTCATTGAGCATGTTTTTTGTTTGTTTGTTTTTGTGTTTGTCTTTGTTTTCCGATTTCCTCCAGAGTTGTTCAACTGGATTAAAATCTGGGACATCTGCAGGCCATGTGTGTAACAATATATGTCTTTCTTGAGGTTTGATGGAATAAAAAAGTGTCCAAAATGTCCATGTAGGCCTTGGCATTTATTGAAGATGTAATAATTGACATTTCCCCTGTGCCTTTACCTGACATGCAGCCCCAGATCATCAATGACTGTGTAACTTTGCATTTTTTCATTGGAAGTTTCATTGGATCGGTATCAAACCAAAGTTCCAATAGTTCAAGACATCGCTTTTCTACCGTTTTCTATTGACACTTTGAAGTTTTCCTTGGTCTTTATGCTTCCCTTTTACATCTTTCCCCTTTTTTGTACTTGGTCAAGATTTTAGACAAACTGACTGGGAATAACCTCCCTCTTTTGTAAAATTCTGTGAGGATTTACCTTCTTGGAGAAGTTTTATAATTCTCTCCTTTGTTTCAACTGACATTTCTCATGTTGGAGTCATGATTCATGTGCAGGTGTGAAACTCCTTTTTAACTGAAGACTAATAAGAGGATTTAATCTGGTGCACATGTTTGTTTTAGAATTGCAAATTACAGAGCGATTCCATAATATGTTCCTCAGAATTTAGTGATTCCATATTTTTTTCCTCTATTTGATCTAAAAATACATTTCTTTTTTATTGTTTCTTAATACCAGAAGGTTTGATTTTGAGGGGAAAAAAAGATGATTATTATCATTGAACAAATGAAAGAATTTCTAAAGATCTTGGAAGACCAAGATCATTTTTGCCAGTGGTTTTAATTGTACAGGTGAACATTCAGCTTACAGCTGTGCTCTGAAATGCTTGGTGGATCTCACTGTGTTCCTGAGACAAGATGGTGTTAAAAAAAAGGGCACACTCTTATGTGTACCAACTGTGTACCATCATTTATTCCTGCTTCTCACCCTCACTTTGACATTTAGAATGTTAATAAAATTTATGACACCATTTTCTGTCAAAAAGCCACCAATAAATAACACACTGCTCAACCAGTGTGAGGATTTCAGTAAAAACAGTTCAATTATATCCAGAAGCTGATGATCTGTAAAGCAGCCAGGCTGTTCTGTGGATGTGTGTAAACGAGGGAGAGTGTGTTGGTGTGTGCACACATTCTGACCCATTGCTGCTCTTGACAGCTGTCCCAGATTGTGTGTAGTGTTTTCCTTCTCTCTCTACCTCTCTCTCCCTTCTCTTTTGTGTTTCCAATTATTGGCCTCTTTGTTAGAAACAGTAGCACTGAAATCTGCTACTCTTATAAACCCCCAGGTGTGAAAATAGGGATCCTAAAATATTCATTAGTACCCTTGAGTCAGATATTGAACTCTTGAAGGTAATTCAGAGACCACCGGTTGCCCAGCTTCCGACAGTTTAAGTCTTTATACTAGAGCAGCCCATGCTGGAACTATTTTAAGCTCCATAATTGCAAAACTGTTCTTTTCAATATAATGAATTATAATCTGCTGGATAAATTGCAGGTCAACTTTGTATCACTGCCTGTTTTCATAGGATTTGTATTTACCAATGGAACCATCAGTTGAACCTTCAGTTGTGATAATTATATATGTCAATCAGAATTAGCAGGAGTGTCTGCGTGTGTGTGTGTGTGTGTGTGTGTGTGTGTGTCTCCCCACTGACACTGACTGAATTTGATACAACACCTGTCACATTTTGCATATTCCAACAGAGTATGGAGCAGTCCATAGCAATAATCAATCAATCAATCAATCAATCAATCAATCAATCAATCAATCAATCAATCAATCAATCAATCAATCAATCAATCAATCAGTATATTCTAGCAACAATGTGGGAATTGTTTGAGCTACATTGTTGCTCTCCATGTTCTTCAGGAAATACATTTTTAAAAATATATGTTCAGTTGTTTAACTTGTTTAATGACTGTATTTTCTTCAGATGCACTCGTTTGAAGAAACAACATAGAAACCATCTAGCAACAACCTTGCAATTACCTGGAACAGTGGCATAGGTAGCACAGTGAAGCTGTCTGTAGTGTGTGTGTCACACAGCTCCAGGGGTTGCAGGTTTGATCCCTGCTCAGTTTGCTGTCTGTGAGCAGTTTTGTCCATGTGGGATTCCTCCTGCTGCCCAAAATTCATTTATTCATGCTGAATTGCCCAATTGCCCTTGTTCAGGGATGGACCAAGAAAAATGACTGAATGCAGCAGAAAAGCACTTTTATCTTTTGTTTTGCTGGTGTAATTATGATGTATTCAGTCTTGTTTGCAAGAACCTTGAGACTGATTTCATGTTGATTAACTGTCATTGTTCTCATCCAGGCTGGATAAAGACATCACTATACCTTAGTCGAGTCACATTTTGCAGTCATGATATATTTCACTTTTTTCCACATGAAAATATATTGAGTAGCAAATCCCACCATATTTCGGAACCCTGGGGCTCCTCAGACCACACTTTGAAAAAACATGAAATCAAGTATACTTTTGTTTCTAAGTAAAATTTTATGAAATGATGATAAATGATGATAATTAGAAAATGTCTGGTCAAAATATCCACAAATCAAATGTTTTTTTTTGTTTGTTTGTTTGTTTTGTTTGTTTTGGGTTGTTTTTTGTTTTTTTGGGGTTTTTTTTTGCTGGGCAGATTTGACATAATCCAATAAATCATTACTGTCTATATAATCTCAGGTATTTCTGTACTCTAAATACACTTTACATTACTCCTGCTACTGAAGCTGTGTAGTGTACGGTCATATATGGAACACTAAACTGTCAAAGACATGACGTAATTTGCATTTGTCACAAATTGCTTCAATTGCTCTTCAGCTCTTGAAATGTTTAACAGTTTAAAGAAATAAGGTTAAGTTTCTTCATGCCTTTGGGAAAAGGGGAAGTCCTGAACTGACACATCGAAACAGGCAGCTGGAGCTCACTATGTGGTTATTGATGATGGTGTGATTTCCGTTACTTAATCACTTTCACAGTTCACGCAGAAAAAAATATTCCATGCAGATAATGCTCTCAGGTAGATGATGTGGAGAGCAAATTTGTGCTGGTTCAACGCCTTCCTTCTTCCTTCTGCAGTATCTTTCAAACCATCTGACAAACAACACATTCAGCTTGAGCCAAACTCCATTCAGTATCATTACAGCCTAATCAGCTAGACCTGCTGAAGGGGAAGACTTCCTTCCAAAAAAACACTCCCACACAGACTGAAGCCACACCCTGGTTGGGAACTTGTTTCAGTAGTTCTTAATTAATGTAGTCAGTCAGTAGGTCAGACTGGTTTGATTCTGCTTGTGGGTCTAAAGTAGATGCACTAAAGAGTGGTGGCATGGCCATCGAATTTCAGTGGAATTTCAGTTTTCAGAAAATTTCTCAAAAGTTCTGAAGTGAAGGTGCTGTAATGTACAGTGGCTTTCTGAAAAACACAAGCTTTGTACCACATATTTTGAGACATGTGGTTCAGTGACCATTAAGATTTTTGGATCTGGTCCTTTGTTTTAGAATGACTAAAAGCAATGACATCACCATTGCTACTGTGTGCATTCTAGCATGATGATAGCAGAAGTTCTCCCTCTGATTGTTCTGAAGCTCATACTCAATTAATCAGAAGATCACCCACTGATTGGTTGGAAGTTTTTCCCAGTTGGTCAGAGGCTCACCCATTGATTGGTCAGAAGCTTGCCCAAGATTAGTCAAAAGCTTACACCCTGATTGGTCAGAGTGCAGAAGCAGACATTCTCCCTCTGACTGTTCAGAAGTTCATCTCAGTTGTTCAGAAGATCACCCATTGATTGGTCAGAAAAAAATAGGATTAGCAGCCTAGATAGGAAGTTGATGAGACATTATTTTTTATCAGAATCATCATGATGGTTGGTTGAAATTTTGATATCAGTACAATGTTGCATCTGTGCAATGTTGTTCCGTTGCACTCCTTTTATTTAAAATAATGGAATCCATGACATCAGCCATCAGCTATGATATCAGCCCTTGTATCAGTGCAACACAGCTGTAATTTGCTGACAGCAGTCACTATGTCACACACACACACACACACACTCTCTCGCACACACCCACACACACACACACATACATTGATCTGAAGCTGTCATGTGAACCCCACATGACCCATGATAAACTAATCTTAGTCTTAGTGGAGATGCAGTGTCATCATTTTTTTGTTGTTTTTGATTGATGAAGTCACGTCATGGGCTGTGACCCTGAATGATGGATTGCTGAAAGCTGATTGGTTTGTGTTTAATTATTAGACAGGAAATAGACCATCTGTCTGTTCTGCTGATCACACACATGCATGCGCGCGTGCACACACACACACACACGCACACACACACACACAAAAGCCCCCACACACATTATTAACTCTTTTTTAGACCACCTAGAAGGAATATATGTGTTATGGCTCCCAATGGAATTCAGTACCACAAATTAAGAAAACAAAGCACTGATTGAAAAGGCTGATGCTAAAAGAAACAATCATGCAAGTGTGTTCCATCATCTGCATTCATGGAAAAACCTATGATGATATAAATGAACTTTCTCCCCTGACAGAGAAGAGACTGGAACAAAAAATCAGATCCGAAAGAATCGTGATCCCATAATCATTCATGACGTTAGGGGCATCTGCATAAATGCTTTAGCTGTTCAGCAGGTGTGACTTTCATTTTCCCAGATGGAGCTGTAGATGGGGCTCAGGCGCAGCGTAAATCTCTCCATTACTGCACCACAGAAACAGATGTTTTTATCAGCGTGTGCTGCAACAGACTGGCATGGTGCTCATGATTTTACATGGTCCTGGAAAGTGACACTGTGTTCCATCAGAAAATCATAAGCTACAATTCACTACTGAAGTGCCTGAGTGAAATTGTTCAATTATAACAGATGCAAAAAATCTAATTTCCCACTACCTATGTATGTATTTGATCAACCAAGATATGCTTAGTGATTCAACAATTTGAGAAACAAATTCAATGATTGAGAAACTGTGCTGCCTCACACCCCTGTCTTGGATAATACAGCCATATTAAGGTAAGATAAGATACATTTTAATAAGTTGAAGGTATGTGTTGTTAGTATGGATTGAGTTCAGGATGGAATCACAATCACAGACCAAGCAGAGTCTCTCCATAAGGAGAAACATATTGACTGACCCCCTCCTGGAAGGCATGACTTACAAACTGACACATAAATTGTAGCAGGTCCCTCCTTCCAGGACTCAAGAGCAGGAGCCATTCTTAGAGCAGGTAATAGAACAGGCCGGGACAACAGGGACTGAAAGTTTAGCCCTTGTTGTTGCCACCACAGGCAAGAAGTGTTAAGAGTACCACCACAGACGAGGAAGCTTAGGGGGCCACCACAGGA
This sequence comes from Acestrorhynchus altus, assembly GCA_034509495.1. NCBI lineage: Eukaryota > Metazoa > Chordata > Actinopteri > Characiformes > Acestrorhynchidae > Acestrorhynchus > Acestrorhynchus altus. The sequence goes on along the minus strand of CM067511.1, from coordinate 18,153,281 downwards.
GACATTGACATGGCAGTGGTCTTCAGTGGTGGAGCCTTGACAGTAAGTAGATGTTGCGACATTCATGAAGGACTAGATTAAAGGTTTTCTCAAAACATAACCATGTCAGCTAATAAAACCACTCAGTTGAATGAATAAATATGAATAAATTATATTGATTTTTGTTTTATATAGTATATATATATATATATATATATATATATATATATATATATATATACTAATTAATTTACTAATGATACTAATGCAATGTGTCTTGTTTATTGTATGTTTAGTTTTGGGAAAGTTACTTAAGCTGTTTCCATAATATGAGTTTCAAATAACCTTGTGATGCAAACCAATATTATGTTACACATTTTCTGAACATTCCTGGAACTTTCTTCCTGTAATGTTACAGGCAAACATCCTTCTCTGCTCCTTCCATTCTCTGCTAGCTGGGACGTGTGGGCAGAGTGCGCAGAGTGGTCAGCCGTGTTTCCTAATATGTCTGAAGCCAAGCTTGTTTGCAGATTGTTTTCTGCTGTCTAGTTTTTGGTCAATACTCTTTCTCTATGTCTTCTTACCACTGAGGGCAATGTAAGAGGTGAAAGATTCGGGCCAAATGAAAGATTATGGCCAAAGAGGGGCAAGATAATGAGAGTTGGCTTATGGCAGTCAATTTTGAGGATCATGAAGCTTAGAGAACGGTCAGAACTTCTCTCTTATGCCAGACTGCACTGAGATGACCTTCCTTTGCTAACTCGAACAAATCCTTCTATCACCAGCTCCAGACTCAGGAAGGAACGTGGATGTTGAAATCTCATTGGCAGTGGACATCCTTAATACACAAAATTGAAGAAGTAAGGTGCCTTTTGTTTTTGCCTGGTTAGAGCTGAATTAACCACAATTTCCACGACAGAGACAATGCCAAAACAAGTACAACAGGCTTTTATCATCAGTAAAGATATAATATAAAAAAATATTATGTGACATTTTTAATGTTATGGTCTACTGCAAGTATATGAAACACTTTTGCACATAATAGTTTAATGAAGTTTGACTACAAGGTTAGTATTTATAAGCTTCACTGATGCAAACTGAGAGGGGACATGTCCACCCCACTTTGTGATTTTACAATATAATTTTGGGTATGACAGAAGACTTATTTTTATCATGTTCCTTGTTATTGATGTATTATGCCAAAATATTTACAGCAACATGTGAATTAAAGAAAGAAATTTAGAATAAAAAAACTGCCATTAGCCAATAAAACTGCATCTATGTATCAGAAAAAAATATAACTATTAAAGCTTGGCCTTGAATTTAGGCCCCAAATGAAAAAAACACCTTAACAAATTAACATAATGTTAGTTTGTGTTAGCCTACTAGAAATCTACTTGTGTGTTAGCATGAAGCCAACTATGCACTGAAAAAAATGGTTGTCCATTCAAGCCTTAATCTGAAGCTTGTAAAATACATTATCATGTAAATGACTTTATCTGTTGCAGTGAAACAGTGTCTCTTTACCCTTTTCTCTACCTGCCGCACATGTTCTCCATTTCTAACAACTGACTGAATCCTCATCACAGTTCACCCTCAAAGCCTAGAACCTTGAAATACACCAGAGTGGCCTTTTAGTTGTGAAACAGGGGATTAAAATGTGATTGGTTGAATTTTCAATTTCATTTAATTTTATTTTGTAGTAACAGAAACATTTATGGAAGAATTTAATCCAGCATGAATCTACAGTGTTTGTAGTGACAGAAATAATTGTTGTGTGATTTTAATCCAGTATGAATCTACTGTGTTTGTAGTGACAGAAATAATTGTTGTGTGATTTTAATCCAGTATGAATCTACTGTGTTTGTAGTGACAGAAATATGTGTGGAGTGATTTTAGAATAGAATAGAATAGAATAGAATAGAACTTTATTGATTCCTTGGGAGGTTTCCCTCAGAAAAATTAAGGTTCCAGCAGCAGGATATGTACAGTACATAAAAGAGTAGAAAGATAAGATAGTAATTATACTATATAAGAAGAAACACTGTATATATATTTACATATATTTATATATATAAAGAATATATAATATATAAATATATAAAATATTGCACATTAATATTGCACTTTTGAGGTGTTTATTGCACCAAGTCCAGTTGTGTTGTGGTGGTCGGGTTGTGGGTTACTGGTTGGTTCCTACTTCCATCCTCCTGTTACCCCTCCTCCCCCCAGAGAGGAGTTGTACAGTCTGATGGTGTGCAGGACAAAGGAGTTTTTAAGTCTGTTGGTCCTGCACTTGGGAAGGAGCAGTCTCTCACGGAACAGGCTCCTCTGGTGGCTGATGACAGTGTATAGAGCATGACTGGCATTGTCCATAATGTCCAGCAGATTTTTCAGAGTCCTCTTCTCTGCCACCGACACCAGAGAGTCCAACTTTGTGCCAACCACAGAGCCAGCCCGCCTGATCAGCTTGTCCACCCTGTATGTGTCCTTCTTGGATATGCTGCCCCCCCAACACACCACAGTGTAGAACATGACACTGGCGACCACGAACTGATAAAACATCCCCAGGAGTTTCACAGGAGATGTTGAAGCCTCCTCAGGAAGTACAGCCTGCTCTGTCCCTTTCTGTACAGGTGGTCGATGTTACAGGACCAGTCCAACTTGCTGTCCAGCCACAGCCCGAGGTACTTATAGGAGTCCTCAGCCTCCACCTCATCTCCCTCAATCAGTACTGGTTGTGCCTTTGGTCTGGACCTCCCAAAGTCAATGACCAGCTCCTTGGTCTTTGAGATGTTGAACTGCAGATGATTCCTGTGGCACCAGGCTGCAAAGTCCCTCACCAGGCTCAGAAGTCTGCTGTATACAGGGTGAAGAGAAGAGGGGCCAGCACTGTGCCCTGGGGTGCTTCAGTGGTGCTGATCACAGTGTCAGACGTGATGTCCTTCAGCCTGATATACTGCGGGCCTGTCCGAGAGGTAGCTGGAGATCCAGGTGACCAGGCAGGAGTCCATTCGCATTCTATTCAGTTTGTCCTGAAGCATAAGGGGCTGGTTGGTGTTGAAAGTACTTGAGAAGTGCAGAAACAGGATCCTCATTGTAGGTAAATGATTGCATCTTCCATACCAACACCTGCCTGGTACGTGAACTGCAGACCATCCTGGGCATGTTGCACCTGGGGTCTGAGGACACAGAGGAACAGCCGCTCCAGTGTCAGATGGGAAGTGAGTGCCATCGGTCTGAAGTCAATCAGTTCACTTGGCCAGTTCTTTTTCAGAACTGGAACAATGTACAATGTCTTCCAGAAGGTAGGCATTCTCCCCACCTGCAGGGTGAGGTTGAAGAGACACTGGAGTGTCTCACCCAGTTCTGCAGCGCAGGTCTTCAGCAGTCTGGGACATACTTTGTCAGGGTCTGCTGCTTTCCTGGGGTGAAGCCTCTTCAGTTGACCTCTGACCTGGTCTGCAGTGAAGAAAGAGGTCTGTGTTGTGGTAGATGGGGGGGAGGAGGAGGAGGCAGTTGCTGTGGTAGGGGGGGGGTGTTGAGGAAAGAAGGAGAGATGGATGCAGCGAGGGAGAGGGTGGGGGGTACATGGGCTGGTTGAACCAGTTGTTGTTTGCCTTCTCCACTGTTCCCCCACAACTCTGTTCATGGTGTTGTGGCCTGTGATGGTTTTCACACCTTCCCAGACCTCCCTCATGCTATTCTTCTTCAGCTTCCATTCCACCTTCCTCCTGTGGCTGTCTTTGGCTTCCCTGAGACAGCGCTTCACCTCCTTCTGTGCTGATCTCATTGCCTCCCTGTCCCTGCTCTGGAAGGCGGCCTTCTTCCTGTTGAGGACAGCTTTGACTTTCTGTGTTACCCATGGCTTGTTGTTGGGGTAACACCGTACCGTCTGTGCAGGGGAGACCACGTCTGCACAGAAGTTCAGATAACCTGTCAGACAGTGTGTCATCCCCTTACAGTGTGGGCTAAGCAGCACATCCCAGTCTGTTGTGTCGTAACAGTCCCTGAGAGTTTCTTCCATTTCTGGAGACCACCTCCTGATGGATCTGGTGGTTGCAGGCTGTCTTTGGACGATGGGGGTGTACTTTGGCTGAAGGTGGACCAGGTTGTGGTCCGACTTCCCCGTGGGGGGAGGGGTGTGACGCTGTATGCCTCATTCACATTAGCAAGATTTTAATCCAGTATGAATCTACAGTATTTGTAGTGACAGTAATACATATGGAGTTTTACTTAAATAATACAGAAAATATTACAAAATAATACATTAAAAAAATCATGCGTCTAATAACTGGGATTATACATCCTTTATCCAATGTAAAGTTTTATTTAAAGTTGCTGTGCTTATTTTTGATAAGCAACATTCTTGTTATAACTTGACCTTCAGTGGTTAATTTGTAAATTATCAGGTTTGATAATTGATCCAACAAGAGGACAGTGATGGAAAAGGTCCTGGAATGCATAGATGCAACAGTGCTTCAAGTGTCTACCTTACATAGTACCTTTGTATGCAATAAAATGAATGACTGTACAATAAGCAGCTGCAACCATAAAATCTGAGATATGCCACTTTTTTCCCAGGCTGTAGTTGCGATCTGTTCAGATTGACTATTAACTACAATTTGTTCAAGAGTGTTTTCTTGACACTTTTCAAGGATGTTTGCTGCTGGTATATGGGCTTTGGATTGAGCACATTCTAAAACTTTTTTTTTTTCCTGATTGCTCTTTGCTGTTTTTTTATGTCTGATGCAGTTGACATTACTGTGCATGACACCCATTCTTTGCCCAATTTCACATCTTTTTTGCATGTTGTGCAGTCCAGGTTTGAACCCAACATGAGAAGCCAGGGGAGCAGGTTAGCTTCATCTTGAACTGAGCCACATTCCAAATTTTTGCAGAATGTTTGTCCGTTGCTAAACTAGCGATGTTAATATCGCTGTTAGTGATGGGTTTACCACTGTCCAATACAGTCCAGTCTCACTTCCTGTTTTAGTATCTTGTTCTTCCCCATCACTTTTTCTTTACTTCTTTAAGGAATGACAAAGTCAGTTGGCTTTTGTTCACCATTTCCAAACCTCTTTGTTTACTAACTCTCCTTATCCATAAACATACAAAATGTGACTATAACTGTAATTACCGTCTACAAACTGAGCCATTAAAAAAAAAAAAAAGATATTACACACAAACAACAAACAGAACTTATTTTGTTTTAATTTATTTTATAAATAAGAATAAAATAAAATAAACATCACAGAGGTGTTAGAGCCACATAAAAACGTTTCGGAACACAGCTGCTCTGCATTGCTGTCTTTGAGCAATACTATAAAAAAGCACCTACACCAAAGCACTAAAGTTGCTGTGGCCATTTATGATCCATTCAGCAGCAATTTAAGTAATCTATGCCACAGGAAGATAAGACTATGCCATATCTAACAACAAAGGTTGCAGTGGCGATCACACATTTGATCCAACCCTTCCACTTTACCTGTACTCCAATCATTACTCTGCAAGCCCTTCACAGGTTTGCAGGTGCAGGTGGATCTCCACCTATCCACAGGTTTGCAGAGTTGGAAGCACATCATAAGTAGTTCTCACTAGAAACTTGATATAACTTGCATCCAATGTCCATAACTCTGGCCAAGTGATTCTTTACACATGTTCTCCCACCTCATCCACTGCCCTTGTTTCCCTTGTGAGGCCGCAGTTGCACACCATACTTCCACTTTCTGTTCTTGATTATAGCTTAAAACCATTTGCCTTCTCATTGCCTTCTCACTTGGTGATACCCTCCACCACTTCCTTCGTCAACCCCACAACCTGCTCTTTATCATTCAGTGCTGCACTATACCACCTACATAAACTCTTAACTGGTTTCTGCAAGATAGAAGGTATTGCTTCCCCATCCATCAGAAACCTTTCTTGCACCAGTTTCCTTCCCACAATTGATATACGTCTAGACTTACTAGCCAGAAGACTTACTAACCTTCATTCTTGCTATCATGAGATTTTTGTTTCTCCAGTTGATTGGAGAGTAATAGTCAACAATGTTATATAATCCATGTAAGCCCTAATTGGTGGGAGCCAGATGCCATCGTGCAACCTCTCCCCAACTACAACACACTTTGAAGCCCTAATAATTACCTGCATCAAAAATACCCCAGTCAGTCCTTCCTCTTCTGTGTAATCAAAAGACTTTGACACAAGTCTTTGCTTTGTAGACCTTATAAAATCTCTTTAAAGTCTGTGTTTTTCAATCCTTGGAATATTGCCAGACTCCTGGTTCATGCCTTAGTTCTCAGCTAGATAATTGCAATTTCTCATAGGCTCAGGTCCTCTGACTCAGGTTTACTGGATATTCCTAGGTCTTCTATGGGTGGCATATCTTTCTGTGTCCATTTCGTTGTACTTGTTGTGTAAAGCATCTTTGGCTATTGAAAGGAACTACATAAGTATGACATTATTATTATTATTATTATTATTATTATTATTATTATTATTATTATTATTATTATTATTATTATTATTATTATTATTATAGCTGTATTTGGTTACATACCCATGATTAACCATGGTTGCCACTGCCATGAGTTGCTAGCCCAAGGCAGCCCCATTAGGGTCTATTTCCCTTGTCAGCTGTCTTTTCAAGCTGACACAGGGTCTGTCACCTGTTGTCAGCTGCCCTATTCACAGCAGCCACTAATACAACTAAGAATCAGATTGAATATTACTGTGGATTGATTTTTATCCAGGATGAATCCACAGTGTTTGTAGTGACAGAAGTAACTGCAGGATGTATTTTAATCCAGGATGAATCTACAGGGTTTGTTGTGTCACAAATAACTGTATTTTGTTTACTTAAATGGAAATTTTTACAGTGTTACTGGGTGGAGGATGGACAGACCAGCGTGTAATGCTGCAGCTGTTCTTGGGGCAAGGCATGGCAGCATTTGAAGGGTCATTGCCTCCTTTCATATCTCCCTGTGCAAGCTTCATATGATGTTTGCATGTGTGTGTGTGTGTGTGTGTGTGTGTGTGTGTGTGTGTGTGTGTGTGTGTGTGTGTGTGTGTGTGTGTGTGTGTCAGCTTGTGGCAAACACCGGCTCTGGTGTGAAATGATCCAAAACATTTTCCCAATGGACTCTGATCTCTAAACACACAAATTAGCCAGAATATAACATGCCATCACACAGAAAGAGGGGGGTGTGAGAAGAGGCAAGAGGGAGGGCAGGAATGAGCTATGGAAAGAGGGAGAGAGTAAGAGTGAGATATTTGACAAGCAGAGAGAGGAAGAAAGAGAGATGTATTTAAAGATGGGAGACAGACAAAATGAGAGTGACTTAGGGGAATGGGAGAGAGATTTTGAGAGACAGCTACAAAAAGGTGAGAGAATGGGTGAGGGAGAGAAAGAAATAGAATGAGCTATAGAAAGAATGGAGAGAGGAAAAAAGGGGGCGAAAGGGAAGTACACGGAAAAGCGATATGTAGAAATAACAATAGAAAGACAGTGAGGGGAGAGGGAGAGTGTGTTTATTATATTAATGTAGGTAAAATACAAGCCAGCGTGATAGAAGGGTCTTTTAGCATTAACTCAGTCCCAGTGGTCTGATTTTGCTCACTCCTCCAGATGGCTAATTTGGCCATCTTAGTCAAATAATTAAATAAACTGGCCTCTTGTCAAATGCAAATCCCACAAGCAATACACTCCTACAGTAAAAGTCCTGTTAAAAACTTACCAAACTCTTAATCACTCCTTAAAATCAGAAAGACTGATCTGAGTTACTAATCCATTACACTGCACTGTAGTAATGTCGATATGTATGACAGCGTATATATGGCAATATGTGAATGTAAATGGCAGCAGGTGTATGTATTGGGTTGTAATTTGGATGAATAAAGCTGTAGTATGGGTGCATATGGCTATAATGTCCCAAACAGCAAGCATATATCAGTCAACTGGTTGAAAAGGTCAGCAGTTAGCTGACTGTTTGCTACTGCTGGTTTGCACTCTGATCACCAAATTACTCTGCTAGGTACAAAACCTAAGTAGGCTTTAATCTCCTAAAACACATTTTAAATGGGAAAAAATGCTTTTATTTTACAAAATAAACTAAGACAAGTATTACAACTGAGAAAAAAAATGCTGGTGGAGTGCCCAGAATACACGGAGCAAAAAACAGCGAACCTCCAGCTTTGATTTTAGTGGGCCAACAGTGGGCAACTATTCTCTTGCTACTAGGACTGGGTATAAATAAATGTAATGTGGGTGTATTTGACTGTAGTTTGGAGAGAAGTGGCTGTAATCTGGGTGTACTTGGTTATTTCTATTTGGAATTTCTTCACAAGGGGCAGAAGTAGCAGATCATTTAAAAATTAAACAGATTGAGCACATGTTGCAACCACTTTGTTTCTACAGCATTTTATCCTCAATGGATGCAACATCTTTATTGGTTCATGTGGCTCCTTCACAATTTTGTGTCTCAGGTGTGTTTTGGATGTAGTGCAAGTGTTTCTTTGCATCATGTCTATTGTATGTTGGCAAAGGTGGTAGAAAAGCCATTGCCACATTATACACCAGGGTTTCACAACTTGTGAGCTGGGGACCACCAGTGGTGAAGCACTTTCTAGTGGTGCTCAGACCCATTCTCACTGGGAGGCAATATTCCATAGTAGGCTGGTAACACCCCATTAAACCATGAAAGTCTATGTGAAAAAAAAAATAGCATAAGTAAAATTCGAGCGATCAGCACTCCTCAGAATACAGAAAATCATCTACAAGTACAACCAGATAGGATGTCATAGAACAAGTAGATGGATTGTTGACATGGGGTCTGACATTTAGAGACGACTTAAAGAAGTGCAAGTTTTGCAGCAAGACAAATCATTGGATATTTGCAAAGCATCTTGTTTTTGTGAGCTACATTTGGGACAGATTTTTAAGATGTGATATTTTTAACCTATATCCAGGTCCTAATTTTCACATTTTCAGTGTCGATAGAAAAATGTTTTACAATGGCCAAGTGAATGTCCTGGTGGGGGGGATTATGTTTCCATAACAGACATGTCCACAAGCACTGTATCATTTCATACTTTGCCCACTTCAGCTGAAAGTGCTATAGAAACCCGATATTGTCAGAAAGGGCCAAAGAGGTGAAGACTCGTACAGAAGAAGCTGGGAAAAGGTAATTAAAGATGATATAACAAGAGAAAAAAAAGGAAAATGGCTGATTATGAAAGTGAATAAACTTGCCTTTGGCTTCATCTACTAGTGAAATGAAAATTCCCACAAATATTATATTATAAATAGAGCTATATACTGACAAACGAATAATTATTATATGAATGCTCCATTACAATCACATTCAATCACATTAAAACATTAATTAAATTAAATTAAAGAGCCTATATTTTGTCTTTTTTTTTTACCCTTACTTTGTCTCATTAGTGCCACCTGGCAGTGAGTGGAATAATTTAGGCAATGAATGAACATTTTGTCCTTGAATGTGAGGTCTGGGATGCAAGAAAAATGGACATATGTAAGAATATATATAATATTGATTGTATAATTATTGTATATTGTATAATATTGATGTACATGGAGAGTGAAGGCAGTGATCATATTATTGCTGGTCAGTGTATGCATATGCATTTGTTTATATGACATCACAGCCATGAAGATTTCAAAACAGATACAGCTCAGCTTCCATTTAAAACGTGTGTGCAGCAAACTAGAAAATTAGACTTTTATGTGATGTAGGCTCTTTTAAAATTCATCTGACTGATACACGGAAGCTGCAGAAAAGCTCTGGTCCAGCTGCTGCAGGGTTTTTATGTAAACCTGTCCAATTCCAGGGTGAATTACATAATAGAGCAAAAAATAAATAAATCAACAGTCAAAGTCTCAGCATCACACAAAAGCTGTCACCCATGCACTGAAAATGAGGCACGAGGACGTAGAGTTAATACAATACCCTTTACATTTTAATAATTTGTTAGGGAGGCTGGAGATACAGAGATGCCTACAAACACTATTCATCTCCCTTTGCATTTTTTACAAGTCTGTTCAACAGAGGCTTTAGAATTTAGTGCTACTATTCTAACAAGGTAGGAAATAGAGACCACCGGAATGCAGTGAATGTGATTGTAGCATAAAAACATGTGTCTGAAGGTCCAGTCACAGGTTAATATGCATGCCTGGTTACAAATACACCATAAAGACAAAGAACCATCCACACAAATCAGAAAAGGATTACTGAAAAGTCGGGGGATACTACAATCAGCAGCTGTGACCTGGTGGTTAGGGAAGCAGCCTTGTAACTGGAAATTTGCTGGTTTGATGCCCTGAACTGGCAGGGCATGAGTGAAGTGTTAGATAGGGATAGACATGTGTGCTCACTGCCTCCTAGTGTGTGGTTCCACTAGTGTTTCTGAACTCAAATGGTCTCCATTTCACTTTCTGTGAGACTAGAACCAATTGCCTGGACTTCTGTTGAATTAGCTCAGCTGCTGTAAAGGGCATTAATATTTATGTAATTAAATATATATCTGTATGTAATTAACATTACAGAAATTTTCACTCTGGCAATAAATATTTTGTGCTAAGTACATTATATTGGCTAATGATTCTACTCTATTCTAACACTGTATTGATTTTTAAGATACAACCCACAGGATATCTATGAACTAAGGCTGTGGGGAAAAACAACTAATCCAGATCATTAAAAAGCGCCCCCTACACGTCATTACAGTCTGTCAAAATAAGCTTTTGGATGATATGAACACAATAGAGCTTTATAGAACGCCCCCTACATTTCCTGTAGTCTATTACAGTTTGTCAAAATGAGCTTGTGGCTCATATAAAAATTCTACAGCATGTGGCTCCATGCTCACGGGGGGATCCATGGTCAAACATAGATTTTAATCTGTCCTGCCCAATGTCTTTAAAAGCCTTTTATTGTTTGATTTTTAAAAGAAATCCACCAGTAGACATTAACATGAAGTGAGTTAAACACAGTGGCAGAACCAATCAGATCCTCTATTTCAAGGAGTAGTGGTACTTATTCCAAAACGTTAGACCAGGAAGAGTTCTGGTTCAGTGAGAGAAGTTACTTATCTAGTGAATAGGGCTGGAAAATTAGAACATTGTGAGAACCTGGAGGGTCAAAAACCTCCAAATACCAAATATGTCTTGGCAGATGAACTACTTTTGATTTTAAGCTGAAGTATCGCTTTAAGGTCTAGTCACGACAGGCATGCAGAGTCTGACTCCCTCAAGTGACCCCATTTATGCTCTGTCCACTGCTAATCTTCATTGACATTAAGGGACGGAGGCATCTTCCAGGACATCCCTGGTGCATCAATGGAGACACACACACACACACACACACACACACACACACACACACACACACACACACACACACACACACACAAACACACACATACTCACTCTCTCTCTCTCTCTCTCTCTCTCTCTCTCCCTCTCTCTCTCTCTCTCTCTCTCTCTCTCTCTCTCTCTCTCTCTCCTTCCTTTTGGCCAAATTCTGGAGTACACAGACTGTCTTTTCTTTAATTTTCCCACTAACTTCACATATACGCTGTATAGCTGTTTAAATTTAAAATCACATGTTTAATTTTTTTCAAGTTTTCTAGACTTGTGTTAAAGAGTCCATATCTTACTTTTTTCTGTATTGGTTTGGCTTCCCTCAGAGCTCCATTAAGCTCCATTTGTAACATTTGCATACATTTATGAACCAGAAAGAAAACTCTTGACTGTCATTGGCTGAGTAGATAAACATAAAGGAAAATGTTAGTAACACTACAGTCACAATTTTGTGACTCAAAACTGGACCATGTAATAAATGAAAGGACTTTTCTTGCATTTTAAAAAAATGTAGGAATGCTTTGATATAAGCTAATATTGAAATTTAAGGCAGGGTCAAACTGGCCATCTGGATGTTTTAGAAAAGTACAGAACAGCCACCTGGCCAACGCCCATCCAGCTACCGCAGGGTTTATCAAGGGTGTTTCATTTAATATGGTCCATGGTTCATGGATCTTACTAACCGTCACCCGCAGAGGCCACCAATGCAGTACTTTCTTTTAATAAGCATTAAAATACACTGAAACAGATGACGAATAAATGTGCTTTGCTGGTCATCTTTATGTGAGTGGTCATTAGAGGCAGTTAATAAAAAGAGAAGGTGGGGGAAAAATTTGTCTTTGGACACTGATGCTTTGAAATGCTGGTCCCATTGCAAGCAGCAGTAACATGCAGGTTCAGAGTCAGGTAATCTTTGCCCCATTTCTCACTTTAAGAGCTTGTATCAACCATCTTAAATGAAGATCTATTGAATTTCTCTGTCTGCATATGGGTGAAAACAGACAGTGGTACAGACAACAGGCAAGAGTTTAATACAGCACCTACAAAACGGCAACAAAACACCTGATGACTGACAAAGTTTAAATAAAACAAAGGTTAAATATGCTTCATCTTTTAGATGATGTTTATTCACATTGTCACTTAATGTGTAAAAATAATTGCAGCATGACGCTCGACCAGAAATCATGTTAATTTGGGGCCTGTATGGGTTCTCCTTGGGTTACATTTTGTCCCTACATTTGGATGTTCAGCAGGGTCAGGGATGGGACCATCTGGACTGTCTACTGAACATTAGGTCGTTGATGGGATCCATGTGTGATTAAGTTGGGCCGTGCCATGATGGGGTTGCCAGGTTGGGTGCCAGTTACATCACATACAAAAATGACTCCATGCCCACCTGGAACACACCTAGCCCAGGTTTCACCAATGTGAAATCCAATTTCCCATTTTCTGATTAATGCATTTGCATTAACTTCCTAGGACCTGGCGTCCACATGTGTGGCGTCCACACAAAGACCTGACTCTATGTGGCATGCCACAGAAGAACATCATGCAGTCCCTTGAATTTCAAATGGACCTTCTTGGCTCAGCATGCCAATGACAGGATGACCCAGATGTGTTAGTCCAAGGGGAAAAAATGCTGCTATGTTCAGCCACAAAATAAATGTTTTGCACATCATCATTAATTGCGACTTCACTCTATGATAGATACAGTCATATGAAAAAGTTTGGACACCCCTATTAATCTTAATCATTTTTATTTATAAATATTTGGGGGTTTGCAACAGCCATTTCAGTTTGATATATCCAATAACTGATGGACACAGTAATATTTCAGGATTGAAATGAGGTTTATTGTACTAACAGAAAATGTGCAATATGCATTAAACCAAACTTTGACAGGTGCAAAAGTATGGGCACCTCAACAGAAAAGTGACATTAATATTTAGTAGATCCTCCTTTTGCAAAAATAACAGCCTCTAGTCACTTCCTGTAGCTTATAATGAGTTCCTGGATGCTGGATGAAGGTATTTTTGACCATTCTTCTTTACAAAACAATTCCAGTTCAGTTTGATGGTCTCCTGCTTCAAATCATCCCACAGATGTTCAATGATATTCAGGTCTGGGGACTGGGATGGCCATTCCAGAACATTGTAATTGTTCCTCTGCATGAATGCCTGAGTAGATTTGGAGCAGTGTTTTGGATCATTGTCTTGCTGAAATATCCATCCCCGGCGTAACTTCAACTTCGTCACTGATTCTTGAACATTATTTTCAAGAATCTCCTGATACTGAGTGGAATCCATGCGACCCTCAACTTTAACAACATTCCCAGTGCTGGCATTGGCCACACAGCCCCAAAGCATGATGGAACCTCCACCAAATTTTACAGTGGGTAGCAAGTGTTTTTCTTGGAATGCTGTGTTTTTTTGCCACCATGCATAACGCCTTTTTGTATGACCAAACAACTCAATCTTTGTGTCATCAGTCCACAGGACCTTCCAAAATGAAGCTGGCTTGTCCAAGTGTGCTTTTGCATACCTCAGGCGACTCTGTTTGTGGCGTGCTTGCAGAAACGGCTTCTTTTGCATCACTCTCCCATACAGCTTCTCCTTGTGCAAAGTGCGCTGTATTGTTGACCGATGCACAGTGACACCATCTGCAGCAAGATGATGCTGCAGGTCTTTGGAGGTGGTCTGTGGATTGTCCTTGACTGTTCTCACCATTCTTCTTTTCTGCCTTTCTGATATTTTTCTTGGCCTGCCACTTCTGGGCTTAACAAGAACTATCCCTGTGGTCTTCCATTTCCTTACTATGTTCCTCACAGTGGAAACTGACAGGTTAAATCTCTGAGACAACTTTTTGTATCCTTCCTCTGAACAACTATGTTGAACAATCTTTGTTTTCAGATCATTTGAGAGTTGTTTTGAGGAGCCCATGATGCCACTCTTCAGAGGAGATTCAAATAGGAGAACAACTTGCAATTGGCCGCCTTAAATACCTTTTCTCATGATTGGATACACCTGGCTATGAAGTTCAAAGCTCAATGAGGTTACCAAACCAATTTTGTGCTTCAGTAAGTCAGTAAAAAGTAGTTAGGAGTATTCAAATCAAGAAAATGATAAGGGTGCCCATACTTTTGCACCTGTCACATTTTGGTTTAATGCATATTGCACATTATATATCAAACTGAAACAGCTGTTGCAAACCCCCAAATATTTATAAATAAAAATGATTAAGATTAATAGGGGTGTCCAAACTTTTTCATATGACTGTATATATAAAACTAAAGTCCTCATATGTGGACATCATTTTCTCAGAAACGACATCATGTAAAAAGCTAATTCTTTGTTTTTGCACTAATCAGGGGCCAATTAGCCCAAATAGCAAAGAGAAATAAAAAATGCATGCCATGCAAGAGTTCGGGTCTCAGGAGGTTAATTATAGAATCAGATTTTTGTCAGTTACCAGTTAATTGAGTGCATGTAAATGCATTCACGGTCATCGTATGTGAGGACCATGGTAAAATCTTCAGCTTGGGCCTTTTGTTCTATTGTGGATTTTGAGGTGTGTGTAGGATCATTATCCACTTGTAGAAGCCATTCTCTTTTCAAATTACATTTTTTTACAGATGGTGTGTTAGCTTATAGAAAATTGCTGGAATTCCATTGAATCCATTCCCTCTACGCGCAAAATATTCTCCCTGCAATTGGCTGCAACACAACCCCAAAGCATGACTGATCTTCTTATAGGCTTCTCCTGCTTTGTGGACCTCAACCATTTTCATTTTCAGAGTGCTACGCAACTGCTTAGAAGAAACCATGGCTGCTGTTAGAAGGAGTTAGAAGAGTCTCTGTATTTATAAAGCTTTGAAACTAGTATCATCTGGCCTTTCCTGGTGATAACTGTGAATAAGCCATAATCATAACAGGCCTCAGACCTCAGACAAGAGGCTCAAATCTCCTCCACATGTGCGAGATACCCTTTTTATCTTTTTCATTGTTAAACTATTACAAAACCAAAATAATACACTGACGTGGTTAAAATGTTGAAAAGTGTGTTTCATCTCTAAGTTTGTTTGTTTTGAAGATCATTTCATCTTCAACTTGCTTAACTGTTCACAGAAACAGCCAGGGCTGCTTTTTAGTCCCACAGTCTGTACCCCACGAAAGGACAGATATTTAGAAAAGCATAGAAAACTGAATGGAAAAATGTGAACTCCAATAGCAGCTATATACACAATAGGCGTCCAAACATATCCCAACAGCCCTTTTAATGAGTAAACATGCCTTTGTATAATCTCCATAGAAACAGAGAGACCAATAAAGCAGGAGGCTCTGGGAGCTCTACTGGCATTTCTATCTGAATAGAGCTGAGGTGTCATAAAGCAGAAATGTAAGACGTATGCAGGGGGTCATTAAGGTAGGCTTGGGGCATCTGGCAGCGTCCAGTCCATAAAGCACAGGTCTGATCTGCCTTTGAACCTTTGCGCTTTCTGAATGAGTCAGAAACATAGGGCGAGAGAGGTGAAAGGTGTAATTTTAGAGGGAAGCTACTTGAGATGATCTTCAAAGGGACCAAATTTTGATCAAAGAGTTGTGAATTTCTCTGACTCGTATCCAGGCAACAGTCCCACAGAGCCGGAGGGACTGAATTAAAACCAAACTGGATGCATTGTGACAGTCTTTTTTTTATCTGCGTCCTTTTATCAGGAGAAATCGCAATCAGGTCTTTTCTGAATGGGTCAAAAGTGACCCGCATGCTGTGCATGAGCATGTCAAAGGCTTTGTGTTGGGCCCTTTATATATGTACACTGTGCACAAAGAACATTGAGTTCAGCCTCCGAGCACACACGATTGTTGCACAGATCATGTTCTGCTGTGATTAGCTGTATTGTGTAGCGACTGTGTTTATGATTTAGACACTTTCTTATGTTGTTCACTCAAACAGACTCTTTGAAAACATATCCTGAGCCTATACACAGGATTTTATTCACACTGTAATGTTCAAAAAAAGTGATTATTGCATCCAAACATGTTCATAAGCTACTTTTAGATACAAAAATGCCTGCTAATTGTTGTAACAGTCCTTTTGAAACCCCTAAACCTGATGAACTGTTTGTTTTAATCTGTAATCTGGCCATGAATCAAGCATATTTAGTTATTCTGTGTCTCATGTTTGATTCTTCAGGTTGTGCTGGTGCTACAAGTATAAAGGGTTGTTTATTTTTTTTTAATATATATATAAAATGTATGTTGCTGATATGGTGTTGCTAGGTGACTGCTATAGTATTTAACCTTGCTGAGCGGTTGGGGTGCCCTTGTGCTGGAAGGTTGCCGGTTCAATTCCCTGAACTGGCAGGACATGACTGAACTCCCTGCTGCTCCCTGTTCACCGTGGATAGAGCTGCCCACTGCACACTAATGTGTGAAGTCACGTGAGTTTCACTGTGTAGATGGGTTAAGCGAGGGCTAACTCTGAGGACAGGCACAGTGGTTTTAGGGTTTATTTGCATTTGTATGCCAGTAAGCAGCTGGTAGTGGCAATATATAGATCATACTTTTGTCCTAAGATTCTACAGTCAATGATGAAAACTAAAGATGGGAAAACCAAACAGGAAAGCTGCGGCACAAACGGTTTATATCAGATTCACCTCCAACTTGTTAATTCTGCTGTTACACTGTAGAACTATTATGCTGTTCTGAAATCTCAGATTGCGGTAAATTATGTCATTCATATTTACAGCCTTTTGATTGAGCTATAGGATTTATTAGTTACCCTTCCACTGCTGCCTTTAGCCTCCAGGACTCGTCGTTACTGATGTAGTAAGGGTCAAATGTTTCTGTCTGCTGCCCCCTGCAGCCCAGGGTTTAGTATTACTGCCAATACAAGCCAAGCCCAACTAGACAATAATAAAAGTGAGGGTTGTTCCTGTAGTGAAAGCAAGAAAAATGAAACCATCTGCAAAGAAAACAACAGAAGCATCTCAGAACTGATGAGTCCATCCAGCATCTATCAGCACAAGAACTAAAGGGTGTTTTTGAAGTGGTAGACTCAATTCTGCTCTTTCTGGAGTAAAATAAGAAAAACAAAATAGATGAAGTGAGAGATGTGAGCTACAGTACAGCAGTTAAGCTTCTAAACAGTTCTATAAGTTGGCACAGTCCTTCATAAATCCACTGCCTTTACTGTGACTTTCCCGCTGGGATTGATACATCTAACAAAAGGACCCTTAAGGAACCATTTTTTCCCCAGGTATGTAGCATCAGTGAGGTTGTTTTTTTTTATTTAGAAACAGAAATCTATGATATGCCTATATGAATGTCTGGTCTACTGTCCTCTATTACATTTCTACCCTTAATTACACAGACCATATAACACAGGGTTTCATAGATTCCATTTGTTATTTGCATTTTTGTTGTGTGTGTGTGTGTGTGTGTGTGTGTGAGAGATTTTTCCTGCCCTCCCCCTTAATAAAAGAGATGAGCAACACTTCAGGAAACTTGACCTCACCAAAGCTGAAGAACTGTGTGAGTCTACAGGCCGTTTTGTGGCCTTTGTTTTCCCCAACATACGACCTGGTGAAACCTATCAGGATAAACAGATGGAGAATGGAAGACAGACTGGGCCATGTCCAACACCCCCTCTGTCCCGCCTGGCAAGCAGCAGGGTGGCGGCTGTTCAGGTCAGCACCTGTTGGCGATTATGTGTGAATTATGAACACTTTGTTCACCTGCAGCTGATCTCGTACTGTGTGAAGGAGAAAACTGGCTTCTATCAGAAGTTCATCACATTTACTGGGGAGTCATTGTTAAACTCTGGCTCTAAATCCCTCCACCCTGCTACATCTGACTGGGAAGGGTTCACCTGTACCAGTCTGGGATTCAGAAGAGTAGTGTTGATTTTTAACCAACCTAGTGTACTGAGAAATGCTGCTTTGCTAAATGTTTAATACTGACCCTGCGTTCGGTCACAGTGCTGCAGTTTCTCTTTGAGCAGCAGAAGGTTAATGTAACACACTGAGCTGAACATTCCCTTCCTCATTACTACACCAAGACCTGCTGGGTGAGCCTCAGAGAGAGTGAGTGTTAATATATTTTCCAATGTGTATTTAGTACATAGGTCCATATAGAAAGGAAGGCACGTCTATGGTTTCATAGATGTGCAAATGCACACATATTATTCTTAATTTTAAAATGTCTACTTTTACCCTAGTGATATTTTGTCCATTGCTGGGCAGAGGTTGCCCTACTGTGGTCCCTGCTAAACAGATGGGTGTTTCATACGGCAGGCCAGATTAGAGAACTTAAGCCCAATGTTCAGGACTGTCTGATTCAAAGAGGGACATCCATAGAAGACAATCCTTAAGTTTTCTTGCTAATAGAAATACTGGTTTAACAATCCCAGGTGCAGCATGAACAAAATGCACTTGTCAGACAAGTGTTTAACATGGGTGATGATCTGCAAGTAATGGGACATCTGACGTATTTACCAGTTTAGTGGGGGTCACTGTGCTTTAACACCAATGAGAAATGGGACACACTTGGACACCCAGTTATCCCGTACATAAACCTACACACAAACTTAATTAAAAAAAAAAAATTACAGGCAATAAATCATCTATTGGAGTCATAGTTGTATTCGCCCAAAAATGACTTGAATTTATTGACTTTCACAAAAAAAATCAATCTTTTTTACACTTTAAATTTGAAAGAGTAAAACAGATAAAAGCACAAACGTTTTGTTGATTTGTTTCTCCTACAGATGAATCCTGAGAGCCTGAGTTACTAATCATTCAGATGACTTCAAACGCTGGTTAAAATCTAGTCCCAGATCCAACAGAATCCACCTGATCAAAGTAATTTGGTGAATAACCTGAACAGAGCTGGCTGTGTTAGGAATGGATGTTGCAGGCTGGTAAAATGTGCAGACAAAAGGCTTTCAGTTAAAAGACAAGTTTAAACAGGCAGCAAAACAGAGGATGGAAAGCTATCTACGAGTGCTTCTGCTCTCCAGGATCTGTACCACCAGCCGGTTTTTGAGGCCACGTAATTTGTTGCTGTAGTTCTCCTGCAGCACGGCAGACAGACGCTCACGTAAACTCTGCAAACACGGTTTGGAGTTACAGTCACGAATATTCAGAAGAACATGAAAAAAATCCTGCCACAGCTCACTGTGAGGATTCCTGTGGGAAAGAGAGAAAGACCTTTTCACTATGGCTGTTTAATACAACATATAATCAAAACATTACTGTATCCACACCTTGTTATTTGAGTTAGTAGTAGAAGTTTACATGATTAATATATAAGTTTCCTCTAACTCCATAAACAGTATGAACCACTATCAACCTCCCATGCATCTGACAACAGATGTCCTCCAAAACACACAAGTTTCATGACCTCCAAGGAACTTTACCACGTTTTCAAACTACCACCAAACACCACAACTGGAGCTCAACACACTAAGAGGACACCAATCACTAATTCTGGTAAAACTAACAGATTATTGTGCTTAGACGACACTGGACACAGTGATGAACAAAGAGGTTCAACCTATCCATCCAGAGAGCGAGAACAGTTAGAGACTATGGGACTCAGACATGGGTGACTGTGGCATCAGAGAATTGAACCTGCAAACTCAATGTTTGATGTAATCTGGAGCTGTGTGTGTTTTCGTATAGATGAAGCCTTACCTTTTAAAGACACCATTAGTTTTCCAAACTCCACCCTCATTTTTCACTTGCATGTATGTCCCGAATATCATGCAGTACACAGTGCCGGCGATACCAAAGTAATCCGTCTGCAGGTCAGTGCACACACAAATAGGTCATGAGGTATTTGGACAGGACTGAATTATCAGTTGCAAAAAGGTCAGGAACAAATGGCCAATAGAGGTTTGTACAATTATAAGCAGTCAAATATTTTAAGTGTAAATTATTAGGCTTAAAGGGTCAGCAGGTGTTTGGACAGGTATGCTGGGCTACCTGGTAGTTCCATGGCCGGCCACTCAGCATCTCTGTGCACTGAAATCCAGAAGTCATGCAGCAAGCAGTGAAAGCTGTGCCCTCAGGGAACAGGGTCATATCAATACTTTGACCAAAATCTATCAGAACCAGGCCATGATCCAGACTCTCCGCATTCAAGTTGTCATTCTCCAGAAACCTGCACAGAGGAATGAGTAAGGTCAGATTATTATTGGCTGTTTTCCACTCTAAAAGTCTTCACATGTTAACATGGCTCTAAAACAGCAGCGCATCAGTCACTGCTGGTGTTCTCAAAATCACAGTCTAGCGATCCATCTGCTCAGCAGAGGGCAGGGAAATACAATGATGAGCGACAGCTAATTTGAGACCAATTTTTGACAGGTGACACTTATGGGACAAGAACTAACAATTGGATAAATCAAATTCTCTTTTACTGTCTCTGACTGAGGGCTGTCAGAAGTAATGAACTGTTAGAGAACATTAATATGTCATTAAGCCACAGCAGAGCAAAGTTCCACTCTGCTGAAAATCTGAGAACTAAAATCAAAGAATATTAAATACAATTATTGGCCCAAAATGTATATTTTCTAGGAGTCTGTCTGGGTGTATGCAGAAAATATACATAGATCATGTGACCACTTTCCAATCTTGTTGTCCCTTTCAATTAAACAGACACCATTTTAACTATTAAGACAATCTAAAATGTAAAATCAGCTCCATCCTGATTGGCTGTGTCCTGTTCAAAAAGCAGCCATGGGGCAATGGTATCTGTAATTCAGATTTATTCAAAGAAATATATTTGTGTTATACTATTCAGGATTATTTAAGAAATCACCCAGTCCAGCTTCGCAGCAGGAACTGGTATCCCCTTGTTCATCAGTACCTCTCTCCGAGTAAGAAGTTGTCTGGTTTAATGTCGGCATGGATTATGCTGGCCCGGTGCAGCTGCTCTACCATCTGTAGGATACACATGCTGAAGTACAGCACCAGCGGCTGGGGCATCACCTTCTCACTGCGGCTTTTATACAAGTTCACCACACTCTACACACACACAGACAGACAGACAGAATGAAAAAAAATATTAAAAAAAGAAAGAAAAAAGATAAGTTAAGGTCTGTAGGTAAATGTTAAGGTCTTATGCTGACTTAAACTTCATTAAATAAGCAGCTACTACTTTGCTCACCAGCAGAGTTCCACAGTTGTGTAGTTCCCCCACTAACACACTGCCATTGGTGAACAGGTGAGCTGAGTAGAGCTGGTTGAACAGGTGACGGTCTCTTTTCTGTACTCGTGCATTCAGCTGGCTGTCAATATAAAACTCCCACGGGTTTGCTGGCTTCTGCACCTGAACAGATAAAACAGCACAGCAGGGGATCCTGACTTTACATCAGAGAAATCTAGATCATCAGGAATTGTTTTAAAATGATGGAATAACTTTCCTGCTTTCTGCAGCTATGTTAATTAGAAGGCTATAAGCTTCCATTACTTGTTAGCCACCTTAGCCTCATAGCTCCACTACTTTAGCCTACCTGTGCAACACAATTCAAACGTAAGTCACTCAGGAATAGCCAAACGTCCTTTAAATGTGTGTGGTTTTTTTTTTACCTTCAAGATGAGTTTTTGTGAGGTTGTTAGGTTGGTGGCCTGATAAACAGTGGCAAAAGCACCTTGTCCCAATACAAAGTCCACCCGCAGTGACTCCTCAGCTGAAATTCAGAGAAAAATGTACAGATGGTTGAAATTCACTCAAATGTCCATGTGAATATTATAGAAGACTTCTCCTTTTGAGCTGAACCATGTATTCTCTGTATGATTGCATACAGTGAATTGTGAGTTCTTCACCAATAGTAGCTGCAACCCTAGTAAAAGAGCAATTTCATGGAAAAGTACAGTCCCTGACTTTTAGAAATGACTCATATGAAAGCTGAAACCCTCCCAAATGAGGTTTAATGTATGAAAATCAATATTTCTGCAGTGAAGCAAATTTATCATTTAATGAACACAGAAAGATCAGATTTTGTCATCTTTTCATATAATGCACCCAATCCTAGTTTACAGCCTTACCTGTGCTCATTAATTGATCGGTTAATTAGTGGGTGTGTATAAAAAGAACCCCAGTGCGCCAGACATTCATTTGAACTGCAACCTGACTTCTGACAACATGCCAAAAATCCACCCTGTGACCAAAGTCTTGATTATCAAGAGGCTGAAGACCAGATCCACTGCAGAGGTGGCTGGCACCTTTAAATGTGTCTCATCGTCAAGTACAAAGAATTTAAAAAAGATTTGAAGAGACTGGAGATGTTTGACAAGCCCAGGTCTGGCAGACCCCGCAAGAGGAACTTTTGTTTGTTAAAAAAATCCAAAGCCAGCCCCTTTTCCATTGCAGCAGAGCTCCACACCAGGCCTGGTCACCTCAAGTCCCTGTGTCAACTAGAACAGCTTGTAGGATTCCGTCTCAAATTGGCCTCCATTGTCAGAATCAGTGCCCAGAAGCCAGCACTAAACAAAAGGCAATTAAAAAACCGTGTGGCATTGGCCAAGGCCCACAGCCTCCTAAACGGATGGACGCAGGAAAAGTGGCAGAAGGTGGATTTCTCAGACGAGTCTACAGTTGAATTACACCACAGCCACCTCAAATACTGCAGGAGACCTACGGGAGCCCGTATGGATCCAAGATTCACCCAGAAAACAGTTAAGTTTGGTGGTGGAAAGATCATGGTCTGGGGTTACATTCAGTATGGAGGTGTGCGAAACACCTGCAAGGTGAAAGGCAATATCAATAGCCTAAAACATCAAGTAGTATTAGCTACTTCTTACATTCCCAATCATAAAAGGGGTCAATTTTTGCAGCAGGATTGTACTCCATCTCATACATCCATCTCTACATCAAAGTTCCTCAAGATGAAGAAGATCAAGGTGCTCCAGGACTGGCCAGCCCAGTCACCAGACATGAACATCATGTCCATGTTTGGGGTAGGATGAAAGAGGAAGCTTGAAAGACAAAACCTGTATCTGTGTCTGAATACAATCCTATCTTGGAGGTTTACAGATAATTCCTTAGACTTCGTGGCTTGGTTTGTGCTTCAACATGCACAGTCTACTATGGGACCCAATATAAACAGCTAAGCGCCTTTCCAAATCTTGTCCAGTCAACTGAATTTACCACAAGTGTCCAATAAAACTGTAGAAACATGGATGGAAATGCGTTCTATTTTTGTATTTTAAAAAATCTGCAAAAATTTCAAACAAACTTTTTTTTTTTACTTTGTCATTGTGGGGTATTTTGTGTAGAATTTTGAGTTGAATCCATTTTGGAATAAGGCTGTAGCATCCTATAACAGAGGTCAAAAATGGGCAGTCCACAGTCCAAGTCTGGACCCAGATAGTGTCCTATTTGGACCTGGACCTGAAACTATTAAGAACAGTTTGTGTTTATTTTTTACTGGTGTAACTTTCACAGCCTTTACAATACAGGATTAGCAGCCAAGGAAACTCACAGACCAATCGCATGCGTTGTTCATATCACATGACTCCTCTCAGCCAACTAAATGTGCATTATAATAGTGCTGCAAAATGAGACAGGGCAGGGCTCTGGGATGACGGGACAGCATTGTTTAAGGTTGATGGAAAAAAATAACATACAGGAAAAGTTGTGATAAAAAAATAAAAAAAAAATGTATAAATTGTAAATGATGATCACTGGTTGAAATAAGGCTCAACATGGCATCTATTAACCAATGTATTTAATAAGCTTAAGTCAATGTGCTTGATAACTTATAGTGGCATTTATTTTAAGATACACATGGAATTGTACTTTGTACTTGAAATGGGAAACTATATTGAGTATTTATTTAAAATTATTGCTGTTTAATATATTTCAACAATAGTTTTCTTACTGAACTGTCATTTGATTTGACATTAAAATGTTGACTCAAGACTACTACAATATACAGGATATGGCACCGAGTCATACAGCAAGTTAGACATTCTGATGTTCCAGACCTTGGCTTTTTTTTTTTTTTTTTACCTTACTGAATTTTAATTAAATGCCCTGCTCTATAATGTTCATATGACTCACACATTCTGACAGACTGGGAGCGTAAGGGGCACTCTCTGAATAAACAGACATGGCATCTACTGCTGAGGTGAATTAAGCTCGTTGGAGAAGTGAAAGCAGTCCTGCTGCAGATAAATTTGTATTTACCCATCTGTACGGTCATCCTGGGGGTGACTGTGGGCAGATTGCGGTTCCAGAAACTGAGGTTTGGGTATGAGGAGAGGGGTGTCTTCAGGTTAGAGAGCAGAGATGCTGTCAGCGCCTCATCCCATGGGTCAGACACAAACACTGCAGAGAGATAAAGAGTAGAAGAGAATAGAAGAACAAAAAAATTGAAACTACATTTAGAGAGAAAGTTCATTCAAAAGATGTTCCTTGATTGCAGCAAACAGATGTATTAACTGATTTGCAGAAGTGATTATTTTTGGAGGGGTGCATTATTTTTTTGTATTTAACAATAAAACCCCTTGTACTGTATTGTTTGAGCACAGCTTTGTTTCTAGTATTTCACTTTAATATTGAATTTGGCAATAAACTGAAATCTGAAATATTAAAAACATTAACGAAGCACAGTTTTAAAGTCATTATAGTACATTGAAAAATTACACATTAAATTAAGTTTAATCACTTGAATCATTATTCATTCGGTATACAATCACTAATGCGTCTAAAGATTTTATTTTGAATATTGTTAAAAAGCCAATTCATGATTTTAATTTATTTCAAAAAAGTGAAGGGTCATTTTTTATATTCATTACATGTGAAGTGACATTTCAAGCCCGTTTCAAACCTGTTTAACTGTTGATCAGTATGGCTGATAACTCATGAACAAAAGAAATCCAGAATCTCAAAATATTAGAACATTTTAATTCAAATTGGACTAGAGTACTAATTACAGTATCACTTTAAATGTAATGAATATTACATTTATTACACATTTAAATCAAACCCTTTTTCACAGTATTCTAATTGAGATGCACTTGTATGTACATGCATAATTAATTGCATATAGAAGTACAAGTATGCATTTTTGCACATAAAATAAAATGAATAAGTAAATCAATTTTTTTCTCAAGTGGAGCAAAGTTTATTTTTCTTCCTGCAATATTGCTCAATCGCAAGTGAACTCATTCCCACACTCAATGCCCACAGATAAACAATTTCAGTTTGCAGACTACATTTACATTTATATTTACAGCATTTAGCTGATGCCTTCATCCAGAGTGACTTACAAAAGTGCTTGGCTGTTCACTCATATCCTTAGCTAGTAGAAGAGGCTAGAATTCAGAGATTCTAATTTTGATTATAATGATTCTACCTACAGAGGAGGAACAGATGGAGAAACGTCAATATCATTGACAATAACAGCTGAACATCTGAAGAGTGTATTTTATTTGCCCCAGTTTAAATCTCTATTCTACTGCATGTATTTTTATCAAAAAGCATCTGCAAAACACAACCAATCAAACCTCCTCCCAACACGGAGACCTTCATCACAGCAGGACAAGGGCACGATCAATCGACTTGACTGAAGGAAGTCAACATTAACTAGTCTAAGCAGTGTGATTGATTAAATTCTGCAGTACCTGATGGAGCGTTATCAGGTACAGAGGCCTGCAGGGGGCTCATGGGCACGTCACCCTGCAACAGCTGGGCAGAAGCAACCACTTGTTTAGATATTTGCTGTGGAGACATCAGCACATCCAGATCAGGCTTCGTCATGCAGGCGAAACTCTCTGCATCAAGCCAATTTAGCCCCGATGTTGGTTCCAGACTCATGGGAATGTCCTGGACTGGGTTGGAGGACTGCTTTGGACTCAACAAGAGGGATTTTTGTATAATCTGCAACATACAGGGAAAATAAAAATACCTAACATGGTCACATTCACACACAATACACTATAAACATTTTTTGATTCTGATATTGTGCACAATTTTATGTATCCAGCATCAGTTTGTTTTCTTCCCTTGTATACAGTAAAGCTTGTGGTCTTGTTTTCATATGCTGTTGCATATGGCAAACAAAATGGTAGTTCAGTGTAAAATCAAAACATAATTGCGCTCTCAACCCTGATGCAATCAACCAGCAAAGTAATGTCCCGAATCCAACCTTAACTCTTCCATTGTAAAGGAACAAATCAGATGCCAAAGTTGCCAATAAATGGTGGATTAAACTGTCAATCATCTCTAAAACACACACATTTTCCTCTCAGACTGCGTTCTAAACATCAACTTGGAAATCAAATGAACATCTGAACGGGCTTTGACACCAGTTGACCTCAGCCAGCAGTAGAGTTAGCGCCAACCTTAGTTTTAGTTTAAAATGCCAAAGATACCAAACATGCCTTGGCTGATCAACTGCATCTGAGGCTATTGTTTTTCGCTGAACTGTTCTTTTAATTTCCTGAAGTAAATGCTGAATTCATTGGAACAAATAATGTTAAATGGTAAGGAAAGCTATACAGATATTTCTGTACACAATGTTGTGTGGTGGATTTCACTTCATGGAACAAAATATTACGTACATTTTTCTATAGAAGAGCACAAGAAGAAAAATTAAGTGGTCAAAATAAAGTATGATCTTAATGGGTTGGCTTCTGATCTGCTGCTGGTTTCTCTGCAGATTGTGTAGTTGCTGTACACTGGTTGTTTACAGGTTGGTCTAAATCTGTTTTTTCATCCACAAAGGTGTTTAAAATGTTCCACTCAGAAGAGTATTGGGACATCCTTTATCACAATACTAATTCTATAACAACAACACTGCACCTTACCTCCAAAACCCTCTTATCTGATTTCCGCCTGTTAAAGGATCTTTTGGAAAGCAGAACTCCGGACGGTTTCACAGCTGAAACCGGATGCTGATCCGTTTCCTCCATGGGTTCAGGGCTCTGTGGGACATGCTGTAGATCAGAGAGCTTGTCCGGGCTCTGGTACACACTCCAGTTGGGTTTGGTTCTGGCAGCCAGATCTCCAGAGGTTTCTTTGTGGGTCATATGAGACCTGACCATTGACCTAGGACAACAATTCAAACATTACTTTAATGTCAATCAGACTCATTTGAGCACACTACTAAAATAATCGAGTAAATGTTCCTCCATTCAGTCTGAACTTGCTTATTACTGCTTGACTAGCAGTACAGGTGTCATCTGTCTAGAAACCTTTATAAATCTATTATTGACATTATTATTATTATTATTATTATTATTATTAGGGATGCACCAAATATTCAGCAACCACAGTAATGGCAAAAGCACATTCGGTGGAATAAGTAAAAAGTATGAATAATAATGTATTTGATGACATAAAGCACAACCATTGTGGAGTGAGAGGCTCTTTGTAAAAGCAGCAAATATGTGGGCTGTATGGAAGCATTTTAAAGTGTCAGGGAGGTCAAGAGGGGGTACAATTTAAGGTCAAATTGTGCTTTACTGGTGTCTGACGATGTTAAATCTTCATTTTCAAGATTTTTGAATTGTAGTGTAATCGTTTCCTCTTTGAAAAACAAGTCGTCATTTTCTTTTAATTAAAACGTTCTGAATATCAAACCTTTAGCCAATTGTTTCCTTTTGTTCAGTTTTCGCCTCCCCGTTAGCCCCCCCGGTAACCCCCGTTATCAGAAAATTTATTTTTAATTTGCATTATGAGGTAATTTAGGGATTTCAAGTAGTAGATAATTTGCCACATCCCAGGCTTACCTGACCATCACATCCAGGTCTGGTTCAGAGGGCAGGACTGGACTGTCCACCTTAAGCCAGCTGAATCCTGTGGCAGCGTCTGGACTCATGGGAACATCCTGGATAACTCTAGACTCTGGCTTTGAGCTGTACAGCATTGTGCTGGACTGGTGTGAGAAAGCTTGGTTCTCCTGGTAGCTCTTGAAACTCTGCTGTATATCAGACTTTCGTTTGTGGAAAGACTGCTTAGGCAGGAGAACATCAGCCTTGTTCTGACCAGAGGACAGGTCTACAGAGGAGTTGAGTTGGTCCATTTTTTGCTCTCCCATTAAACACATGATGCTAGAGTTGGGTTCATGATTTGAAATAGCCTGCAGATCTGCCTGGATCTCCCTGTTGGTGCCCATCTGACTGGTTCTCTCTGGGCTGTGGTAGATGCTCCAGCTGGAGTTATCCTGCATGCCAGTTGAGTTGAGCTGATGTGATTTGGGGTCTCTTACTAAATGCATACTGTTTGAGTGGAGTTCTCCACTAAAACCTGTCTGACAGGTTCTACTTGGGCTCTGGTAGATGTTCCAATTGGGTTTGGTGGTAGAGGTCATGATTCTGTCCGAATTAACTGACAAGCCAGTTGAGTTGAACTGGTCTCGTTTGGGTTCTCCCACAAAATGCACACTGTTAGAGTGGACTTGTCCATTAGAACCTGTCTGGTGGGTTTTCTCTGGGCTCTGGTAGATGCTGCAGCTGGGTTTGGTGGTGGAGCTGGAGTCAGCCTGCATGCTAGTTGAAATGAACTGATCTGCTTTGTGCTGTTTCACAGACAGCATGAAGTTGGAATCAGGTTCTCTGTTAGAACCTGTCTGAATAGTTCTGTCTGGGCTTTGGTAGACATTCCAGCTGGGATTGGTGCTTGAACTGAGGTTTCTATCGGAGTTCACCTGCAGGCCATTTGTGGTGGTCTGGTTTGGTTGAGGCTCTCTTACAGAGAACATGCTCCTTGACTGGAGTTCTCTGTTCATACCTGTCTGATTGGTTCTCTCTGGGCTCTGGTGGATGCTCCAGTTGGGTTTGGTGGTACAGTTAAACTGCATGCTTTTGGAGTTGGGCTGCTCTGCTTTGTGCAGTTTCATATAAAGCATGCTATTAGAGTTGGATTCTGTGTTTGAACCTGTCTGGCTGGTTCTCTCTGGGCTCTGGTGGATGCTCCAGTTGGGTTTGGTGCTGGAGTTCAAGCCCCTGCTGGCCTCAGTAGTGTGATCATGTAAGGCCAGCGGGACCAACGGTTGCCTGCTGATGCTGCAGCTGGTCTGGTTGTGGGTCAGCTGAGGCAGACTCACTCCCTCCCCTACGATGGTGCCCTGAGCCCTCAGACTGCATTCTGCAGCTTCACATGGCTTCTCCTCAGACGGACTCTGCTCCAGGATTGGACTGGGTACAACCGATCAGAGGCAAGATGAGAACATGATCACATTAACAGATGAAATACAGACAAAATCCCAAAACTGCTATTACACTGCTATAGAGGGGGCCACAGAGGTGGGAAATTAAAATATTATATATTATGTCATTTTAAATGACACTAACAATGCATTGTGTGTGCATTTGCATTGTTTTTTTACTATATCGCTCAGCCTTAGTGTGCAGGTTTCCCATACAGTGATGAAGCCTAGTCCCCATAATACAGAGTACTCAAGATTCAGCATTCTCAAGATTCTACATTCAAGGGATTTTGTCCTTCGCATCACATGTGGTACATGAAGTGGGATGAAATTATTAACTCATTGTCCCAGTTACAAAACAAAAAAAAAAAACAAAAAAAACATCCAATATGGGTTCTGAAAGTACCTATGTACTTATGTTATGCAGTGGCAGGTTGTTAAATCAAAAGATCACATCAGGAAAACATAAATTTCAGACAATCAACCACAACATTATGACTTCTACACTCACTGTTAATTTTTATCAATCATAAATTTTGCAGTGCTAATAATGTGGCTAAGAATTTTGCAGTGGCCAGAGAGATGGTGTAAATGAACCCACAATTTTTTGCCTAATTTGCCTCGATTCATCCTCCACATGTACTAAACTAAATCCTATTACTAATGTTAGTACCTCAACTTGGCAGGCTGGCGTTGGTAGGGGTTTTCCTCTTTGCCACTGTAATCTCTGCCAGCATTTTCTACTAAAAAAAGAAAAACATACACAGACACAAACATTGACAGAAGGATCTCTGGACTGTAACAAATTAAATTGTATTATATGCAACACTGTTACATATAATCCAGTTCATTTTCTCACTGGTGTTTAAAAAAGGCAGAATTTTTTATTCTTTGTAAAATGTAAAGCTTAAGGCCCAAAAATAAGGACTGAAAGAACAAATGAATGGACCCAGAGCTCATCTATTGGACAGTCCATAACTTTGGGCTTAAGTTAAGTTATCTGGCTAACTGTAAAATCCCACTTTCCAAAACATCAATCTGGTCACAATCTATAGTAAACATATAAAATCATTTAATTTACAATAAAAAATGTGTATCTACCGTGATTAAGCTCAGTGTCCCAGGAGTATGGAGCATTGGAGTGGAGAGGAGTAGACACAAGGTGGGAGGACAGAGCAAAGTCACGGGTGTAGTTTGGACAAACAGTTATGGAGGTGTATCTAGGACCCCACATCACACTCTCATCCGTCAGAGACTCCGGGCCTAGAGGAGTGACCTTTACAAACAAACAAACACACACAATTACTATCAGTAGTATATAGAAATGTTTTTCCAAATCAGATTGCAGCTTAATATTTAAAGGGTCATTTACACAGTAACATGCTGTAGCTGTGAGCGCAAGGATACCTGCGAGATGAAACACACACACACTTCAAATACATTAACAGAGGTGATTGTAGGGCCAGGAGTTTATGCCACACCACTCAGAGCACTTTTACTTTTACAAATTTACTTGCTATGCTAGGGCAAAAAACATGTTACCCCTTCCGCAACACCAACCACCATTTGCATGACTTTCAGTGCATTACTGAAATTATACTGAAGTACTGATACTCTGAATGGAGTAGAATTAGCATTGTGTTGCTTCACTCACATTGGGCTTGGACACTGGTATCTCCATCAGGGCTCGAGCTGCTGGTCTGGTCTTCTCCACCTGTTGCTCCTCACTGAAAGACAAACACGCCAATAGGTTTCGCGCACTCTCTCTACATACATACACACATACATATACATACACACACACACACAGACACACACACACACACACACACTACATGCACTCTGTAAAGAAAGATTTTCCCTGCTTTTTTCTTTTAACATCAATTCAAATGTACTGGATATTATGTAAACTTATGTTCACATCTTAAAAGGCAGAATCTCTTTAATTTTAATGGATTAAGAGTAGTTGAAATATTGTGCAAGACTTTGGTCCAACAGCATGTTTTGGTGTAGATATGGGCCCTTTTGACAAAAGTAATAAAGAAATGTCAGTACCTTCTAGCGTTCTCATCCTGGTATATCCTGAATGACAGTGAGGAGGGATTTTTCACTAAAAAGGGAACAAAACACAAATTCTGTTCACACAATGACAATTGGCATCAGTATTTATTAGCTCCATTAACCTGGCAGCTGCAATTCTAAAACTACACCAAGAATACTTACTATAATCTACTGTCTACGGTCCAGGTGAGTTTAACCCTTATGTCGCCTTAGAGGGTCAAAAATGACCCACACCATATTTAAATGCAGAGAAAAATGCCTTGATTTGATTATTTTCCTTAAGTGTCTCCAAAATTGGAATAAAGAAAAATAGCCATTGTTTATATTTCATGAAAGCTGTAAACCTCTATTTTTGACCCACATACATGGGTACACACACATACACACGTCAAAGTTGTTCTGGGGGCCGAAGGTGGATTAAGCTATTTTATTTTAGGGGGTTTAGTGAAGGCAGGCACATTTTTACACTAATGGCATGGGGTATAAATACAGTCCAATCCAATATGGGGCATCACCTCACCGTTCACTTTGCAGTTTTTCTCGATGCCGTCATCAGCCATTTGACTAGTGGCATTGAAGAGCGAGTCCTGAAGCAGAGTCGGAGCCTGGAACATGTCCATTATCACGTCTAGTCCAGAGAACAGAGTGATCAAATCAGGTTCAACCATTCTTCCCAGCTCAAGGTAATAAAGAAAGACTGAAGTAAATTTACACACACTACTAAGATACTCTTGTTCCCGACATATTTTACTTCTTCTGAATATGCCGATCTGTTCCTGGGTTCTTCATCACAAAGACTAAATGTTAGCTAGTTAATCTCTACTGACCAAATTTGTGTTAACACTACTATAGTGACAGCTGCCTCAACCCTGTCCACATATCTTTAATGCAATGCTTTAGGTGACAAAATTGAGAGTTAAAAGTACATTTTAAACTTGGCTATGTTTACTTTTTCAGAACATCATGCACACAACTTAACAAAACAAAACAAAAAACAAAACAAAAACTCAGGATTCAGAGATACTGTAGTCACCAGGTAAACTGTATGATGGATTTTATTTTAGTAAAATAAACTTCAAAAAAATTTCCAGATTTGGGTGCAATTAGGAACATGTCTGTGTGCATGCAAAGTGTGCTTACCCAGAGCCTCTCGCGTGTTTACAGTGGGAGAGGGGAGGGCACGTGAAGGAGTGGCCGAAATCAGACCCAGAGATGTGTTAGGAGTGACATGAGAATGATTAAAGCCTCCATGTGATGCTGAGAGACAGAGAGAAAAAGACAGAGAGGGAGAGAGAGGTGTGAGTATGTGGTTCTTTATAGTGAGTGAGGAAACATTAAATTTCTGTACTCACCGTCTGGGTTAGCGCCCCCATCTGTCTCAAATTGTTCAGATCCATCCCTGTAAAAGTAAATACATAAATAAATAAATTAAATATATTAGTGCACCTGATACAATATTGCAGCACATGGCAGTGAACAGATGAGGTGAAAAGAAGGAGAGAGGGAAGAAAAAAAAAAAAAAAAGCCACCCATCCTCACCGTTCTAAAGCTGCCAGCTTTTGAGAGCAACTTTCGAGGAGTGATTGCTCAGCCTGCCTCTCATAAACACTCCCCGTCCTCTGGTCTGCAAGCTGAAGTGAAGCTGGAGCGTGTGTGTCAGAGTCCAATGGTCTAGCTGTGGCTGTGGCTCTGGAAGCTGCACTCAGAGACAGGCTCAGTCTGGAGGCCGTGACCTATGGTAGGGTAGTACAGATAAGAAAATACTTCTCAGAGACTTTGCAGAAATCCAACACTAGGAATTTATTTTTCTGGGAAAGTGGGATAGATTTTCTTGGGAGACTATTTTGTCACAGAAAGCCCTGCATGTAACGTTCCTTTAACCACTTTAAATCACACAGGATTTTGATGCATACTTTACTTTTTTTTCTCCAAAATTCTTGGCACATATAAAAAGTTGTCATTGTCTAACGAAGTCACACATCATAAACGTAATTTGTCACAATAAATCACCTTCCCAGTAAGCACGGGGTACTCTGGTGCCAGCTGCAGCCCAAAAAGAGAACAGGATGCCTGTTCAGACACAAGCGCAGGAGCTGAATTTGGAGCTGCAGCTTCAACCATGGCTGGAGTCAGAGATGGTTGTACTGACTGGTCCAGTGGGTCCTGAATGCTGCATGATTTATTCAGCGTCTATAAAACACAGTCCATAATTAAATAAATGTAACAAATATTCCCCAAATTAAATTAAAAGTGGTTAATCAACAGATACGTGTTTGGTGCTTCTTTAGTGTTACTAAAGATACAGGAAAATAAAACAAAAGAATGGGAGTACATCAATCTACATCAAGACACTGCACAATTTTTAAAATATTCTCTAAATTCCTCCTCTACATCCAAATGACCCATCCAAAAGACCCTACAGCGGATAGTGAGGACAGCAGAAAAGATCATCGGAGTCCCTCTCCCCTCCATCAGTGACACCTACACCTCTCGCTGCCTCCGCAAAGCCACCAGCATTGTGGATGACCCAACCCATCCCTCACACAGTCTCTTCACTCTGATGCCGTCCGGCAGACGATACCGGAGCATCCGAGCCTTCACCACCAGACTCTGCAATAGCTTTGTTCACCAGGCAGTCAGACTCCTCAACTCACTGAGACAGAGCTGAAACTGAACCTCACACCATTCTTCACACCACATAAACCACACCAACACAAAACACTGGACTGAAAACCACCCAGCACTCTACACACACACACACACACACACACACACACGCACACACACACACACACACACACGCACACACACACGCACACGCACACGCACACGCACACGCACACGCACACGCACACGCACACACACACGCACACACACGCACACACACGCACACGCACACACACGCACACACACGCACACACACGCACACACACACGCACACACGGCACATAGAGACTGGATCATCCCCATCCTATCAGCAATATTTGCTGCGCACCAGGAACTACACTTCTACCTCAGTAACTGCTGTTATCATGCACATCTAGATGTACAGTATGTTACATATCTCTTGCACCTTATTCCCACCATTCATCTCACTTCTTTGTACCAATCGGTATTGTACTGTCCTGTCCTGTCTGTTGAACTGTCTCTTGTTCACTGTATTTATTGTATTGTTTGCACTTTATGTCGTCCAATTGTATTGCTGCTCCATGTTGCACCTTGGTTCCGGAGGAACGCAATTTCATTGCACTGTGTACCTGTACTCGGTTGTAATGACAATAAAAAAAGCCTTGACCTTGACCTTGACTTGACCAAATGAACAGGTCTAATTACACTCTTTGAAAGCAAATGAAGTGTTTAATAAACACCACCACTAAACACAACATGCTCAGAAAAATATATTTTGTGTACCATAATAACAAAAGTTCCCATGAAACAATAAAACACTCATTATTGTCCACCCCATGAACCTGGCCTCTCCAGAAATCCCTTGTGGGAAAATTATTTTTCTGGGAGGTGAGGCTTAATCATTTCTTCCAAGCACAGGGTATTTAAAAAATAAACAAACAAATAAAACACCAACACCATCAATCTGGAGTAACTCTTTCTATTGAAGACCCTCATCTATTTAGAAAAGCAACAAACAAAATCAGCAGCACTGAAGTGACATCAATGAATGTAAAACATACCCCCCCCCCCCCCCAAGTACACACTCCATATATAGAAACTAAGCTGCAAAATCATTTCTCTGCATAAGAGATGTGCAATTACACATTTCTACCTACAGTGCATCCAGAAAGTATTCACAACTCACAACATCTCACAATGACAAACTGAGACGTTTGCTTGAAATCTTTGCAAATGTATTAAAAATTAAACACAAAAATATAACATGTACACAAGTATTCACAGCCTTTGCTCAATACTTTGTTGAAGCTCCATTGGCAGCAATTACAGCCACAAGTCTTTAAGTATGATGATACAAGCTTGGCAAGTTTCTCCCATTCTTCTTTGCAGAACCTCTCAAGCTCCATCAGATTGGATGGGGAGATTCAGTGCACAGCCATTTTTAGATATCTACAAAGATGTTCAATTTGGTTCAAGTCTGGGCTCTGGCTGGGCCACTCAAGGACATTCACAGAGTTGTCTCGAAGCCACTCCTTTGTTATCTTCGCTGTGTGTTTAAGGTCGCTGTCCTATTGAAAGATAAACAGTCATTCCACTCTGAGCTCCAGAGCACTCATCAAGGATGTCTCTTTACATTCACGTTTCCCCTCAACCCTGACTAGTCTCCCAGTTCCTGCTGCAGAAAAACATCCCCACAGCATGATGCTGCCACCACCGTGTTTCACTGTTGGAATGGTATTGGCTTGGTGACGAGCAGTGCCTGCTTTCCTTCAGACACGATGCTTGATATTCAGTCCAAAAAGTTTAATTTTTATTTCTGAAACCTCTTCCATTTATGGATGATGGAGGCCACTGTCCTCACTGAATCCTTCAATACAGTAAAAAAATTTCTGTACCCTTCCGCAGATCTGTGTCTCAATAAAATCCTGTCTTGGAGGTCTACAGACAATTCATTAGACTTCATGGCTTGGTTTGTGCTCCGACATGCACTGTCTACTCTGGGCCCTTATACAAACAGGTGTGTGCCTTTACAAATCATATCCAATCAACTGAATTTACTACAGGTGTCCAATCTGAAGGATGATCAGTGGAAACAAGATGCACCTGAGCTCAATTCTGAAGGTCATGGCAAAGGCTGTGAATACATATGTACGTCATAATTTTGAGTTTTATTTTTAACAAGTTTGCAAAGATTTCAAACAAACTTTTCATTTTGTGATTGCAGGATATTGTGTGTAGAATTTTGAGGAAAATTTGAACCCATTTTGAAATTCCGATGCATTGTATTCAGCCTATTACAGTTAAGGCAGAGTGCTCTCTTTTGAGGCAAAATACAAGATAGCCAATTGAGTCTCAACACTTCCACATTCACCTGAACTGCTGACCAAATGCACAAAACAAACTACTCCAAAACTGCAGCACCAGTAAACAGCTTAAGACAGCTCACTCTGTTGAGACCTTGCTCAGTGACTCGTCCAGATTTTTTTTTACCTTTAGAGCTCACATTTTCCTCCGAAACTGTAAAAGATCCACAGAAAAGTTTCTTTTGTGAATATGATAAAATAAACAGTTAGTGGTGTAATGCTTCTCCTACTGACAGTTTCTAATGCACCAAATACAAAAGCTTGTATATGAACAAGGAGCTTGTTCATATATCAGTCCTAAAGCCACAGTAACAAACAGTCTGTTACAGTAGCTACTGTCAATTTTAATTCAGAACAGTGTGTGTGTGTTTTACCCGGTGCTCAGTATCCTGCTGTTCTGTACTCAATTTGCTGTTCAGGTCTTCCAACAACTTCTTCATCCTCACCACCTCCTCCTCGTCCTTCTCATGTCTCCATATCACTTCCTCTGAACAAATGAACACACATTTTGTGATTGTTGTATTCTTTCCATTGACAAAGATTACTGTGTCACTACACGTGAAACTCACTGCATGTAAAATGTGTATAACTCACCCTGTTTCCTCTGCAGCTCCAGCTGTTGGCGTTTGTTGAAGTATCGCTGCGCTCTGAGCTCCTCAAAAGAAAGTTCAGAACCTTCACACTCCAACTCCTTCACACAGTACATTGACACACAATCCACAGCACTTCTGTTGCTGCTGGGCACTGGATTATTCTCAGAACGAGAGATTCTGAGAACAGAAAGACACAGACACACAGTTCAGTACTGCTCTGCGGAGTTCATATATTCTGAACATTCTAACAGTCTAATGCTAGTTATATGTTAGAGTATATGTTTCGTTCTCTATGGTCTTTTTTTGTTAAACAGAACAAGGTATACATATACCTACTGCAGCACTGGCTCGGTGAGGAACTACCTACAAGCCACTTTTAAGGGCTGTTGTCATGAAAGAATATGATGAATCAAAACAGAGGTCATTTTCATATATCAGTCTACAAATAAAACACTTCTTACATGCGAATGGTTGAGTCAGTCGGAACTGGGGAGATTTCTGGCTCCTGAAAAACATTTGTAGTTATGAAAATGTTTCACAACAAAACGATAAGCTGAACACATGGAAAATAACAATGGTTGACAGCAAGTTACTAAAACAAGGCAGGAAAAGTAATGACTACATACCTTACAGTGCGGCTGAAATGTCTCCCTCTGCCTCGGATTCTGATTTATCAGCTGTGAATTCTGCAGAGGATTCCGCACATGATCTAATTCATAAAAGAGAGTTCATTTGCACTCTTGAGCTTTAATTAGACCATTATGAATCCGATCCAAAGTCATTTCCTACCTGAAGCTGCGTGGCCTTTACCCATTCTGCTTTGGAACAGCCTGGAATGACAGGTGACAAATCACTCAGACAATTAGAATTCACGCATCAACGCAAGTAAATGATTAGTAAATTAAAATTGTATCAAAGTTAAATCTAAAGCCAAACAGCTTGAGGGTGGATCTTTCATTTTAACACAAACCTTATTTGCTTTGGTATAGTACAGTACATTTAAGTTGAACATTATCTTCAAAACACTGTCCTCAAGGAAGAAAAATATGGATAAAGATATTTTATAAAACTCAAAGCATCAATTATATGTGCATTGAATTATGACAGTTTCAAACAGACTAATTACACTGTACATGCAATGAAACATTAATTCAAAAAAGGTAAACTGGTCGTTTTGTAATCTAAAAAAGACTTTTTAAACAATATTATAGTTTTTGAGATCCACTAACATATGTAGAAATTATTTATTTATATATATATAAATATAAAAGATATAAATAAATCACACACACACACACACACACACACACACACACACACACACACACACACACACACACACACACACACACACACACACACACACACACAATTGATCCAGAAAGAAATTGAGGCATCCAGGCTTAAAAAAATGCATCAGTAAAATTAATATACAATCAATTAACGATTTTGAAACTAGATATTCAGGAAAAAGTATACATGTCATACTAAATCAGTACGTTAAGTCCTGTGTTAAGTAACTGGTGGTTAACTGAGGTTTCTGACCTGTACTGCTCCAGGACTGTGTCCACTGGTTCCGCCTGGTTCTCAATGGCTCTCTGGTAGACCTGCTCAGCCTGAGGAAACAGACCTTTATGCTCGAACTGCTGAGCCCAT
Organism: Acestrorhynchus altus; assembly: GCA_034509495.1. NCBI lineage: Eukaryota > Metazoa > Chordata > Actinopteri > Characiformes > Acestrorhynchidae > Acestrorhynchus > Acestrorhynchus altus. Next base: position 18,114,462 of record CM067511.1, on the reverse strand, counting down.
GCCACATACAGCCCAGCTGCCCGAGTCCCAACACCCAGACTGTGCACATAACTGTACAGCTTTATAGGCTCACTGTAATACCCCGCCTGCAGGAACAACACGCAGAGTACACAGTCATTCACCATGATGACAAATATAAACACACATGTACATCTGATTTACTTCACTTTATAACACCAAAACCTAATATAACCTACTGTAGCCCCTGTCAGCTTTGATTTAAAATGAAGCAATTAAGAGGTGACTGAAGTGCAGAATTCTGTGCATGTGTACACTGCAGTGAAGAGAGTGAAATGATATAATGTGCAGCACAAACTGCTGTATTTCAGATTTATTAAAGTACTGTTAAAAAAAAAAAAAAAAAAAAAAAAAAAACAACCCACAACACACACACCACTGTCCAAACACTAATGAAACTGCCTGTAAACAGACAGAGCAAGAGAAACAGAAATCGACAGAGAGAGTGTGAAAAAGTAAAAAAGTGACAGAGATACATTAAAGGACAGACAGATCGTAACATGGTTAGAAAGAGATGCCGCAAAACTGATGTACAGAGACTTGCTTGTTTGTACAGAGAGTTATATTAATATACAAACAGAATGATATGCAAAGAAACACATCAAAGCCAGCCTTCATCTCACAAAAACAACAATAAAAGTGGGCCGCACGCCTGTACTCACACATCTAATGCAGTGCTTGATGTATCGGGGGTCATTGTGGTATCGCTTATCCTGCAAAAAGGTCTGAATCAGCCTCTCCAGCACCACACACACACTGCTCCTCTCCTCTGCTGGCAGCCTGCACTCCAGAAACTCTACAAACCTGACAAAACCACACCATTCCTGAATGCACAATACTGACCACCAATGGGGCAGTTTACACCCTTAAAAACTACAGTCTTTGATAGAACTTCATTGATCCCTTAGGAGATTTCCCTCAGGGAAATGAAGGCTCCAGCAGCATCAGTACAGCAATTAAAAAGAGCAAATGACTCACTTATTCCAGGGGTCAAGAGGGTCATCTCCAGCATAACTGCTCACAGTGGCCTCAAATTCTCTACGATCACACGTTAAGAAAAAGATGAGCTTTAAAGAGTAGAACACAGGATGTCTGTATGTATTCAGCTCAGAATCAGAAACCTAACTCCTTAAACACTACAGACACAACACGCCACTACCTTAATAAAAACCTGTGTAGTTTAAACTTTCATTCCACCTTAAATGGTGTAGCGGTACAGTGATAATGAGGTGCCTCTTAAGGTGAAACGGAAAGTCACGCGGAACCCAGTCTGACGTTACTTACCGCAAATAATAATTTATATCCATTACTTCTTTTGTACTTTATCGGCCGGTTTCGTTCCGCCAAGCACTTGTTTTCTACCTAACCCCTATTTTCTAACATTATTAGCCACATAAACAAAGCCAGTCCTTCGCTTCCTGCTCGCTTCCCTTTTAACGAAATAAATGTTTTCAAATCACCCGCTCCGACCAATCACAGCGCGCTTCCGATCCAAAGCGCCAATCGAATTGAAGGACAGTGAGCCCCGCCCGTCTGCCTTACTCACTCTGCACATTTGCGCGTTTGAATCCAGCCAATGAGAAGCGGCTTACTGACTACACCCCGGTCCAATCAGAGCACGAGGAATCGTCCTCTGTATGTCTGACTGACGGCTGAAGCTGATTTGAAGCGATGCGCGCGACTAAACTCAGGAAATGAATGAGATGCAGTTAATTGGGTTTATTGGAATAATCACGTTATGTTTACAAAGTGGTATTTATGTTTTGAGGTGGGCACTTTTCTGCATTCAGTATGCTCTATATGCCAAACACACTTTATAAAACGTCACATCACACACACACACACACATATGGTGGGCGTAGCGCAACAGATAACACCCCTGAGCCAGGGGACTGGGGTTCAATTCATTGTCTGGGCAACTATGCTGTGTTACACCAATACTACTCTGTAATACTAGTAACTGTGTGTGTGTGTGTGAGATGTATATATAAAATCATTCCAAGAGAGGCATTTACAGCAAGGGTTTCCTCCAGGAAAATGAGTACAGCCTCGTTCTGATGGTAGCACTTTGACTGTAGCTACATTGGACATTATTTTCCAGACAGTGACATACTGATTTCTAATTGTTTTGAGACATTTCCTTTCCAGACTCCTGAGAGCTCTTTGAATTGCCTCCAAAGTTCTGTTGACAGATGGTCTAAAGATTTGCAGTTACATCTTAACATATGTGAATGATTACAGGTGTGATTTGATTAGACACTGGGTCTTGCCACAGGAGAGGTAAAGGGCTTCCCTTGCTAACCAATATTTAGGCTCCCAGAAGCAACGTTTGGGTAGTGCACCACATGGTCAGAGATGTCTGCAAGGCACTGAGAAACATTACATCCAGTTGACTATGAGAAGGAGCTATGGAGAAGCAGAATGGTTGTTTTAATGAACTTACCGCCAAGCAGGCCATCTGGACCAAGCCACCATTGTCTTCATTTGCAATGACGTTGTGAACAAGAACCCTGGACACTGTAACAATATTGACTTTAAGGACAAATTCAGGTTCAGTTTGGGATCAAAATGAATTATATCCATCATGAATTCAAGATGGATTATTGGGCACAGTAACAGAAGACATGTTTGGCATAAACCAAACAGCAGTTGAGCACAACAGCTTCATACAGCTGTGAAGCAAGGAAGTGGAAATGTCATGGTTTGGGACTGCTTTGCTGCCGCAGGGAAAACCTCTCCATCATAGAATCCACAATGAATTCTTCACAGAGTGCTTCAGGAAAACGTGGGAATATGTGTCCAAAAACCGAAGCTGAAGTAGAGACCATGCAACAATACTAAAAACATTCCAGGAAAGTCATCAAGAAATGGCTCAAAACAATGGTCAATCCAGCTCTAAAACAAATTTTGGAAGTGACTTACTACCAGATGTCAAACACTAGTAGATGTCTATAAGGAATGTCTAATTTCAATTATTTCAGCTTTTAGTATTAGATAGTTAGTAGTACATACATAGGGTATATACACAAAAATACACAACACTTTATATAGAAAAAGTACCCATAGAAAATGACACTAGACAATTGTTTAAAGAAATTAGTGCTTCAAATGAGTCAAGCAATCCTGTTGGGTTACAGTATAAAACATTTTATTTGCAACAATGCAAAAAATATGCACCAATAGTTTATTTAAAACCAAACACACCCTTTAAACAAAACGTTTTGATGGGATGAAACGTGTACAAAATCCAGTCAGCATGTTCTACCAGCATCATTAATGAAATCTGTGTTTCGTACCACTTTAACCCTGTGAAGGCTGTGCAAGAGCTAGCTAATGTTGCTACTGCTAACATGTTCATGGTGCTGTGTCACACTAAACAGCATTAAAATGTTAATAAAAAAGGCACCTTTTCCAACAGAATGTCCAGCAAAGTGACTTCATGAGCCTTCTGGTTACAGAAGCTGTGTTAAAGGAATATTACAGCCTTTTTCATACAGCTCTCCATCTGCTGTATTTATAGTATGTAGTTGATTAGCACAGACCATCATTTCAAATTTTTCTTTAAAGTCACTTATGAAGAATCCCTTTAACTCAAACCTCACTCAGAAGCCAAAGGGCATCTGTTTCAGCATAAGCAACATCAGCTTAATCAAATGTCTGTTGGATTCTATTGTAGTGTGCTTTGAGTTTGTGGGGTTCTATACTTTACCCTTTGCATCAGAATTCTCAATGCTAAATAAACTGCACTCTACAAACAGGGAAGAAACAGATCGCTTTAAAATATACAATTTAAAATACAAAATTGGGTCTTGTTTACTACAGCTGGTCAAGTATTAATGACATTAAAACAAAAACTCCATCTGTTTTTCATTATTATGATGCAGTGACCAAACATTGTTTACAAATCATGTTTAGCGCTCTGTCATCAGCCACATGCATAACTAGAAATAATGAAAATTAACTGTCACCAATTAGCATGAATCAAATAATTATTAGTGGGCAATCATTTTTAACATTAGCTGTTAGGTTGAACTATTTCTTTTGGGGTTCAATTAGGAGTTGAAATGTTAATGAAGGTGGATAACAGTCCTTTAACTGCTTAGGTAAAATTGGGAAATGCATTTAATTGATGCTAAATGATTAAATTCCTTTCCTAAAGAAGGATCTGACCAGCTAGGATTGCTTCATCAGACCGGATCTCTGCCATCCTGACCAGCCAATAAGAGTAAAGCTAATTACCGTAACCACATTTTTTCCTTCTATATCTACTGTTGTTAAATTAGAGAAACATTATAGAACACTGGTACAAAAATCTCACTCAACCCTTCAGTCTGTCATCAGGGTGGATTTTAACAACACTAAATGTAGTGTGATATAAACTGAGGTGTGTGTTACAGTCTCTCGCTAAGATTGTTCTGCAAACTTGTCTTTCATTGGTACTGATGCTAGGTTGGACATGTAGACACAGTGGGCGGTGCCTGGGAAGATCCCTCTCAGTTTTGGTTCTGATACTTTAACTGAGATCTCGCTATTTAACTGCTTATTTCTGATGATATTGGGTTGCTTTTGGATGCCTTTCTGGTGTCTGCAACCAGACAAACTCATGTTGCTGAAAACAGGTGTTACGGATGTTTATGTGACCCTGGTAAACAAAACTACTTGAATATTTTTTGCCAAATAATGAAATGAACAGCAGAGATCACTTATATTAGAACTTAAGACTCATTTATCTTGGGAAAGAAAAACAGATAAAGCTTCAAATCTTTACTGAAAAGAAAACCTTTTTAAAGTATAACACAACCAGTAACTACACACTTCTGGGAGGAGGGGCAGCTTTAAGAGCTGAAAGGAGACAAGGGCAAGGCTTGTTTAGACTCATATGAGTGTCATTCACTTTCTCTCTCTCTCTCTCTCACACACACACACACACACACACACACACACACACACACACACGCAGCATCATCAGAACAGCATTATAAAACTATAATACACTAAAGTAGATTGGCTCCTTTGTGCATAAAATAGAGTAGAAAAGCCCTGCGCTCTGAGTCTCCGTGTGTTTATTTTTACATTACAGAGAGGGTAGTCTCCCGCCTCCACACTGAGGTAGTTAACAGACCCTTTAAAGGGACACTTCACTCAAAAATCTAATTACACAAATTCACCCTCTTACCTCAAACATAGTCAATCATTCAAGACATGTCTAATGTCTTAAGTTTGCTTTTTTGTTTCACACTGGAGCTATAAGGTTAATGTAGCTAACAAGCAATTGAAGGATATTCTCCATCAATTAGCAATGGAGCTGTGTGACTTCTGTGGACAACAAGCAATGGAAATTAATAGTGTGTAGTGCAAACTGCATGACTTCACACAATCGCCACGTAATCCATATGAATTTCCGTCCTTTTACAATTCAAATAATTCATACAAGCAGTCGAATAAAATGTGTAGAAGGGGCTGTTAAACCATGGGCAGTTCAGTGTTCTCTAATAAATGCTGATGTTTTTTTTCCTGATGCCGTATGGCTCACTGAAAACGTGGGCAGGAAGCTCCAGTGCTAATGGTTGAATTATAAGCTTTCATGTTTTGTTTACTACATTAGCATCACAGCCCCAGTGCTAAAATTAAAGCAGCAAAAGTTCAAACACATTTCGGCTACATATGGGCTGAAGTGGTAGAATTGGGTGAATTATTTTTAGGTGAACTGCTCCTTTAACAACAATAACAAACAACAAAAACAAACTACAGGTTCTTAAATGAACCACTTTTTTCAGGAATGCCTGACCAATCTGGCCAGGAGGTTTATGCCTAAGAAACCTGCAAAACATTATTATATAAAAAACAAAAAAAAACAAAACATTACATTTACATGTTTATTCCATGATGCAGCTGCAGTTTAAAAAACCCTCTGAGCAACTACAAAAACATACAAAAGTGCAACTTGTTTTACATAAAGGATAAGAATGCTTGGAGCAAACAGCAGCACCATATTCAGTCAGATTGATTTCTGAATGGCAGGCTGTTTTCTTTGAGGGGGGGGGGGTCAGAGGGGGGCAGTTGGGAGCTAGGGCACTGGAAAACATCAGATTGTTAAAAACAAACAGAACAGCATTAAATAGTGAAAGTAATTGTGAAGCCTCTGCTGTGGTGATCTTGAGTGGCAGTCTAGGAGTAGCTTGTGTATTCTCTCCCCATAAGGCAGGAATAGAAGTGGACCGCTGTGTTCTAGACCTTACCGCTGACCTCCGGGGGACGCTGTCCAGGGGAAAATGGCTCGGTGCGGCACTCCACTCTCAGTGTGACTTTTCAGGACCACTCTCCAGACCCTTCCCCTGCTAGTCAGGTAACAAAAGGAACATGGGTTAGACAGAAATTCACACCAGATACACTAACAGCACACACACACAGTTGCTGTAATAATAAAACCTCCCATCCTGTCTATGGGATCTTTGTGAAAAAGAAATTTTCATAAAAGTGATTTAAATAATTACAATTTCGACCTGAAACCAGAACAAAAAACAGAAAGGGTCAAGACTAAAAGAAACTATCAAATATCAACTGGAATGTATTAAGTGGAAATGGAGGGGTTGGTTTTTAATATGACAGCAACATAAGGGTCATCAATTCTGGACCTGTAGAGTTAAATATTAGAAGCATAGTCTGCTTAATTTTAGCTTGAATCAACCCCTATTCCTGTTCTGTGCTTTTCCTGTTCAAGCAGACCTGTTAACAGGTTTATTAGGTCTGCTAGAGCAAGGAAATCACCAAATTGTGCTGGAATCTGACCCCCATTGCGTACTTAAAGTGGCTAAGCTGAAACAGGCGTGAGACAAGGAAAAATCACCAAATAAGTGCCAAAACTGAAGACCCCCTGATACACACCATCAGAACATCAACATAGCATGAAACAGTAAAGCTTTAGAAAATGAGTGAAAAAGGGGAGAAAAGTGAAGAGCATTCAGTCACTGCCAACATACTGATTCAGGCATGCAGATCAGACGCCCCCCAGTGGACACAAGAAGTGCTATTTATTCTATTTTATTATTGTTTTTTGTGAGATTTGTTTTTCTAGTCACCCGTTTTTGACTAATAGAGGGGGAAAAAAAAGTTTGTGCAGAAAGAAAACAAAATTAAAAACAACTCATGCACAACAATCACTTCCTACCAGTACTTGAATTTGGAACAGACATGCAAGACCACCTAAGGCTTTCAGTCCGGATAATGACAGGCAGGTTGGCCATTTTTTTGTTTTTCTGTTTTATTGACTTTTTAATCGTTTTTTCCAGCTGAATGTCAAAACGTTTTGGAAAAGAGGGGTAGGCACCAGCTCAAATCCTCTGCTACACCCCCAACATGAGGGGCTTCAAGTGACAACTTTTAGAGAACCAATCAGAAGAATCCTTTCCAACTGACAGGCCTGCTGCAATTTGGAGTGAATTGGATGAATATGCTTAACATGCAGCCTTGTGCAAAAGTTGGCATCCCTGCTCAAATCAGTCTTTTATTGTTGATATTTTCCAACACACTGAAACCCACTCCTGCACATTTTAGTGCATTTAACAAACTGGCTGTCAGATTTTTAATAGTAGTCAAGTTAAATTAAAATATTAACTTTAAATAATTTTTTTGAATGTTGAATTCAACCAATTTTTCCCACAATTTACCCAAATGTTAATACCCACTTTTCATTGTACAAGTTTTATTCCCATAAATTCAGTTTGATTACTTTGTTCCTGCAAAGTTACTCCACCCTGATCAGAAATTCAATACAAAAACAATAAGTGTGTTTTAAGGTGTGGAGAAGTTTGTTTCAGCAGAGGATGTGAATATATTTAGCAGAAATTCTGTTGAGCAAAGATCAAACTTTTGGGTACAGCTGCATGTTGAACGAAAGAGTTGACGCTGACAACCAATAACCCACAGACATGCAGAGAGAGAGAGAGAGAGAGAGAGAGAGAGAGAGAGAGAGAGAGAGAGATAGATAGGAGAGATAGATAGATGTGGGGCTAAATATAAGCAAACCTTTTTAAATCCTTTTCTTCCAGCTTTAGAAATTTGTCAGCAATTTGAAGAGAGAATTTGCCGAAACATGAATTTGAAACACAATTGGAGTTTTTGTACACGGGTGCGTGTATGTTTTATTTGAGCAGACAAAACAGCAAAGAGTACAAGCCAAAATGTAAAGCCAAAAAACAAACAAAAAAAATATAAACAGGACCACAGTCCTCTTTTTTTCCCCCAAAAAAGACAATTCACGCTATTTTACTAGCATCAGCTTCCGTTACATACAAATAGCAATTTTTTTGTTTGGAATTTTTTTTCCTTTTTTGATTGAAACCGTTTGATACATTGTTTTTGTTGTCGTTACCTACTTTAACATGGAGATCAAAAATTGCTATGAACATACAGCCAAATGGACAGATTCAGCACATAAAGGATTTTTTTTCTTTTCATTTTTTCCATTTTCAAATCCGTTTAAAATGAATTGGAACTGCTCATAAAACAAATTTTAAAACTAAAAAATAAAAAAACCAAAACAAAACCAGTTCGGCAAAATGCAGGTGGGAGTGTGACTACTTCTGTTTAAGTCCAGAGCGAATCATTAAAAATATGTACAGGAAAACAAAGAGAAAGAGAGAGAGAGAGAGAGAGAGAGAGAGAGAGAGAGAGAGAGAGAGAATAAGCTAAAAAGTGAAAGTTGTGAAACAAGAGCTATAATAGTGACATGATAAGAAAGCCAGATAGAGAAGACATAGAAAGAAAAGAAGTGATGGAATGAGGGAAAGAAAATGGGAAGAGAAATGAATGAAGAAGAAAAGAGGGGGAAAAAGAGAGAACCCTCAGGAGAAAGACAACAGAAAGAGAAAAAACAAAAGGAATAGATGAAGAGATGTTTTGGGGCCCAATCAGATCAAGTCTTTATAAAAAGTGTTTAATATATATAGTTTATAAAAAAGAAAAAACAAAGCCCTACTTTTTTCTTTTGTTATTTTTTCTCTACTTCCACTGTTGCCCAAAAGAATCCTGATAAAACTCCTGGTTGCTGTCAGATTTGTAACCATAGTTACCAGAGGGATCACCACCTTGCAGCGGCTGCTGAGCAATGGGTTGCGAGCCCCAGTTCTGATTATTGGTCTGGCGCCGTTTGGAATCGGGCTGGCTGTAGCCATCGGCTTTGCGCTTGCCTCCTATATTTCCACCGCGTCCACCCCGCGCACCACGTACCCCGCGGACCCTCGTCGCCGGCCCTCCTCTTCCCACGCCGACTCCGCCCCTCAGCCCACGACCAGCCCCGCCTCCTCCACGCTGGGGAAATCCTGGCCTGCCCCGTGGCGGGCCTGCCCCTCCTCTGCCTCGCGCTGGGGACATGCCCCCTCTGGCTCCGCCCCTGACACCTCCTCTGCCCCCTCGGGGAGCAGGCGGCTGGAAGTCTTCGTAGCCAAAGTAAGGGTCATCATAGCCGCCCCGATAGTTGTGGTAGTCATAGCCATAGTAGTCATAGTAATCTTCATAACCATAATAGTCAGGAGCGTAGGAGTAGCCGGCCCGGGCTCCGCCTCTGCCACGGCCCCTTGTGGGTGGGGGCACATGAGGGGGGCCATAGTAGTAGTAATCATCATACCTGTGGAGTGGAATGAAGCAAATCATTAAAATGCATGTTGAAAATAAAAGTTTTAAAAAAAAGTTTAATTTAAAATAATTTTAAGGGCCCATCATTCCTTCAAACATTCCCTTCAGACCAAAATCTGCTATTTTACAGCTACTTTCTCAGTCAAATATATATAAACTTACATACACACACACACAAATGTGCATTGTCCTATTTATCCTACAACTGACTCTAAAGTTTATAAGAAACGTTTGCCCAGACAAGCACAAAAAAGGGCAGCAAGTCTGAAAAGAGCCATTTATCATACTGGATGAAGAGAGCAAGATTTAACTATTTTTTATACATACAAACTATAAAATAAAATACTAGAAGATTGTTGGACTTCCCTCAAACAAACACTAATGTGCCAACAAACTAACCGTTTACTCACATTTGTGTTTTGGCTGCTTGCCTCTGGGCCTTGCGTTCTTTTCTCTTCTGGTCAGGGGGCTTTGCAAAGACAATCTCTATGTTTTCACCCTCCAAGTCCTTCCCGTTCAACTCCTCCAGTGCCTGCAGATCAGAATGGTTTCTGGTCATAAAAAGCATGATATTGTAAAAGTCTTATGAAACTTAAATGGAGCACCAATCAAGTCGAACAAGGCCAGTGTCATTTATGTGAAGCAAGAAATTATTTGAAAATTTATAACAGCACCCCTTGTGACCACACTACTAAATGTGAGTTCCAAGTTACAAGATCCATGAGGTGCCTCTAAAATGAATACAAACAATATATCACTGGCTAATTTTCCCCTGGAAACCCTAATGATTGATCCAATGATAGAAATACATCAGATAATTATGAACAATATGGTCATGTGACTACTAGCTGAATCTTAAGTCCAAGTCAATCCATGGAAGATTTAAAAATAAAAATGGTCCACACAGGTCTTCATTACCTTGACGGCACCTTCCCTTTCTTCAAAGTGAATAAAAGCATAGTCCTTCAGCTTCTTAACTCGTTCCAGCTTCCCAAACTGGCTGAAGGCTTTCTCAAGTATTTCTTCTGTTACACCATTCGCCAAGTTCCGGACAAACAAAACCTTTACCTGAAAAGGAAATAGGACAATATCAGGCATTTAAATATATTTTAAAAATTATCACACCACCCATTTAAGACAAACACACTAGATCAATATGGTGATCAATAATAAAGGACTAAGCAGTGCTTCAGAAACCCATCTTCATTGCAACACACAGTGACCTACAAGAACAAACAGTAACAGCCTACTAGTCCTTCCAGTCTACTAGCCAAGTACTGAAGTGCAAAGAGCAAAAGCTCAGGTTGTCTAACCTAGAAGAAATTTCTGATTAACATCTGAGGCCCTGTATAACAAAATTCTGTGTTACTAGCCTGGCATCATGCTCTACTACGGTATTTCCTCTTTCAGGTCTCTAACTTCTAATCTTATAAAATTTATAAAATAAATATAAAATTAGGCTTAGTAATGCTCCCAACAACCCTGCATGACTTCCCAATCCTGCTGCTGTCGGGTTACTACCCTCTTTATAATCTTGATCCTGAACATGTACTACCACCTACCCTAGCATTGCTGTAGAGATGCAAATAAATGCAACTCAAGACACACTTTGACAAAAATTAGTAATCAAGGCTGTTCTTTAAACTTGTCAGCCAACACTACCAAGCTACATGCACATACATACATATGTACACTTTTTGTCTTACTCTCGCCATATTATTTAAGATTAATGGAAATCTTTTAGCATTCCTAAAATAATTCAGAGTAAACCTTTTAGATTCTTTCCTTTTTCCTGTCGAAGCCACACCTCAAACCTCGACTGAGAACATGGATTTGATTGTAACATACATTAAAGTTCTCACCTTGGCCATGACCTCTGGGTCAGGGTCCTCAATAGGGTCAGCCCATTCTACTGTAACAACGTTCCCCCAAACTTTCACCTTCCCACTCATCAGCCTGCGCCGGGCCTGTGCTGCTGTCTTGTGGTCCTCATACTCCAAGAAACAGAATCCTCGGTTTTTCTTCTTGTCATCAGGCTGGTGGTACAGGATAACGTCATTCAGGCCCTCTAAAAGTACAACAGAGGAAGAAACATGGAATTAAGTGATAACCACTGATATGAAAATCAATCATTACTGGTAACAAGAATTCATGACTTAGTTGAACTTATGAATTATGAATATGATTACAATTTCAGCTGAACATATTTGTCCATGCATGGAAAGATCACCAGCATTAACTTTTACATCAATTTGTGCAACCCTAGCACTTTTGTGGGATTAAACCAGATAGATTTCTGTTCACTCCCAATAATCATCAAACACATAAAAAATTTTTTTTACAACTGATGTCACAGAAAATGTGAAAAGGAAAACAGGGGGGGCGGATCCTCCTCTGGTCAACTATGCATATTTAGAGAAAGGAAACCATCAGTTTTGGAGATGCTCTGGCCAGGACTAGCCATCATTTTTCCTCCATCAAGATCATTCAGCTCCTTGAACTTATTTCCTGCTTATGTTCTGCCTGACCAGTGTATGCTGCAGCTGTCCAAACAAGCTTTGCAACTCAGTTTGTCATTTTCAACATCATTTGAAATCTCCAGGTGCCCACTGCATTGTGATCACATTTCACATCCAAAAGAGGCAAAGGAAACCATCCCAAATTACTTAAAGCTCACGTCTACTTACTTTCATGATTACCTTCTAACTAATGTCTAAATTGTGCAGTTATTTTACAGTGAACCAGTAGACAAAAAATAAAGCTGGTCTTTTCTGTGGACAGTTTTCTAAATATTTTGAAAATCGAAAAGATTGTTGAATTTAATTTGGGTAGGACTAAATTTGACTCTGCTGATGTCAGATTAGTCAAATAATCAATCAGACTTGTTTGAATCAATCAAACAGATCTGTTTACATTACCTGAGATATACATCAGACAAACCTATACATTATCCAGCAGCCATTTATTTCACAAACCTGTGACTTTAGCGAACTCTTCTACAATCTGTTCTTTTGTTTTGCTCTTTGGAATAGAGCCCACGAAGAGTCTGTTGTTGGCCACTGATATACACACACCGATCTGCTTTCCTGGTCGAATTTCATGATTGTTATACTGAAAGAGGAAGTAAAAAATTATTATAACAAAATGTGTAAGATTTTAAAAATGTGTACCACTATGAATATGGTGTGGTTGTTTTAATAAACAAACATGTGCAGATAGTGTTATATGGAAATTTTAAACACACACTCAAAGACACACATATCTATCTCTATATCTATATATACACATATTATCTCTCTCTAATATATATATATATATATATATATATATATATATATATATATATATATATATATATATATATGTATGTATATATATGTGTGTGTGTGTGTGTGTGTGTGTGTGTGTGTGTGTGAGTAAGTAAAAATCAAAATTCAATTGTATAGCACTTTTTACAATTGATGTCACAGAGCAGAAAACAAAAGTAAAATGAAAACCACCACATGAAAGTATATAAACCCCCCAGTGAGCAAGACAAAGGGTGATGGTGGCAATGTAAAACTCCATCAGACCTGCAGGAAGAAACCTTGGGAGGAACGAGGCTTTAACCCTGTATAGTCTGCACTCCTGCTAGCATAAAAAAATCCCAAAACACATTTTTTGTCAAGAAAGTTTGAATAGTCTACACGTATAAGGGTAAAACGAAACATCTTTTAGATTGCTGTAAGAAGCAAAAGTAACAAAAGACACATTTCAGTCTGTCGTAGTCCAAGCATTAACGGTCCACCCAAAGTCACAGCTATTTGTAAAACACAATTTATTGCCTTGTATTTAGCCACCAGTGTTGGATGCCAGACCATGCTGTTGACACATCCATTTTAACCCCATAAGGATCATTTTGTTTGTTTGCAGATTTGATCCAGATGATGATCATCTGTTTGACTTGCTTTGTAATGGAGCTGATTCACTTATATGCTATATGTAGTTTAGTGGCATGATTTAGTACTCCAGTTTCTGGAGCTGAAGCTAAAACCTGTTAAAGTAAGTGAAATATTCCTATTTGAAATATATTTATCAAATCGGGATTGAATTTAAACACACACACGGGGGGGGGCGGGAGTGCTATGGGGGGTTTAAATGCTCATTACAAAATGTATTATTTATAATGGTATTACACTATGAGGTATACGTTTCTGCTAATGACTATTTTGCATCAATTCTTACCTAAATTTATAAGCCTTCCAGCAAAATGTCCATTCATATCAAGGGTTAGTGTCAGTAGCACCACCCCGTTCACAAACAACTCTAAACAGTCTGCACACAGGTAGTTGGTTTTGATCATATGCATTGGTTTCAATGAAACTCAAAATGACACATTTTAACCGACTTGAGATCCATCTGACTGAAATGTACTTCCCTAATGACTTACCAGCTTTACGGCCTCCAGAGCAGCCTCTTTAGTGCAGAAAGTGACAAAGGCATATCCGCGGTTCAGTCCACTCAGTGGGTCCATCATCAGTCGCAGGTCCCAGATGGGACCAGCTTTTTCAAAGAGAGGCACCAGCTCATCCTCAAACAGGTCTCGTGGGATTTTACCCACAAATATCTGTACAAAGAAAACCAATAAATGTTTAGAGTTGAGACATTTCAACTTATTCAAAATGCACTACTTGCAGATGTCCACTCTCCTCCCCATCAAAAAATGATTTCACTAAATGTTTTTGAACTGCCTGTGATGCTGTTTTACCACAGACTTGAGAAGATTCTGGGTCTAAAATAGTTCATTATAATGACTGAATGATATCACACACACAACATTGAATGTGCAGGTTCACTGGTTGTCTTGGACAGTAAATAAATAAAGTGACTAATTGTATCTCAGTAATGGCAATGCCAGGTTCCTTTCACTAGCATAGAGAAAACACAAACGTGTTTCTGGTATGGGTTGTACGTATATCAATAAGATGTGTCAAATCAAACATGTAAATGAAAAAGAATGGTTGCCCTTCTTGTGAATTCTTCAGAATTATACCGTTTCCAGTTGGGGTGAAGCTTCACATCCAATAAATAACAGGTTATACAGAAACACTGACTCTTATGTTCTTGTCCCATTTAATTGAGAGTAAAAGACGGGACTAACAGAGAAGCACATTCTGTGTTTAATAAAACCTGCAAAAGGCCTTCCAATCAGATCTTAGCGGTGAACTGTCATTGTAACGCCAAGTTACTCCAGGACAGTATATACATCATCATTCAGAAAGCCTTAGTATAATAGTAGTAGAATAGTAATTTTTGGCCAAGACATAACTAGAAAAAAAAAAGTCCTGTAATAAGCAGTAAAATCAACTGATTTGACCGTTTGAGTGACTATATTCTGAAAGGCATCAATCTTATTTAAAACTTGAATGAACATGTGTGCATTACCTCTGTGCCAATCGTTGGTTGGGGGCCTGTGTAAACAGACTCTGGTGGAGGGCCACCATATTTGCGCTGCCCCGTTGTCACGTCAAGTGTGTAGCCAGTTCTCTCAAGCAGAGCCTTGTGTAACAGCAAATTCAAATTTAAACACTGTCAGTTTGAAATGTAGAAAAATGAAAGCTAAAATGTATAAAGTTGAGCCAAAGATGAAAACGATGACAAATGATTATACAATAATGAATACTGAATACATGAATGAATAGAAACTAAAGAAAAAGTGATTCTGGCATACTTTGATTTTTGTTTCATCTGGTCCTTTGCTGGAATCTGTAACTTTGGTCCCTTGCTTCTCTCTCTGTCGATGTGTCTTCATCACTCCACAGAGAAAGGCACTTTTGTTCTGAGAGAAAAAGAGAGCAGTTGGTGTAGTGGAAGGTAGTGGCACTGACATTTGCCTATCTGTAACTGGATTCAAATGAAAAAATAAAGAGCATTAGCCAGACAAGTGATATTCAAATTAACATGTCACTAAAAATCACAGTTGTGTCCGGTCCATATAACCACCTTGTGATTGGACAGAAGTATAGACTGTATATAGATACTGCACTGACTGTTGTAATAGCATGCCCTCAAACACCTGAAGGGACAGTTCCATAATAATGCTTAATACTTGGACCCTGAAAATTGGCAATAGCAATATAATTGAGGATAAGCTCACCTAGCAGTTACTGCAATATAGCCCATTTGCAAACAAACAATTCCCAGCATATTATATATATAGTAATTCTTTTAAAAGGCAGTGTACACCATAATTGGTTTGGCCAATACAGCAGAAAATATCACAATGACGTGTTGCAATAAATCCAATTTATGAGCAATTAAACTTACAACTTAAAATGTTGTAATGAAAGTAAGCTGTGGGCTGCAGGGCCTACCACATTTTAGTATAGCACACTCTAAACTGATTCTGTGATGCACACCCGTAACATCACAAAAGCTCATTCATCAGT
Organism: Acestrorhynchus altus; assembly: GCA_034509495.1. Taxonomy (NCBI): domain Eukaryota; kingdom Metazoa; phylum Chordata; class Actinopteri; order Characiformes; family Acestrorhynchidae; genus Acestrorhynchus; species Acestrorhynchus altus. The sequence continues at coordinate 18,098,383 of CM067511.1, read as the reverse complement.
TACAATAACAAACAGTCTGTTTCCTCAAATCAAGATCATGATTCACTGAACATCCTGCCTTGATTACAATTCATGAACATTTTTTTCATGTAAACAAAGTTCCATCAAAAGTAGAAAAGTATCTTCTTGCATATTGCATTTCTTCAAAAATACTTAAAATGTGGAAAGATGAAAATTACTTTTCTAAACAAATATTATAATGTCATTTCAAAAGAATTTAAATTCTGAGAGAGAATGAAATAACTCAAATGCAAATACAAAAAAAAATTGCTGTGTCATTATTTATGCATCATTTGGCCTTGGTGAAGACAAACACCCATTTTTACAATAGTGGTGAGGAAAGTTCAGCTCACCCTGAATCACTACTGTACTCAATTCTCTGAACATGAAACAGTTTCTGTTTCTTCTTCAGTTCTTTGAAAAACACTGGATGTAATCTTGTAATCGGACAGCTTTTACATATTACAGTCCACCTTAAGTAAAATATCAGTGACCTTAATGAGGCACTGTCGACAGACTGCAATTGCAGAGCCAGGTATGGTGGAATGGAAATTTCTGAAGCAGGCTGGTGGTGTTTCCTTTGGTCACTGAGTTTTTCCACTGAGTTTACATTTCATTGCTTTATGTTTGGTACCGCCCTCAGTAAAGCCGAAATGCATTGTTCTGTACTCTGGGCTCTGTATTTGAGTTGTCTTCCATGCTGCTTCTTCATGCAGACTTGACAGAGCAGAGTCAGGTGGCAACAAACAGTAGTGTGTTCTTAAAGGGGTAGTACACGAATTCGCAGTGTAGGGAAAGTATTAACGGCATTTAAAAATGAAATAACCAACATGGGTAAGTTAGAGGTTCAACCCTAAAATTTTCCAAAGAAAGAAATTACTGTATTAGAAACACAAAGCCACAGTCTTAGGAAGCCTCTGGGAAAAAACAACCCACAACCTAAAAAAATGACCATTTAAAATGTAGCACCTCATATTTTTTGGACAAACTGGAAAAACTGGGTTTTTCCTGTGACAGCATTTATTACTTAAAAAAGAAAGTTTAAAGAATGGCAGCAAGTTGTTATTATAAGGCATCATGTTTTGCTTAATTAAAGCACTTACTTGCACATGGGATAGGTCGCTTTCTTTAAACTGTATCAGAACCTGCAGTGCACCTTCCTCATTAAACTCCTTCAAGGCTTCGATGGCACGTTCATCGAGATCACTGTGTGCTACAAGGCCTGTAGAGACACAGCAAATACAAAATTCACACACACTGCACATCAGTGGCAAGACAAACACTAGTAAGAGAAAAATCCTCCATCCAGTCAGATGTTATCATTGTCCAGCATTGTAAATAGTTACTCAGAGAGAGAGTTCAACAGTATCATCATTCAGACAGAGGAGTTTAAAAATAGCATTAAACACAGGCAAAAAGACTAATTTTAACATTGCCTTTATTCCAATGGATATCCAGGGCTGTACATTGACTTGACTGACTGATGTATGTTAATTAATATGTTTCAGGTAATCTAGCGCTACACACATCCATCCATACACTTTCTGTAGTGTTTTGCAGTCTTTTTTGCTCTGTATACATCATGTAGTGAATTACAGATTGAAGGCACATTTGAAAGTAAATTTCTCTAAATCATCAGTGATGGCAACCAAAACAGTTCCACCTCAAGTTTGGTTGGAAATTAATGAAATGTGCTGGACATCATAAAAGGTGACCATAAAGGTTTAAGCACTGCACCAAGTAGAGCCAAGACAGACCCTTCACAAAATTTCAGCTTGTGATCACAAATTTAGCCAATGCTTGCATCAGTTGCCAAGACTCACAATTTAGTCCAATTAGCAGTCCATCCATCATGTAGTTCACAGTTAACGTATGCCATGACACTGACTTAATATATCTAAATCACTCACTGGTGAATCAACACTCGCCAGCCTCAAACTGTGTGAAGTTTTCCCAATAATCTCAAATAGACTTGCTTATGTGGTTTCTGACACTGCAAGAATCATGGAGGTAGACTGCAGTGTGGGTCCAGACCTAGACAGGTGCCATTCCATCTGGACTTGAACAATTAACCAATAAACTACTGAGATCTATTTCATTTTTATTGCTGAAATATTTCTAGTTATAACAATACTGGTTTACTTAATTATGTACATGCTCCAAATAACTCTGAAGAGGTCAACCTTAACTTCAATTGGCTCTACCCATTCCTAACTGCTTTGCTATTGGACAAATACAAACATATGAAAATAGTTTCTAATCCAGCAGTTTCAGTACATTTCACAAGCTCAACTTGTTGTAAGCTCAACTTGTGGCAGGTTGTAGTGTAGATAAATAAATACATTTCTATATGAAGCAATTCTACAGAGAAGGTTAGCTGCTTATTGTAAGATTGTACGCATGTCACATGGTAAAGTGAGCATGACTGATTACTATTAAACATGGTTTCTGTATAAATAAGGGTTATAGAAGACAAAGGAATCTCAAGCATAGTCTGTTGTGCCCATACTGCTGCATGTGCACAGATTTCGGCACAATGCCAGTTCTTTATTACCTTCTATTGTTTAAGGGTGACAATAGGTTGCCAACATTCTGTAATTGGTCTGAAAGGTCAACACACCCAGGAAAGTGTATTCACACTGCCAACAATCTGGACTCAGTGGATCCAAACTGAGACCACCTCTTTATGTTGGACTAAATTCTTCAGAGGTCTGGACCAAACAAGGTAGATATGAAAGTTCATTTGAATTAGCAAACTTGTGATCAGTTGAAATGTAATCTTAAACAAAAGAACTACAAGGGCCTGAACTAACATAGCCCACTAGATACATTTAACAAAGAAAGAATTTTAAATTAATATTTAAATGTGAATTGTGCCTCTCCCATTTGGAGTTATGAATATTCCATTCTGTGGTTTTCCAGCCTGCAGTAATATCCCATTTGGTTTAACTGCCCAGGAAACTCACATTGCAATCGCATGCATTGTAAATATAACGTGTTGGTACTCACATCTGTGCATTATGATGTGCACCAAAACTAGGGTCAGTGAAATACACGGCAGAGCTCAAGACAACATCTCAGAAGACAAGATAAAAGCTCATTTTTTTTGGGATGCCTTTGGGACAAAAGTGCTGCATGTAGTTAAATCAGAAACATTGTAAATGAAGAGACTGAACTATGTATATGTGGCTGAAATATGTATGGCACTTCTCTCATAAGGCTCAACAAGGCATCCATTTACAGATAAAGTCCTGCCCTTCAGCAAGAAGACCCAATCACCTTGATGGTTTTGCTGAAAGTGGGGGAGGGTTGACCAACTTGAGTCACTGATATAGTGGGGGAAAAGTAGTAATGTGAAGTACCACAATAAGACATCATTTAAAGCAGTCTGCTTTTCATTTTTACTTGAAATGAGAAAAGAACATCTACTCAGTATCAGTTTGTTGACTAAACCACACACACTTGTAATTTGACTTTAATAGTTGCCTACATAAAATATACTGCTAGGCTACATAGATATACAGGATGTAGTACTGAATCATAAGGCAAATAGACATTCCATACAGTTTGAGAATTTCTCTAATCCTGACTTACAGATGAGTTTATCTGTTAAAGATGTTGATGCTTTTGTCTAACTTCACTGCAAATCACAAGTTGATACATATAATAACATAAGCTATGTTACTAAAATCACAGTGAATACATCAACAGTTGTTACGGCATTGATTATTAATACACAACCAAAGTTAAGACCATCCAATATAACATGGGATAAAACATTTGGTTAAATTCTTGGTTAATTCCCATTTTTTCTCAATCCTAAATTTGCAGCTAAGAGAATCATTCAGACTGAGTTTGGTGTGAAATGCTATGTTCTATAGAAATTTAAAGTCCCCTCACAGAAGGCTTTTACACCAACTGATTATGAAAAAACCGCCTGATGAGAGGCACTTTTGGATCTAAAATGTCAAACTTGACATTAACTACAAGCTGTTTCATCCCAAATTCAGTGAGTGAATTCATCTCAGCTACTGAATTAGGGAGCACTTTTTGGGGTGGAATTTCCCTCATTATACCCCCACCATTTTCACACCCCTAATACACATCACCTGTCTCCATCGCAGGACAGCTGCTTCTATTGTTCTGGCAAATGCCCAGCTGGCTTCAGCTCAAATCGAACATGCCCTCCACCCCCTCAGCCCCAACACAGGCGTCAATCCCTCGGGACGTCATCAAGGGGTACAGCCCCCTCCTCCTCCTCCTCCTCCTCCTCCTCCTCCTCGTCTACAGCTTTAAAGCTCCAATCCTCAGGGTGGTTTTTCCATTTATTGTACAAGCAGATGCCCTTCATTCAGCCCCAGTCACTGTACGGCCATGTTCCACTCCATTTTAGGGGGCTGCAGTACCCAATTTTAATTTGGAAACCACACAAAGTTGCTTCAATCCTTTACAAATACAATACCACACTTAACGAAGAGAGAAAGTATCAAATACATGCAATGAATGTTAAAGCTATATCCAGAAGAAAGAAGAACAGGAGTCAATTTGAATTTTGTATCTTTTTGCTCATTCTTACCTGCTATGTAAATTTCATCTAGCTTTTCAGCAACTTTCTGTGGTAACCCAGCCTCTACTAAAGTCTGGAAGTGTTCAGAGTGGGTAACTGCAGCGGACGTGTCCATTGGTTCCTCCGTACCGTTCCCATTTACATGTTCTGTTGCCATGCCGCCAGAAATCTGTTCAAATGCAATGGAGCCAAATTAATGTCGGACAATTTCGGAGGGACAGTGGACAGTGCATGATGCTCAGCTTACTTTTCTTTCTCCTTTTAGCCGTGCATGCAAAAAGAAAGACCCTCACCTGCATGCACAAACATTTCAAAAGTATACAGTGTTCAAAATACACCACAGCAAAACAAGCGTCCAGGGTTGTCAAACATCAATTAAAATGTGAATTAGTAAATGGATGAAAATGAAAAATAAACTATTTTAAAGCATTACAAAAAAGAAAGAAAAAGAAACAGTATTTCACACGGATTTCTATGGAAGTTCCTAAATCAAGGGCTTAAACACTGAAATGCAAGTCACTGATTGGTGAAGTAATCTGAATACTGCTGGTGTTTATATTATAATTTTGCCATGTTGTGAATATATCGCCACAATTAATTAATTAATACACCTGTACTGTATGACACTGTTCTGAGCTTATTGCAGATATCAATAAAAGAGTTAAATTTTGTTTCAGTTAAGAGAACAAGATGTCATGTTTAATTTGATTGATTTTAGTAAATTTTCTCAATCAAATTCTGAACCTATTTTATAGATCCCTGTCATTAACAATGTTAATAACAGACACTCAGGAACTCTGCTGCCAGCATCATTGAGCATTAACAGCACTAAACTACTGTTGCTGCTTAATATTGGACACCATTTCTTCCTGCTCCAGATATCTTTGAAGGTACCTCCTCATGGCATGGACCTGGTGTCTCAGTCATGTTCATTCTGCTCTAAATTACACAATTTTGGAAAATCAGTGGCCATCCACACATCTCTTAATCCTTTCACCTTTGTGGATTGATAAATTCACTGCTATGTCAATCTGTCTGTGCAGCAATATACCATGTATAGTGAAAGCCCATGTAAACCAGTATGGGCAGGCAATACAGCAAAAATATTCTCACAATATTTACATAGTACAAGATATTGATATTTAGATGAGCAGACAAAATACACCAGTAGTCACTGATTCTAAAAAAAATGGTTTACAAATACTCTCCCATATTAGGAAGTGATTGAAATTCAGTGATTTTCAAACAATTCATTCATTTTTCACATTTACAACTAAAACAACTGAATTGAAAATGAGGATATCACAAAATCCTGGCCCTGCAATGCCATTTACAGCAAGAAACGTTTCAGCCTGGTCTGATTTTTCTGCTGGTATCCATTCAGAAAAGGAGCCATTAATACGCCAGTCTTAATGACACAGAATACCAAAAAAAAAAACCTAAAGAATTAAGGAGGGAGGAAGGGAGGGGGGGGGAGAGAGAGAGAGACTTTCTATCTTGGCTAAACCAAAAGAATGCTCATATGTAAAATAAGTTACCTAATCACAATGTCTAATGCTTAAAACAACTTATTGCTGTCTGTTCCACCTTTCATTAGTTTTTCAGCACCCAGTCTCTCCATTAACTGGCAGAGTCGTTAAGGTGGAAAGGGCAGTTCTCAGACAGACCATCATGAGAACAGTCTTCAAGGCCACAATGAGAGTTACTACACTTTTATACACCCTTATTCAGAGAATTCTATTTTATTTAGAGTAACAGAGGAGAGTCCTAATACTGATGTAACGTTAATGTAACGTAGATAAACAGCAGTGTGTCCTAACATTAATATAACGAAGACAAACAGCAGAGTGTGCCCTAACATTAATGTAACGTAGATGAACAGAGGAATGTGTCCTAACATTGATGTAACATAGATTCATGTAACATAGATAAAAAACAGAGGGGAGTGTGTCCTAACATTGACTTAACATTAATGTAACGTAGATAAACAGAAGTGTCCTAACATTAATGTAACGTAGATGAGCAGAATAAAGTCCTAACATTGATGTAAATAAACAGAGGAGTATGTGCTATCATTAATGTAACGTAGATTAATGTAAGATTGATGTAACGTAGATCAACAGTGTGACCTAACATTAATGTAACACTGACGTAACGTAGATAAACAGAGGTGTGTCCTAACATTAATGTAACACTAATGTAACATTGATGTAACGTGGATGAAGAGCAGGGTTAGTATTAGCTTTGATGTGCTAGCTAAGCCGCTACCGGACTGAAAGCGAAGCTACGCGCTGCGCTCACGATATTAGTACATCACTCTGCAAAAGCCGTGTGAATTACGCAGCAGTGAGGCCGGGACCAGTGCGGGAACGCGGGCGGGGAGCCGCGCGGCCTGGTTAAGATGGTGAAGCTGGTTACGCTGGTGAACCCGCGAAGCCTCCGCGGAGTCCATTTTCAAAAAGCCGGTCGGAGCGTCCGCTCCGCTCTCAAACAACGACACCGCACACACAGCGCGTCCGCCACACACACAGCCCGCTTTACCTGAGGATGGGGTGAAAGATGCGCAGTGTGTTTCTGTGGGTCAGCCGGGGGTCAGGTGAGTGAAAGCAGGAGAAGAATGTGAAGCCCCGCCGCTCCGCTCCGCCTCATCAGATAATGTAAAATGGCGGACTGCCGCTCACGCTGGACCGAGAGCTGCTACGGGGCTGCAGAGGGACCCGGACAGGGGCGGGGTCTGCAGGAGCGGCACCGTACCGGTAACCCGCCTTCGTCAACAACAACAATAATAATAATGATAATAATAATGATAATAATAATGATAATAATAATGATAATAATAATAATAATAATAATATTGTTGTAATTTAAATATAATTGTTATAATATAATAGTAAAATAATAATAATAATTCTTAATAATAAAATAATAATAATAATAATAATAATAGTAATGAAACTAATAATGATAATAATGAAAATAATATTATTTTTAATTAGTGTATACTTTAACAAACTATGAAATTCCCTAAGTACACCTGATTTAGCTCATCAGGTATTTAACTCTTAATGAGACTGATCAGGTGTCTTGTGACAGAGAATACCTAAGGACAGCGGCTCGTAAGCACAGGAAAAAATGACAACTATACAGGTGTTCGGTGTTTTAATTGAATAATTTCACTGATTTATGTCTCTAGTTGAAAAAAAAATAGTGTGGAATTAGGTTTGACATTAGGGAAATTAAGTGACATTAAAAAAGGGGGTCTCAGAAACTTAATGCAGACTAAAGTAGTACAAAAGCACACATTCAAATAAGACACAAAGCATCAAAATTATGTTATAGTTTTTATTGATAATTTCAAGAAGAAATAATCTTACTAAAAGTACATTTGAGTATGAAAACACATCACAACACTCAGTACTGACAGAACTGCTTGAGACCAGCAGTAAATGGATAAAAATGTCCCCAGCAATGAAGAGAAAAAGCAATAATCTGATCATACTGGAACCAGTTTGATTTAATCGCTGTGACTGGTCACAGTGAAACATTTCCAGAGTGAGTAAGCAATTACTCTGAATTCTACCTTGTTTTCCTCACTACTGCTCAGTATGACGTTCTATGTAGAACAATCTATATAGTGAGTAGTGAATGATAAACAAGTGGACCATTTCAGACACAGCTATTGTCTAATTATTCTTTTGTATGGAATAATATTTATAATGTAAAAAGATTTCATACCATGTCTGCATCTTTTAAGTCTTATGCTACATACTCAATGTGCTTTATTACAGGTTCAGTGGAGGTAATTGAAATAACAAATAAAAGGCAGTGATATAGTATAGGGTTTGTTGACCTTCCCTCTCAATATAGTTGAAGGTGTTGAACTATATTTTTCACAACAGGGAGCAGCAAAGACTAGGATTGTTTTGCTTAAAAAGTGCAGAAAAATGAAAGGACAGCCCGGGGGATCATTATCATTATCCCCCCAGAAAAGAAAAGATTATGGATCCATAACTGTGATCTAAATCATTCAGGTAATTATAGTAGTCTAATGTCCTGATATCCTCACTGTCGTGTGTGTCAAATCATAAAGTGCATACACAGTTAAACAGATTACTGTATACACATTTGGCTGTGGTGAGCCAGTCTAGCAGGAGAGCAGTGATGGAACTGAAATGGGGCCCAGTTTTATGGGATCTATATATTTACTTTCTCTAAATTTTATCTTAGTGATGCTTTTTGGTGGTTTAGTGAAGAACGAACACAGTGAGTTGTTCAGGATGGTCCTGTTGTTCAGACACTGACAGCCAACATTTCACACCAATGTTCAATGACATTCAAACCCTACTCTGAATTTTTACTTTTTACTGAGTCAAGATCTGATACAGTTTGGAAACTATGCTGACTAATGTTATTTTCGTGGCTGCTTCTGCGACCATAGCGCCGCTAGCCGCTGGCTGCGCGCGCACCCTGTCTAGGTCGTAAACAGGAAGTGCGTTTATAGTCTCGGCCTTTTGTCCGGGACAGACTCGCTGCTGTTTACGTTCAGCTGTTTTTTAAATTCGGGAACTTTCTCAACGCACCAATCAAATGCACGGAAGGCGAAGAGGAAGGCGTTACACGGGTCGTGTAGTTTCCACGAGCTCTTCCGTCGCGCGGTCGCTTTGAAACAGGAGCGCAGAAGAACTACATATCCCTTCCACCCCCACAACGTCGACGCATGCGCGGACGGTCCAGCTCGGGCTTGTGTTTTGTTTGCTCGCCATGTTGGCTGGCCGGTCGGAAGGAGCTGTAGGCGGCGGGTTTACACTCTCGGGAGAATCCACGTTAATCTGAGTGTTTGGAGCTTCAAAAGCACAATAACTGGAAGCCGGGACGTTCGTGAGGTGTTGGGTTTTTGGTGCGATGCGATTTTGAGCGCTGTTGTGGATCGTAAACGTTCAAAAACGACGGTAATTCTGTCCCCACCCCAGACACACGACGAGAGAAAAGACGAAGTGCCGAGTTCGGCTTCAGCGGTGTAATCCCTGCCGCGGGTGGATTAAAACTTTGACTTCGAGTCGCTGCTCGGTGTAAAGGACCATGGCGTGTGGAGCCACCCTAAAAAGGACTATGGACTGGGACCCAGTGCTGAACCCGGCTTCCCCAAAGCGGAGACGCTGCGCGCCGGTGTCTCCGGCTTCCTCTCCGCAGAAATACCTGCGAATGGAGCCCAGCCCGTTCGGAGAAGTGTCCAGACTCAGTCCAGGTTGAGCCCTTTTTACCTGCTCCTACAGCATGTAACCGCCGAGTAACGTTAACTGACGTTACAGCAGGGTGTTACCTAGTGAGCCACTTCCTTATAGCCCGGCGCTTCAGTCGTGTCTGAAACAGCAGACCTGTGAGATCCAGCTTCTTCTCCGGCGCTTCTTACAGACGACCGTGTTCATGTGGCTCGTTAATAAAAAGTCGCTTTCAGGGAGAAACCGTCTCCCGAGTCCTGGGTGATGTTCTCAACTTCTGGAGGAAATCCGCCCTTTGTTTAGAAATCTGAACCAGTGAAAGAGCCACTCTGGTTTCTTCGCAGAGGGTCTGATGGCGAACCCAGTTCTGCTTCAAAACTGAACAGCAAACCAGCTAGTATTGTGTGTTGTGCTGCTGATGTTGGTCAGTTTCTTAAGGGGCCATGTTTAGTGGACAATGCCCTGCATGTGTCCCTCCTCCCTAGAAAAATCAAGTATGCTCTGACTGTGAGCTCTTAAAGTGAGCACTTGAATATTTGATGAAGGGATCTTTGGCTTTCATTAGGGACAAGTTGAGAGATGTATTTGTTGTTTGTCAACCTGTTTCACGCAGATATTGAGGGTGACCCTCATTTCCTTTGCAGCTGAGCATCTGCAGTTCAAGGGGCGGAATGAGATCAAATCAAATATAAAACAGAATTAAAATAAATTTTATATAATGTATGAGAAGTGAACTACTATTGCTCAAGAAGACTGTACAGTGAGACAATGGTGTGTTTGTTGTGACTGGTATTCTGTTTACATCTGTGTAGTGTTGGTCAAGGTGTTGTTTCTTGTTGGTATGATTACAATGCATAATGTGTTGGTCTAACCACTGAAAAAAACACATGGCTCAAAGATGTACACAGCCTACCATAGTGTTGGTGTGTTTTTCTGTGGAGTTTGTTTGGCAGAAAGAAACTCCTGTGGTCAAGCTTACATCATCTACCCTGCCTTCTCCAGTTGAGACTCTTCAACTCACAACAACGTCACTATTAAAACTACACTTGGGCTGCTTAAAGTGACAGTTATAGGAAAAGTAAACGTTACATGATCTCACTGATCCCAGATACAACCAGTCAGGCAAGACAACTTTGCTGTCTGACTTACTTTTTTAATGTACAAGCGGAGATTCTAGGCAAAAAAAAAAAACACTGACCATCAGCACACACACATTTCATTGATGACTTGTTAGCTTTCAGGACATCTAGTGACTAAACTCACTGCAGGTTATCCAGTTGTTGCAGAAGAGGATGTATTTGTGATTTATGGAAGGATACAGACTCATGCAGCTTTCCAAGGCATGTTTAAATTGTGACTTCTTTTGTGTCTCTTACAGAGCAAATCCTGTTTAACATAAAGCAGGAGTACAAACGGATGCAGAAGAGAAGACACCTGGAGAGTTTTCAGTCACTGGACTCTTGCTGCCCACTGGAGTCACAACCTAGCACCTCACTCTCTGCGCACACTACACTCACCGGTAACAGTACTGATCGTCACTCATTCCCAATTATAGCACCACCTCTGTACTGTTACTAGGGGCTCAGCAGAGAGTGCTGCTCTGTCAAGCTCAAATGCTACTGCAGTGAATTATGTACATGCTTCTTGTTAGTGGAAGCAGGTTATTAGATTTGTGTGTGAGGGCCAATGCAGTGGAGAATAAGTACAGGGAGTGAATATTGGTCAATGGAGGAATGCATGAAATTAGAAGTTGTTGGCAGATGTAGGTACTATACAGATTCCACATTGTATTGTACACTGAGGCCTGATATTGTGTTATACATGGAGAGCAAACAAATAGTTTATTTTATTGAGCTGATGGTTCAATTTGAAGATTAGGCTGAGGTAGCTTATGAAAGGAAAAGGATGAGATAAATACTTTATTGAGTGACAAATACAATGTTTATATTTGTATTATACTGTTATGCAGTATAATAGAGGTGTAAAACTAGGTCAGGAGGAAAACCGTACAAATAAAATATAACAAAAAAAACCCAGAGTCCTGTGGTGAATCTGCCACTGGATGTACCGCTGTATAAATCCTCATGTGAAAAAATGTAAAATATAAAGTGATAATTGACATGTGCAAAGAAGCTGAGCTGAAATAATGCAAAATATTAACCAGTAAGTTGTATAGCCAAAATCTGTTAAAAAAAAAAAAACAAGGAATATAAATAAAGTGAGCAACTCCTCAGCTGCTCCCCGCTCACTGTAGATAATGCTGCCCATTGCTCTAGGCACATGTGCTCACTGCCCCCTAGTGTGTGAAATCACTAGTGTGCGTCACTGTGTGTGGATGGGTTAAATGCAGAAGACAAATTCCTCTTTGTACAGCACAGTGGGTCTATGTGCACTTTACCTGGGAGAAGATGATTTAAGGAAAACACTGCAGTTGTCTTTTTATTTTTATTATTGTATGTAATACTGAAAATGACTATGGTCAGGTCTTAAGATTAACTCAGTCCCCCACAGACTGAGTTAAAAAGTCGGACAGCTCTCGGAACAAATGATCTCCAGAGTCAGTCAGTTCCATCACGGCCTTCCACTGAGACTCCTCTGCTTCATGATTCTAGCATGTAATGTTGGCATTGTCCATGGTAGAAAACAGTTTGTCTGCAGTCCTTCTCTCTACCACTCTTGTCAGAGAGATGCAGATTTGGTGGATGAGGTGAGAGAGCGTAGGTGGCAGTCATATGCTAGACAAGCAGAGATTGGGGCTTGGGGTTTTGTAGGGAAGTTATAGTATTAGGCTTTTTTTCAGTGTCATTTTATTAAAGTGACTTGGATACAACTTTAATATAAACACATTTGTAATCTGATGAGCCATTATTTGCTGGGTGCAGGTTTATCTGCTGGTTCATCATCCCCATCCCGGAAGGAGCAGCCATTATTCACTCTAAAACAGGTGGGAATGATCTGTGAGCGGCTCCTGAAGGAGCGAGAGGAGAAAGTGAGAGAGGAGTATGATGAGATACTCACCACTAAACTTGCAGGTATAAATTTATTTATGTTATTTAATTAATAATCAATAAATTAACACTTCATTATTCTCTGTGAAATGTTCTGCATCCACTGAATCATTCAGCATCTCCTGAGCATGATCACCGAGCAGTGGTATCATTATAATATTGTCATATGCAGAAATGCGCTGTTTAATGGGTGTCAGGTGAAATCTGCTGTATGTGAACGTGTTCTGTGTTTGATTCTCTGTAGAACAGTACGATGCTTTTGTGAAGTTCACTCATGATCAGTTAATGCGGCGGTTTGGAGAGCAGCCAGCCAGCTGTGAGTACAACTACATTCACCGCTGCACACATTCACTGTACCCTGCATCGATCTTCACTATACATGTTCACTTTACTGTTTCATTCTCTACCAAACATGTTCACTATAGTCTCACTTTGCATCATTACACTCTCTCTTTAAATTTTGACTCTGCTTCATTCTCCACTACACACATTCACTGTGCTTTGATTCTGCACCACTCTCTATAACATGTTCACCATATTCAATCTCCACCTTTCACATTCACTATAATCTCTGACACTATCATTCTTCACCACACATTTACTGTACTCAGACTCAGTTTCACTCTTGATTACACACGTTCACTTTACTTTGAATCTGTTTCACTCTCCAAAAGTCAACCCTTTCCACTTCACAACACAGCCTTTGACTCACATGCACTACTCATTATTCTTCATTCTACTCCTGTTTGCTGTGTGACTCCACTGTACACTGCTACACTCGACAATTAAGATTATTACTTACTTATTTATTAGTCCATTGTGTTTCTCCCTTTGCAGATGTGTCCTGAGTGGGTCGTGTGGTTCTGGTTGCAGCTGTTGCTTTGGCCTGGTCACCTACAGATGTGTCTGTGGTTTCTGCGGCAGTGCAGTGAGGGTTTTTGGGCTACCAGAGAAGCCCCGTCCTCTTCACTCCCACCGGGCATGGAGTGCATCTCAGGCTTCTGTCTGTGATTTTAAACCCCTTCCTCTCTTTCTTCCCTGAGCAGCTGCCTGCTATTTGGAGAGCTTCCTGCAGTCAACAATGATTACGTCAGTCTTTTGCAGAACTAATTCAGATTTGTGGCCTCTCTCATTTACTCAGATATTTATTAGTTTTTCCCCTCTTGTTGCCTTTTATAACGTCATGCAATATTTCACCCATGATTTTTTTCTTTCCATTTATTTTGAAAAACAAACTGAATGTGTGTGTGTGTGTGTGTGTGTGTGTGTGTGTGTGTGTGTGTGTGTGTGTGTGTGTGTGTGTGTGTGTGTGTGTGTGTGTGTGTGCGCGCGTGCGTGCGCGCGTTTTGTTTGGTGGTCGTATGGTCACTTCAGGATATGTAGCTCTGACTTACTAGCTTTGTAAAAACGCATCTGGGGTCTCCTCAGGATTTCTCATGTACAAATCACTTGGAATATTTAGATTGAAGTCTCACTTTTCTTCCCAATTGTTTTATTTATGTTTTTACTTTCTTTTTTCCCCTTCCTGAATTTTGGTTTTACAGCTTATGAACCTTAATTGACTTATGTTCAGAAAATATAAAAATAAATTGTTTACATCAGTTACTGTTCCATCTCCCTTAATGTTTTATGTTTACGTGTACTACGTAACATGCACTATCACACTATGTTGAAAAGCTAAAAGTTCTGTAGCCCTGGTGAAACTCCGTTTCTGGGAAAGCTGCTTTACAGTAGATGTGGGAACATTGGTATGATGAGGAACTCACCATAAGGCAGCTGTATTCACAAATACAAGTTGGATCTCTGCAATAATATATACACTGCTCAAAAAAGTAAAGGGAACACTTAACACAATATAACTCCAAGTAAATCAAACAACCCAGCATCAGGACTGCTACACGTGGAGGCCACACACAATACTGAGCCTCATTTTGACTTCTTTTAAGGACGTTACTTCAAAGTTGGATCAGCCTGTAGTGTGTTTTCCACTTTAATTTTGTGTGTGACTCTAAATCCAGGCCATTGGTTTATAAATTTGATTTCCACTGATGATTTTTGTGTGCTTTTGTTGTCAGCACATTCAGATTTGTACAGAACAAAGTATTGAATGAGAATATTTCATTCATTCAGATCTAAGATGTTATTTGAACATTCCCTTTATTTTTTTGAGCTGTGTGTGTGTGTGTGTGTATATATATATATATATATATATATAATTTTTTATAAAGATTTGTGTATAAGAACAAAAAAATAGTTAAAATAACACGGATGTTACACAATAGAAAATAATATTAAAAGGTAATAAAAATCATATACAATATAAAAATAAATACATAAAAGTTAACATAAAGAAAGGTAAAATGTAGTAGAGCATGTATGGCACAGGGGGAATCAGTCATCCAAAATGTCCCATACAGAAGACCACATTTCACCAAACATCTGTATCTATGGTGAATTTCATTGATTGAGGGAAAAAACCATGAAATAATTTGTTATTTGGAGTTTTCAGATATTATCTAACATCCGTCCAGACCTAAAGTGTGTTGTAGATAATGTCTTGTAAATTCATAAGGTTTTTATTAAGTGATTTACAGAAAACCCTATCTAGAGTCTGACTAAGAAGCAGGACATCATATGCTTCATTTGTGCTGACTTTTAATGAAGTTAAAATTTGCGTAGATAGGCTCTATTCTTTGGATTTGTTGAGTTTTAAGCTTGATTCAGTTTCTTCCTTTTCCATGTGTACTTGGTTATGCTAATATTCACTTTCCTAAAATAAAAATTGATACATAGAATAGAAAGGGTTTGAAAAAGATCTGTCTGGATTGTTCAATTTTATAATAATTAGACCAAAAGTAATTTAAGACCATATGTTTAAATCTTGATTGATTTTCCCATATCAAGTATGGGACATCACATATCAAGTAAAGGACAGTATTAAGGGAAATTCTGGGTTAGAATAATATAAAAGAACATCCACATAGAGAGAGATACAATGAACATTAGGATGTCTGGCCTAAAGCTTCAGTTACCAAGGAGAAAAGAAGAGGAAAGTAGTTACCCCTGATGACAGCCAAACATAAATGTTTCAGAGAAATTAACTATACTCAGCTCTGCGTGTGCTGGCAGTTACTGTAGTTATAAGAATATTGTGCTTTCGTAAGGCACTACAGCATATTAGAAATCCCACTCAACTGTCATAAGTTTTTACAGTGTCTATAAAAAAAGTCAAACCAGGTTCCTCATTTCTACTCAGGCAGTCTGTGATGTTAAGAACTTAATTGTCTGGATCATTTCTTGACAAAATCCATTTGGTCTGTGTGTATGAGGTAGTACCTTAGTAATCATTTTAAAATCATCATTCATTAGACATATCTACCTATAAGAACAGTCCGGTGGATTTTTATTCTTTTTCTAAAGGATCAAGGAACTCCTGATAGAGTTCTCCATGATTCAAATAGCACTATGCTTATGCAAGTGATGAAATACTGGTCTACGTGAAGGACACTAGCAAAACCAAAAACTAGAGAAGAATCTGACAGTAAGAATAAAGAAAGACTAACTGCCTGCAGCCACTGCCTGTAAGATAATTCCCCTTCTGGGGGTTTTCTTGATGTTACCTCTCTGGTGCACGTCACAGTAATTTGCACCAAAGCAGGTGAACTTCCATATATGGTACATTCCAATAAACTATACATATACAATACACTATACACCTAAAATAATATTATATTCAGATTGAATATTCATTACATGTAAAGTGACATATTTCATATCTTTAAAAAAAACATCTGATGATGTTTATCTTAATCAGTCATAACATTATGACCACCTCCTTGTTTCTACATTCACTGTCAATTTTATCAGTTCCACTGACCATGCACTTGGGTGGAATGTGGACTAGGTGGGTTCCAGGTGGGGTCTGCGTTGGTTTGGACATGTGCTGTTACTGGGACCCAATTGAAGTTCCCAAATGGGCCTCATTGTTACAGTCCACCTTTATCTCACATATATCTGTGCTTTGAAGAGCATGTCGGGTGGTAGGTGAAACTCATTCTCCCGACTTGGTTGCGTTAATGTGGTTTGAGTGTGAAGTTTGACTGTAGATGCTTACAGACGATACACATTTTGCATTATTATTGGATATTGTACTTTGAGGACCTGGTCAGCCATGTTATGTGTTATGTATTATGTGGTGCTCCAATAAATCCGACACCACTTGAATGAGGTATAAGACGTGTGAGCAGCGTCCGACCCTGACAAGACCCATGTTTAAGCATGTTCAAGTATGTTCAAGTGTATATATATATATATATATATATATATATATATATATATATATATATTTTTTTTTTTTTTTTTTTTAGGTAAACATAACTTTCATCATAAATTGTGGTACGAGAAAGTCAGAGACTTTTATTTTGAAGTACGGCTTGTCACTGCGCTTCACAGCCGCTCTGCGCGTGTGTGTAGTGATGGAGAGTGTGAGAGGGTGACCTAAACTTACAAGTGACCTAAACTTGAAAGTGGGAGTGTGTCTGAGTTCATGGCGTGTTTTTTCAGGAGAAGCATCGCAGCGCAGGTAAACCGCTTTATTCACGGCGCTGATGGTCGGTCTGCGGCCCGGGCTGCGTCCTAAATCAACTGATGGTCGGTCTGCGGCCCGGGCTGCGTCCTAAATCAACTGATGGTCGGTCTGCGACCCGGGCTGCGTCCTAAATCAACTGCGAGTAGTAGTTATACCAGACTAAATCACAATCAGCCTTATTGTCATTCCCACCACGTGACAGAGCGAATTACAGTCTCTGGCTCGGTGTACAGCGTAAATTAAAAAAAGGTAAGTTAAAAAAATATATAAATAGATTGATGTAGCTGAACAAACCAAATAAGTAAAATAAACATCTAAGTAAAAGTATTGCACAATGTACTGCAACAACTTAAGATGTAGATGAGTTCTAAGGTAGACTGAGGTAGCAGCAGAACACCTGTAACACAACAAAATGACATAGTCAGTATGGGTGGGGTTGTGTTCAGTCAAGTGTCAGTATGTGACACATGTTCAGGACACTCCATCACACAGCTGTGAAGGGACCAGAGGATGTCCATGCCCAGGCCTGCCCTCTTCAGCTTCCTCTGGAAATGCCACCGCTGGTGGGCTTTCCTCATGATAGCCATGGTGGTTTCAATCAACCAGCCAAATTTGTTAAAATCTTTAATCATCTCTGAGACCTTGGTACCGATATAGCCTTTATATCGGTATAAAGTTTATAAGATGCACTTGACCACTCTAGATTGAGGGTTGGGCAAGTGTCCCACTTCCATTTTACTGCTAAATCTCAGGGTGTTGCTATTTTATTCATAAGGCTCTGCCTATTTCAAAATCTGAAGTCATTTCTGACCCATCAGGAGTATGTTATTGTTAAAGCACAAATATTCAATGCCAGATTCTGTGCTCCTAACTGGGAGGATGATACATTTTTCAGACGGCTCTTTGTCACCCTACCTGATTTAGACTCCCAACAGATTGTTTTGGGAGGGGACTTTAATTGCTGCCTCGATCCTAATAAAGACCATTTGTCCTGCTACAACTCCAAGTGCACTGATGCTTTTAACTGGTTCATGTCGGAATTTGCCATTTCCGATCCATGATGCTTTCACAGCCCATCATCTCGGGTACACTCCTTCTTTTCATCTGTTCACACTTTTTCACAAATTGTTTTCTTCCTTTAGATCATCTGCTCCTGTCCTCAGTTTATAAGACGTTTGTTATATGATCATGCACCACTTAGTCTAAAGCTATCACTTCAGCAAACGTACTCCCTGCCACCTCAACATTTTGTTACTTGCAGACAACGACTTTGTGACCTTCGTTTATCGTTCGATTCTTTTATAGAGTCAAATGTCACCAATGACATCTCTTTTCTATCATTTGGGAAACTTTCAAGGCCTTCATTCGGGGCCAGATTATCTCATACTCTAACCGTTTGAATGAGATATAAATATAATTAGTTGATATTGTCTATTTCAACCCTGGACAGTGCATACACAGAAAGTCCCCTGTT
Source organism: Acestrorhynchus altus (assembly GCA_034509495.1). NCBI lineage: Eukaryota > Metazoa > Chordata > Actinopteri > Characiformes > Acestrorhynchidae > Acestrorhynchus > Acestrorhynchus altus. The sequence goes on along the minus strand of CM067511.1, from coordinate 18,079,527 downwards.
GCACACTAATGAAACAATGTTGCTGTTCAGGGTGGAATTGGACAATCTACTCAGAGGAAGCTGAATCTGTACTGAAATTGAAATCTAAATACACTCAATACAAATTTGAGAATAAGGCACGTAGGCTCCTCGCTCATCAGCTAAGACAAATGGCAGCTTCACAGACAATTTTACAAATTCAAATGCCTGATGGAATTACTAACGACCCCAGACTCATTAATGATCAGTCAAAGACTCCAGAGGAGTGGAGGCAGAGTTATTGGATTCTGAGATTTTAAGCACTGTACCTGTCTTGCAGAGTGGAAAGTGTCCAGGCCCCGATGGGCTGCTAATAGATTTTATTTATAAGAAATTTCTAAAACATCCTGCCCCTGTTGAAACGCATGTATAATGAATCTTTCACCTCTGGTTCCCTACCTCCTACTCTGTGCGAAGACTCCATCTCTCCTCTTGAAGAAGAAGTATTCACTAAATTGCAGCTCCTGTCAATCCATCTCACTTCTCAATGCTGACATAAAAATGTTAGCCATAACTCTGGCCTCACGCCTAGAATACATTCTCCCCACAGTTATCTCTTACATTAATTTAAGACGTCTCTAAAATATACTGTATTCTACCCCTTCGTCAGGTTGCCCTGAAGTTGTCATTTCACTAGATGCTGAGATGGCATTTGATTGCATCAATTGGCCCTATCTTGTCAATGTCCTAAACAGGTTTGGCTTTGGTGAAAGCTTTATCACCTGGATTTGCCTGTTAAATTCCTCTCCAATATCCTCAGTCAGAACAAACAACGACCACTCTCAGTACTTTCACATGCAAAGAGGAACCAGACAGGGCTACCTCTGTTAGAGATGGACATGTTAAACATTTCCCTGGACTTAAGGGTGAAATCTCTATCATATATTCCAACCTTCCAGAGCTTTGTGTACCACCTGATTCCACATTGAGGGAGCTATAGGTCCAGTGTAAGCGTATGCACTGTATTTATTAGTCTAAAACTAGGCTCGCTGAGGGTTATTTTGAAATTAGCTTTTTGTGCGTTTGCAACATGCTAACTTGTATAATATGTTCTGGGCTTGTTTGTCACTACATTCCTTTGGTCACATATCTTTATAACCATGTCTGAGGTCTTGGATAGCTATCTGCATCCATCTCCCCTGATTGAACATTTTGGGGTCGCACCTGATTGTCCACCTAAAAGACTAGCATCATAGCCTATATTACACTAGTGGCAAGAAGACTCATTAAAAAAAAACCTGAAAAAAAGCAGTCCTTGCCTCCCCTTAGCCACTGGTTCAGTGACATTTTGGCCCTATTAAAGATGGAACACATGAAGCATTTGAGTCAGAGACTTTGCAACCCTTACTCACCTCATCTTGAGCATTACAGCAATTCCATGGTGGTTCTACTTATTGATACAAAGCTTGCTTGGATCCACAAATGGATAACATGTTGGCGGAATGGTCGGTCATCCCCAGTTTTCAAGCCATCACCTCAGCCATGTAAAAACCTCTTGCAGAGTTATTGCCCTAGACCCCCACTTTTTGTTTGTTTGTTTGTTTTTAAATATTATCACCATTCGACTTATTTGTTATAGTCATCTCTATCTTCTGTTTCAAATGTGTGTATAAATGAAAATGCTAATAAATAAATAAATGACAAGAGTAGGTGAATGTTCCAACATGTATTTGTATGTATTTGAATTTATTGTATTTGCATGCTCTAGAATATTGCATTTGGTAATACATTTTTTAAATGACCTTGCAATTGGAAAAGGTGATATAAATCAGGGGATCTCAATCTTTCCCAAATCACAACCCACCTGTAAAAAACTAGAAAGCATAACAGCCCATAAAACAAAACTCTACTTTTAAAATAAACTTTTTGCATTTCCCTGAGATTAAATAGCAGGTCTGCATGAAAACATCTGTATCAAGTGTAACTCACAAAAAAGAGCAGAAAAGATACATTGTTATCAGACATGCCTAACAACTAAACGTCTACTTATTGAACTGTCTCTGCACGTCAGACCCCATGTCGAGATAAGTTCAGTTTTTTTTGGCCCACTATGGACTACTGTCTCACTCTGACTATAGGCCTGCGGACCACTAGAGAGTACTTCACGGCCCACTGGTGGTCAACGGCCCACAGGTTGAGAAACCCTAATATAAACAAATTCATTACTATTAAGACATTTATGTATTTAAATGCAACAGATGCTTATAAAGAAGCCAGCTCATTCAACTAGATCTCTGTCTCGGTCATAACTGTTACCACACCAACACAATTAGTTTGCTTATATTTGTTACACAGCGAGAATAAGGTTTATTATGGAAGTAGGGCGTCAATGTGAGGCGCAGCCTACAAATATATTTTCGCTGTGTCTCCCTCAGCTCTCAAGGATCTGTGGAGCACATGAAGATGTGTTCGTGCCGCTGCTCTCGGCTGTACCTGTATCAAAGAAACAGTTAAGTGACAGAACACTTTCAAATAAAACTTACAGGAAATGCAACGTGAAAAAGACAGCTTTAAAAATTCCCTAAGAAAAAGTGGTGTTATGAGAACAGCTCTGCAATCAGATGCCATTGTAAGTCTATACGCACTTTGTAGTGGGTACATGGCATACATTTTTAGATGGAGCTTCCCGGAAGTGCCCGTGACCCAGTTGCCAATGTGGACCTTGGGTACCTGTGACCCTGTTGCTGGCTCACTGGTTGTCTTTTCTCTGACCATGTATCTGTAGGCACTTCTAGAAATATCTAGTCTTCACTATTTGGCCCTTTGGATTGTCAGAAATGGGTACGACTTCATTCTAACCACATCAATTTCAAGAATTTACTTCACTTGTAGCCTAATATGTAGATCCCACCCTTTAACATGTGCCACTTTAACCAAATAATCATTGTTGTTATTTTGCCTGTCAGTAGTTTTAATGTTATTACAAATTGATGTATTGTTATATGACTCCTCACAGTTACTCCAAGCTTCCAGGCTTATTGGGAAACTCTGGTCTGTGACCCCAGAGTCACAGGATCATCGTTCATATAAACAGCTGAAACAGAAACACTGAGATAAAGGGTCATTACCTGGACTGTGTGCATGTCACGGACCTTCCAGAGTGGCTGTTTAACAGTAAATGCCTCTGTTGTGTATTATGTGACCTGTGACCTTTCAGGTTGAGCCCTGGCCTCCGTTTGTCAGTAAACTCTCTGGTGAAGAATGGAACACTCTCACCTGACACAGATCTGCAGACTCAGACTCAGCGACTGGCCAAACAGGTGACAACTGACCACTGTTTTCAGATCAGTCAAGACCGTTCCGTCATTTTACTGCGTGTGTATGTGTGTATGAAGGGCATGAGTGTACTAAATGTTACTGTAGTTGTGTATGACTATGTTTTTATTTGTTTTGCTGTAGGTGAAGGAGGATGGTGTGGTGGAGGAAGTTGTTGCTGCTCGTGGAGTAATAGACTTCAGGATAAACACACTGCTGTTGGCAGATGTAAGGAGAGGCCCTTTGGTCTGTTCATGCTGGAACTGCTCATTCTCTGTGGGTGGGGGGTGAGCGGTGTTTATCTTGCCCAGTGGTTATCACACATGTTCCAAACCCCATATGTTTAGTCTTGCATACATTTCCACCCTAATGTTTCTGGATCATCTGAATTTTGCAGATGTAGCATTGCTGATATTTCAGCTGCTTAATGAGCTTATAGTTCAGGGGATTCAGAGACATTTGGGGGCAAAGTCTGGGGTCTGTGTGTTTTTACTAGATTTTTTAAACCCTATTAATTTACGTTAGCTTGGACGGAGGTCTCAAGTGTTTCTTTTCTGTAGAAACTACTGGAGCAGCTGCATGCTAACCCCCAGAGTTTTGGAGTGAAAAGTGAAATCCTCCAAAACCTTCAGAAAGGGAGGACACTGGTCGAGTTCAGGTAACTAACTCAGTATGGAGCTAAAAATCTCATTTGAATATCTTCCCTCAATGTTAGTTATGCTCTGTTTATTTCATACATGTGTTTTTAGCAACACCCAGTTTAACGTTTCCTAATCACATTAACTGCACTAGTATATAAAGCAAAACAGTAAAATATGCAGGGCACAGGTTAAGGACTAGAGCAGGTAAACCCTGAAACACAAAACTACTTCACAAATGAAGCAATAATTAAATAAATGTTTAATACAAAAGTTAATACATATAATTAAGCATTATGTAATCATTTTAAGTTATACAATCAAGCAACACCAAAAAAGTTTAAGTAAATAATATTCTTTAAAATATTATTACAGACAGGAGAAGTAAAGACACATCACTCAGTCATTGGTTGTTTTTGCAGCTGTCCGGGAATTCAGGTGTGAGACCAGCTCAGTGGAACATCTTCATTAAGCAGAATATTTAGAATGGTTACTTCATTATTTTTTTAAATAATGAGATAGTATTTTAGCCCGGGATTCTAATAGCCACTGACCAGACATGCTGTATATATCTGAGACAAGGATAATGCTGTTTGTAAAGCAACATAAACAAAGGGGCTAAAAACAAAGCAAAATCATAGAAGCTATATAATAATTGTTATATAAGCTATATAATAACTGTTTTGCATATGGTTAATGGTAAAACCCACCATTTCCATGTATCTGAATGGTGAACACCTGAAGAATATAGCTATATCTGCTGTACCTCTAAAATTAAAGTATGAATTAGTATGCAATTATATATTTAGCATAATGACACGATGACAAACCTATAAAATAATATAAATAAAATAAAAAATATAAAATAAAAACATAACATTGATAAACAATACACACAGGTTTTAGTCCATGGAAAAGCATCTTGTTTAGACAGCTAGAATTCAATCAGCTAATCTAAAGTTACAACATCAGCTATGTTCAGCTAGTCTCTACTATTCATGGAAGTCTTTCTACTAGATTTTCGAGCACTGCAATGTGGATCTGATTGTCTTTAGTGATGAGTATTAGTGAGGTTAGGATGTTGGATGATCACCACCCCACCTAATTTATCCCCAACTCTCCCAAACGTACTGGATAAAGCTCCATCATTGCAGAGACCACAGTTCCACTGCTGGGGGGCTTTATACACATGCCACACATGGCATTAGACATGGCTTCAAATATTGCAGGAATCTTCAGAACAGGTCACAGGGTTCTCACATTAGCACAGTTTAGTTCAAATATAACACACGATGAACAGGAAAGTAAGCATATTTAGAATTGTCAAGGGAAAGAATCCTGGTACAAAAAAAAGCCTCATTACTTGTTGCCTGTTGATAAGGGGTGTCATCATCATCCCGCCCTTATATACTCAGACTGTAAAATGTGTTGCAGTTACCTCAGACTGGTTTGCGACTCTTAAGAAGTGAGGAGCTGAAATCTGTAAAGTTGTAAACTATAATTCTGTAATGATTCGTCTCAGTGGGTTTCTGATACAGAACTGCAACCACAAAAATATTGATTATTGGTTAATGGAAACTGTAAACTCTTAATAAGGTTTTCTCCTAATCACACTGCTTTAAATCATGCACACGTACCTAAATACACATCACATGCATTCAGGTATAATTCATCATGCATTAGTGGTTGAAAACGTTTTCTGAAACATACACATTTTTTACAGTGATGGTGAAAAGAACCAGGCATCACCATGTATACAACACATAGGCATTTTATTAGAATACTTTTATCATATCAATATAATTATATTAATCTTTTACTATCCTGAATTTATTTGTGTGAAACGTTGTTAAATTTGGGGGTTGAACGTCCCTCCTCCACAAAGGATGCTTCTCAAAAATATCAAAACTCAAATGATTTGGTACTAGTTTGCTCTGAGAGGAATTAAACTTATCAGACATCTGATTCCATTCACAACCATTGTGACAACAGTGACTTCACTCTATAACCCCATTTTGTATACATTTATTTAAGTCTAGATTTAATTAAACAGACCATCTGAAAAAATGATAGAATTTCCCTTCAACTTCCTGACTTTATTCTGAGATTGATGCTCAGTTGTTTATATCAACATAATGATAAACCTAAAACAACCATTAAGTGATCAATTTCACATAACCTTCTGTTATAGATTAATTCGTTTAAAAATTCAGTAAGTAGTATATAAGCTTTTATAGAAGCAGGAAAACACACTTCATAAATTCTTATAAATGTATTTAATACATTGGTCAAAAACAATTATTCTTCATAAATAAAATAAAAATAAAAAGTTTAGACAACAAAGTTATTTAACTTAAGTAAATGTGTTTTTATTAAGTGATGAAGACTAACAGCATTTTCTTAACTTCAGTGCTTAATGTTGACTAAGCTTGCAACCTAACTAACTAGCATTTTGTCTAAATAGGGCAAAAATGAAAAAAGAAAATTCCAGAGAAAGATTTTTTTTAGGTAGCATTAATATTGGAATATTGGAAATAAAAGATGAGCTATTCGCTTGTGTAACAGTGCTTCAGTAGTGCTGGTTATAGATGGTGAATACATAACCCATGGCTAGTTCATAAGTATTTTTACATGTATATATTTCCAAAGAGTTAATTCTGTTGATTAAAAGTGTTTATTCTGCTTATTCTTTTTATTACTCTGTTTATTATTATTTTTATTTTTTTTATTCTGTTTTTAGATTTTATATAGATGGGTGCAGCTGTAAGAATTTGCAGTTTAACTCTTGAATTAATAAAGTAATTCTGATTATGAATATTGTTAGCTACATTAACCTCATAGCTGCAGTGCTAGATGGTGGGATACACGCTACATTAATTTAATTTAAAAAAATGTTAAGTAGACAGTCAAACTCTAAAAGAGAAACTATCTCAGGATAATCTCAATATGAAACAAATGTGTTTTCTGTTCTTCTCACCAACAGTTCACCAAACATTGCCAAGAAGTTTCATGCTGGACATCTACGATCTACCATTATTGGTGAGCCCAAATGAAGCACTAAATGCGACTCCACAGGTTTATATTTAAATGGTCCACATAATGTAGTAGATTTTATTCAGAGATTTGCTTTGGTTTAAAGCTTACTGGCTGGAGTTTCTCTACAGTGGGGGTCTTTGGAATGAGGTGTTACCATGACTACAACTGAAATAGCCACCAGAGAATCTCTACACATTTTATTTTAATGTTTCATATGCAACGTTGATGATGGTAAAATAGCAGCAAATCTGACTTTTGTGGGCTGTACTAGTTTGTTACCTTGTAAGTATCCTTCTGTGCTCTTTTGAAAATCTGAAGCATTAACATCTTCAGACTCCAAAATCTGCCTGAATGATTTTATTTAGATCTTTACTTTATAATTATGCTGCAAATGTTGGACAGTTTGGTAAACGTCTCTTTACTGTGATACCCTGACTGTAATAAGTACAGTTGGCCAGTAGATGTAGATGTAGCTTTTTTAAAAACAAAGTGTATAGTCAGATGTCAGGATCTGTAACTAAACCTCAGACCTCGTTTTGGAACTATTTTTGATTGATTTTACTTTGTTCAGGAAACTTCATCGCAAACCTAAAGGAAGCTTTAGGTAATGATGTGATACGGGTCAATTACCTGGGAGACTGGGGCATGCAGTTTGGTGAGTGTTATTAGTGATCTAAATCCAATGTATATGGATTATATACATAATATATATATATATATATTATATTTATATAATCCATATACATTGCAATATATTGAATAATACACATGATATCATATCTCCAGGTTCTTGCCAGTTCACAGCCATGTAAATGATATACACATGATTTTCACTTGTTGCTGCTGTGACTGTGTTCTTTGTCTATAAGCTAACACTGTGCCTGACTATATCTGTGTATCTGCAGTTCAGAGAAATCTCTTATTTTAGAATGTTTAGAATTATTATTTATTATTTATTATTACAGTAAAAACCCAAACCTGTTTAGATGAAAGAGAATTATTAGAACGACCAAAGTTTTTAAACTTGAACTTCATCCCTGTGTACTCCTCTATGCAGGGTTATTGGGGGCAGGGTTTCAGCGTCTGGGCTCGCAAGAGAAACTCAGGGAAAATGCACTGCAGCACCTGTTTGATGTATGTAACTGTAACAGTACAGAAACACACACACACATACACAGAAACACTTGTGTAACTA
>CM067511.1:17891385-18068885 GCA_034509495.1 Acestrorhynchus altus | reverse complement strand
GGAAAGCCCATGGTGCTGAATTCACTACACATGAAATTGGAGATAGTAACATCATCATCAGACATGATTGTATATCCTGTATATTTAGGTAAATGTAAACCTAAACCTTTTTTTTAGCAGGAAATGTTGACTTTTAATAATAAGTGATGACAGTTTTATCCTGCTGCTAGCAGTTTTTACAGAAAGGCAATGGAGACTTAGCTAGTGACCACAAAACGGTCCTTTAATTACTGAAGGTAAACAGGCTTCTGAGAAATTCTTACTGCATCACATCATACTGTGTTTTTTTAATGTAATAAGGACATACAATCACTGACTGACAAGCTTTTTACTCTTGTAATTACTTCATTTTCTTACTGTGCAGTGGTTGGATGTGCCATAACTTTAGATTATGACTAATACTAGCTCTAGCACTGATAGTTCCTCAGGACTGTTTTACCAATTAGTGTATCTACATGTTATTGTACTAGATTTAGCTTTTTATTGATGAAAACACAAGGGATGTATATTTCTGATACTGTGTTACTGCTGTAACTGTGTCCCTTTTTGGTTGTTGCTGGGTTTTAAGGTAGTGTGTGTGTTTGTTGAATTGCCTTTACAGGTGTGTTCATGTGCCGTTTGGGCTGGTGGTGGGGATGAGTTCACGGCTAGGTGAGGTGGTGCTGTTGGAAGATGTTCTGAATGAAGCTCGATACAGGATGCTGCAGAACATGCAGGAAGCCAAGAGTAAGCACATAAGCGCAGACACACACACACACACACACACACACACACACACACACACACACACATACACTCTGACACTGCTGAAAAGAATACAGCAATTAAACAGAATATGTCAAGAAGTTCATATAATTCATTAAATCACATGTTGATTTTCTAAGTTGAAATGAGACACATTCTCTACAGACAATATGTACATTCTTTTATTTTTAGTTCAGTAATATGGCCACACATTTTCATCAGATTGTATTTGCACAATATACACTCATTGACAAAAATAATGCATTGTTGGATTGCTCCAGATATGTACAGGATTACAGGTGTGGGCTGATTAGACACTGTATCCAGGCACGGGCACAAGTGCTTCCCCTGCTGTCCTGTAAAAAGGCTCTCAGGGGCTACTTTAGGTCAGGTACCTCTGGGTGAAAGACTGGTAGACATGCCACTACAGCGCACTCTATTTTGTCTTTAAGCTGGGCATATGATTGGACCGGGAGATTCAGAATAGTAATTTTAATGCCATTGCCTTGTTTACAGTGGTGTCATGAATGAGAAACCTGTACTGCAGTACACTGGAACCTTATCTTTAGCAATGAATCCAGGTTCTGTTTGACATCTGACAACCGTCGGGTTTGAGTATTGGCTTTGTGCTTCAATCCTTCCTTTTCTGTGGAGAGACACACTGCCCCAGTTGCTCTGGGGAGCCATTGCATAGGCCATTTACCATTAGTAGTGATACAAGAGACGCTAAATGCTTGCAATATGTGCAGCACATCGTATGGCCATGTGTTGCCTCTCATGGCAAGGCTTTCATCTGCCATTATATGATGCAAGTTTCATTTGATTCTTTATTGGTAAATTGTTTTGTCAGTGAGTGTATTTCAGGCTTTTAGAAATATTTATTTTTTTAATTGTTTGGAATTTGTTGTGTTGTAATTTTGTTTATACTGCAGTATGTTGTCTTTCCATAAAGAATATTACAGTATTACTGTGGTACAGGCCTTGATAGTTCTTTCTCTACAATTATCCCTCTCTCTCCATATCCCATATCCCTTACTCCCACTCCCACTTCCCAGCCTCTAAAGAGCTAACTGATCCAGAACTCACAGCAGAGCAGATAGGAATCAGTGCATTGATTATTCAGGTATGTCCAATTTTCTCTTACTTCATGTAGGTATGTCCATGTGGCCATGGTCAGGTCCTTTAAATATACCCTTAAGTTGTTTATGTATGAAATACATAGAAGTTGTTTATGTATGAAATATTTATCGGTTGAATAGATTAGATACTCAGTGCTGCTTTTCTCATTATCTGATTTGTGCTATTGTACTGTTTGCTAAATTTTCCTACCTTTGACTGAGATCTTTATCCTATGAGAAGTGTTTTAGCAGGTTTAGCAAGTGCTGTTGGCAACGGTTATCCAATAGATTTTTGTGTGTTGATGCAAAAGCTTTAAGCTGCTGAGGCTCTGCTCCAATATGAAAAAGTTTAGAATTTAGAATTTGGTGGAGTTGTTAACTGCACCAGTATTAATGCATGGAGACCTCCTGAACTCATCCATTGTATTATGTTTTGCTGTTTAATACTGGTACAACCAGTTCACATCATAATCTTAAGCAACGACATCCATTTGAATAAAATTGTCATTGTCTGCAAACATAGTATGAACACACCTAAACATACAGCACTGCCTCTGTGCAAACAGAATGCAGGCCTTTCCGAAGAAGCCCTGAGGATACGCCTGTTTGAACATGAGCTTCACTGTTGACTCGTTACAATTCCTAAAGCCAGTCTTTGTGTTTAAAGGCTGTTTGTTCAAGTGTGTGTATGTGTGTGTGTGTGTGTGTGTGGTTTCCAGGACTTTAAGGGTCCGCTGATTTCAGATTATAAGTTTGATTGGCAGAAAGTCCTGCAGGCTCATGGAGACACTGGAGTATTCCTGCAGTACACGCACGCTCGCCTGTGCAGGTCAGAGAACTGGATTTACTCTCTACACACATGCACACACACTCACACACGCAGCTGAAGGATCAGCCCCTTTACCTTTAGAAGACTCAGTTATGTCTGGTGAGAGTCATACCTTGTTTTTTCTGAATGCTTATAAAGTCTTTATTTTTGTTTAATAATTAGGTCGTAAAAACTAAAAAATAATAAACTAAGATTATTATGAAGCCACTGATAACATTATTAAATAGAGCAGCAGCGACCTGTTGCTTTCCCAATAGTGATCCCGCATGGCCCCTTTCTGAAGTGTTAATAACTCAATAAAATAGGTACCATCTCAGACCATCTGAGAAGACACAGTAAGATCCAAGCTTTAACAGTATGAGTAAATATTTGCTCACTGTTTGGCAAGAGACAAGTCATTGTTGTTCTTTTCATTTTAATGAATAACCACCTTAATAAGCATCTTATGTTTACTGTCTAATTGTCCTGTAAGAAATGTCATGAAAAAGGTCATATTTTACTAATTGAATTCAAAAATCCATTTTGCAATAAGGCTGTAACACACAAATATGGATGGATGTTTCTGGTTGGTGGTCTATTGTCAGTCCAGTAGTGACACTGTGGGATTTAAACACTGCAGTAGCAGCACTGGTGTGTCTGATCCACTGAGGATGCATTGAGTTTGGTGAGAAGGCAACAACTTTTGGCGCAATTATTAAAAAATGGAAGAAACAAGATGACCGTCAATCTTCCTTGGTCTGGTCTGCTCCATGCAAGATCTTGCCTATTGGGGTAAAGATGATTCTGAAAAAGGTCAGGAATCAGCCAAGATCTACACAGCCAATGAACATCTGGAGGATCTAGAGGAGGCATGGGAATAGGTCATGTGGCCAGATGAGACCAATGGCCAATAACTTACTTCCCTCAGTAAGAGCTTTGAAGATGGGTCGTGGCTGGGTCTTCCAGCATGACAGTGACCCTAAATACACAGCCAGGGCAACAAAGGAGTGGCTCCTTAAGAAGCTTTTCAAGGTCCTGGAGTGGTCTAGAACTACATACTTGGTCAAGAACTACAGTAAAGGTCTGACCTCTGTAATTGCAAACCAGGGTTTCTGTACCAAATATTAAGTTCTGTTTTCCTATTGTATCAAATACCAATTTCATGTAATAAAATGCAAATTAATCATTAAAAAATGAGATTTTCTTGATTCTGTCTCTCACAGTTGAAGTGTACCTACAATAAAAAATACAGGTCTGTCCATTCTTTGTAGGTGGAAAAACTGGCAAAACCGTCAGTGTATCAAATATTTATGTATATATGAAATATATAATATAAATATGAAGTATGATTGTTTTTTTATTTGTTCCAGCTTGGTGAGGATGCATGGAAGTGGAAATCATGCACACTTTAATCCATCTCATCTTCAGGATAATAGGAGCATCTCTATCCTTCAGCACCTTCTGAGGTAAGTGTGTCCTCATGATCTTAGTGAACCAGGAGTTTAGGAGGATCATCACCTGGAGCCATTATTGCTAAACATTATTGCTAATATTTCAGAATTGTTGCTAAAGCTAAATTCTCTTAAACTCATTGACAGTTGCTTATTCTAAGATATGTAAATTAGATTAGGTTATAATATGCATGAATATGTGTGTATAAATAATATCTGCAATATTTATTGCCTTATCTACCTTTCTGGTTCAGGTTTGATGAGGTTCTTCTTCATTCTGCATTGGACCTGCAGCCACGACACCTGGTCAACTTCCTCATCACTCTGAGGTACAAACTGATGAACACATTGTTTAAATACTGTATGGATTATTTTACTGAAAAATCCAGCACAAAGTCAACCTCAAACTCCACTTTACCAAAGCATTTCTGTTCCTTCAGCCATCTGGCGTCGTCTGCTCACAGAGAGCTGCAGGTTAAGGGGAGCTCTGCTGAAGTGGCTCAGGTAAAGACATTAAGATTATAGATATTAATGTTATTAGAACTTCATTCTGGATATTAATGTTATTTGTCAAATTTGAACCATCTACAGCTCAGTTCAACATTCTGAACTGGTTAATTTCATACTGATTAACATTTACCTGGAACTAAAATGGTTTTAACTAAAAAAATAAACAACATACGAAAGCCTTCAGTTTTGCTGCTATTCAGTGCGTAATTATTTCTTATTTGTATCTTCTGATTAATTATACCTTTTATCTGTCCATCAGGCCAGGCTCCGCCTCTTCTCCTGCACATGCTCAGTCCTGGCCAATGGGATGAAAATTCTGGGCATCACACCAGTGGAGAAAATGTGAATAAGTCATTACTAATTGTTGGAAACACTTTTTTCATATGTGTATATTTTATAAGTGACTGAATGGTGTTTTTTTTTTTTAGTAAATTAAAGATCTAATTGAAATTTGTTTTAGCCAATTGTTTCTTTCACTTTGAATTGGTTTGATTCTGATTCATTCAGTTTATGTCATGGTTATTTCAATTTCACAAATTGACATTTATGATGTGTGTATAAATATTAGTCAAGGCTTATTGTTTTATCTGTTAGACTATTGTGTTATATCATTAAGCCAATATGTCATACATTCTTAAGTGTCTTTAAAAGAAGAGTCAGGCATCGTGGCTCTTGTAAAATACTGTTTGAGTTTATGGCTTAACTTTGTTCACATTACACTCGTGTAAACAAACAAAACAAATGTAGTGTGCAAAATGTTATCAAGCTGAATTCATCCAGTTTGTCCACAGTGAACATTTCAAATCCTAAACATGATCCATATAATTGCTCTTATTTTCCACATTTTGAGTTTAAAGAGCAAAGGAATTTCATACTGCACAGTAACAGAACAATTCAAAACAGTGAGCCGATGCATTGACAAAAACAGTAAACAGATATCAGTATATCTGGTGAGATCAGTGAACTCTAAGCAGAGACAATTGTATCCAATACTGAACAATTCCATCCTTTAACTTCAGTTCTTTGTTTTCCACAGCTACATAACACAGAAGGATAAGTCATAAGAAGGGAATGGATTCATACTGAGAGTGTGTGATGATAATCAGAGCTCTATTTGGATCAGTAAGATCTCATCAACCAGATTAGGATGAACAAGAATTGCCAACAAAGCAAATAATAGCATGAAGTAAAATGTTAATAGAAACATATGCTGATGAATATTCAATGGAGATATGCAGTTTTCTTTCCTACTGTCATTTCGCACTGAAACTCAATGTAATCTACAAAATACCACGATAATATCATGATGATAATCAATTTCCCCATTTGCAGCAGTATTTGATAAGGATGCTTCGGAATACTGCTGCTCTATAAAACCGTTTTTTATGCTCGAGCCAAAGTGTTTGTTATTTCTGCTTCTTTTGCCTTTATTAATGACGTGAAGCTCACCAATGTTGCTGCATTTACTTGACCTGTAAATGAAAATGATCTAACAAAACTCAGCATTCAAAGAATTTTATTGTCATGCTAGAAAATGCATGAACAGGTGTAATAATATAGTTCACATTTTCTTGTTTCTCTGAGTTTAGCAAACCAAACTGTGCTCTGAATGAACTCGCACTCACTCAGGCACAGAAAGAGTTACACCAGTAAAAAGCTCCCCAAAAATTAGCACCTTGCATGTATAAGGGGGTAGCAAACACGTACAAATGGCACAACACAAGGATAACAGGGCTATGAATACCTACATGATGGGATTCATAGATTGAGAAGAGGTGGTACAGTACAGTGAATGTCTCGGCTTTTTTGGAAAACTGGTTGCGATGCAGATGTTAATGATTTGAATAAAGGAGTGATTGGATTTGGGTGCACCAAAGGTATGAAGTATAGTATGAAGAAAGAAGCTGAATTTACATATTGAAGTTTTTGCTGTAGACTGGGATGTTTGGCAGACCCATATGAGTTTGTTTTGATGTTCAAAACACCTGCAAATTGGACACTACAGTTTTGGCTCAGACAAATGCAATCACTTCTTTTAGCCAGTGCTTTGTTCTTACTGATTCGTTCTGCTGGTTCATGCTGCATGCTCATCTGGGGACAGCTGCAGCTGGTCAGGAAGAATGGACGATTGATAGAAACAAGTAAAATCAGAGTAGGCTGTACACATGCACTGACTGAACTGATCACTACGCTTACCTTACTCAGCTCTAAGAAACAGACTATGCTGTTTACAGCAGAAATCATCTTAAGATTAAGAATTTACTGAGTGTATGTTGATACATTCACTGCCCTGTACTCTCTTCTCAAACTATGAATCCTGTCACACACCCTGCCAGTATTTGTAGACGTACCACCCTTATGCAACACCATCTGCAGCTAAAGATACTACCACCTTAAAATACACAAGGTCCTATGCTTTAATTATTATGTAGTATAATCAGTATTTTTGATTTTTTTGCATACTGCCTTGTTTGGCCCATATCAGCTTTGTGCATTCCTCCTTTAAATTTTGAAGATGGATCCAAATATCCAGCAGAGGCTCTTAGTCTTTCTCTTTTGAATTTGGAACAAACACTCATACACTGTTCACTATGGAGTGAACAGGTCATACCCTCACAGGACGATGGAAAATCTGTTTTGTGTGTTTGGCTCTAGTGTCTAACTCCAGTCTTGGTTACTTTACAGGGTTCAGTGGTTCATAAAAAATTTAAAAAAAGGACACTTTCTACTGCTGTGCAGTAAAACATGCTTATCCACAGGCGAATGTACCCTTATTAAAAACATTCAACAGGTTTGGTTTTGATGAAAGTGCTGTACTTAATTACAGGGATAATCCAGCATTTTTCAACCTGATGTCTTCTACACCTATACAGCTGATTACACTGTACCAGTAAAACAGTAGTATCTCATTTGAAAAGGCTAAATAGTCATTTTTCTAAATGCTGCATTCAAAACAGAAAGGCATTATTACAGGAAATTATCACTTTAATGATAATATATCATCACATGTCCAACCCCTTATTGCCATGTGGTACAAAGAGCTGAAAACCTGTTGACTCAAGATGCTTCAGCATCTGCCCGTTGACTGATTCAGTATCAGCAGGTTTTCAGAGAGCAGTGAAATCACTGTCCGTGGGAATGAATCATAGGCTACATATGCAGCAAACATGAAAAATCAAAGTAACATTATTCAGTGACTCCCAGTTGATCAAGACATGTTTGGTATCTGAAGTGTGTATCTTTAGATTACAGTGGGACATGCTAGGCAATGTTAACAAACACTGGACTTGGATGGTTACTGACCTCATCTCGGTAAATAAACATCGTACTTGATCTGCTTGACATTGAGTGAGTGTTTCCAGTTACCCCACTGTTCACCTCCAGGGTAAAAGCTTATTTCTTTGTTTCTAAAATAAAGTCAGTCATACTGTATTGTAAAACACATTGATTTGACTAACAAAAAAAAAAAGATCTGAATGGGTTCAGAGATGCTTGTGGGTGCTCACAGATATGACACAGGTGACACTCAAATTCCAGTGTTTGTCAGCAACATTAACTGAGCATCTCCTGTTGTACGTAGTATAAGCACACGTCAGGTCCGAAACATCTGGGCGTCTGAATCTAGGGGTCTGTGATCAGTCATGATCAAACTGTTTCATTAAGCTGAAAATGTAGAAGCATTCCTTTAATTATTAAAACATGAAGTTGCTGGAAAAAAAAATGAAATGCATTCTTTTGTCATCCTCCTCCTTTGGAAAAGGCGTCGTTAGTGAAATGTCTGGCACGTCTTCATGTTCCCTTGATGGAGTAAGTACACACTGAAGAAACAGAGCAGTGTTTTTTCCACAAATCCAGTAAAAAAAAAACAAAAAAAAAAACACTGGAAATCTGGAATCTTTGTCCAGGAAATCCCACTGTCTCTGTTTAAAGGGGTTCTCACACTAAAGTGAGTTTTTCTTTGGCTGTCTTGTTGCTGTCAGCTTTTGGCAGGATGGTAGTGTCCAGCTTGGGCAATCCGTACAGGTAGATGGACACACAGACCAGTAAAGCTCCTGAAGCGAAGGTCAGCGCTACAGAAGAGAAAAATCTTGTTTATTTGATTGTAGAAAAGCAGTCAAACAAGTCGTTTTTGGATAGAACGTCATACAAATCATGAAAAAAATCTCATTTAAAATAAGAGCTTGATTGTGTATTTTGTATGCTCCTGAAACAACAACTGCTCCAGCTCACAGTGGTTATACTGGTTGACCAGATTAGGTCTTAACCAGTCCCAATTATGTTTCCATTTGACTGTCTGCCTAACAAGCATGACCAACCTGACCATGTTAATCAACCACTATGATCAGCATGACTAAGCTGTTTTACTAGATAATCCCTCCCCAAACTCAAAATGGGGAAATAAAACAAAACAAAAAACATGCTCTGCTGGTTAAGAGCTAAGCTGGTCATGGTCATTATGGTGTAATAGCATCATATTTACAAGGCACTGTATATAAAGCTGTGATGGGGAACCTATTTGACAACAATACAAACAATACTAATGTTCAACAATAACAAAACAAAATCCCAATGACATTTACATTCAATGTACATAACGTTTAAAAAATTAGAAACAATGTGCTGATGTATTCACCCCTTTTGCTATGAAGCCCCTAAATAGTTCTGGTGCAGCAAATTACCAGCAGAAGTCACATGCTTAGTGAAAGTAAGTCCATCTGTGTGCAATCCAAAGGTCACATGATCTGTTGTTATAAACACACCTTTTCTCAAAGGCCCCAAAGGCTGCAACACCATTAAGCAAGAGGCATCCAGAAAAGAACTCCAGGAAAGGCAGGGACAAAGTTGTTGAGAGTCAGGCTTGGGTTACAAAAAATATCGAAATCTCTGAGGATCCCCCAGAGCACCATCAAATCCATTATCATCAAATGGAAAGAACATGTTACCACAACAAACCTGCCAAGAGAGGGCCGCCCACCAAAACTCTCAGACCGGGCAAGGACGGCATTAATCAGTGAGGCAGCACAGATACCAAAGGTAACCCTGAAATGGCTACTGAGTTCCCAAGCAGAGAGTGAAGTATCTGTACATGTGACCACAATAAACAGTCCATGTCTTAGAGCTGGGCTTTACGAAAGAACAGCCAGGAAAAAGCCCTTAATTACAGACAGCAATCGGAAGGCTCATGAGTTTGCCAAGTGGCATGTAAGAGACACCCCAAATGTTTGGAGGAAGGTGCTCTGGTCAAATAAGACCAACATTGTACTTTTCAGCCACAAAAAAAATGCAATTTCTGGAGCAAAACCAACACATCACCCCAAGAACACGATCCCCAGAGAGAAACATGGTGGCAGCATCATGCTGTGGGGATGTTTTCCAGCAGAACGGACTGGGAAACTAATCCGAAATGTGTAAATGTATTGGGATGTTCTACTCAAAGCCCAGACTGTAATTGAGAATCTGTAGTCAGATTTGAAGATTGGTGTTCTCCTGCAGAAACCATCTAACTTGAATGAGTTTTGCCTTGAAGAATGGCAAGCTCATACTGACCTATCCAAAGCAAATTGCAGCTGTAATTGCCACAAAAGGGGCTCCACAAAAGTACTGACTTTAGAGGGTTGGATAGTTATGCACACTGAAGTTCTGTTATTTGGTCCTATTTGTTGTTTGCTTCATAATAAAAATAATCAACTTTAGAACATGCCTAAATTTGTTGGCATGTTCTGTAAATAAAATGAAGCAAATTCTCAAATAATC
The DNA here is from genome assembly GCA_034509495.1 of Acestrorhynchus altus. NCBI lineage: Eukaryota > Metazoa > Chordata > Actinopteri > Characiformes > Acestrorhynchidae > Acestrorhynchus > Acestrorhynchus altus. Next base: position 18,058,500 of record CM067511.1, on the reverse strand, counting down.
CATTTTAATTCCAGGTTGTGAGGTAGCAAAACACGAAAAATGCCAAGGGGTGTGAATACTTTCACACTGTATAATAGCTTATGCCAGGCTCACATTACATGGTTTCAGGCCCAATGTTTGAATAATTAGCTGTTTTAGGATATTGCAGACTTGAGCCCCAGTTATGAGGCAAAGGGACGGTCACTCTGAGCTGAATCAGTCGCTACATTTGAAAGAGCATCATCAATGCCATGCAAGTCCACTACAAACATCTGGTCAGCAATTCTAAAATGGGTATTGTCAAAACCTGGTAGTGTATAGAGGACCTGCAGCAAATGAGGGCATAAGACAGGATGAGGAGAAAGGCATTGGAGGGGGCGTGTGGGGGGTTTGTCCCGAAGTGTGAAAGAGTAATAATCTGTGACTGTTTCACTGATCAGTTGTTTGGTGTGTAAAACACAACAGCTGAAAGATTCCTGATTACAAGCCAAGTGGTGTAGTGTAAAAAAAGTCACGAAGAGTGAACCTGGCATTATAGAGCAGATTTTATGTCTAAATGTGGGCAAAGCCTTCGAGACTGTAAGTGTAGAAATAATTCAACAATTGAACAAAATTATAAGACTGTATAAGACTTGTTTACTGGTTTAGGGGTTTAGTGTAGACGTTTCTAATAAAGTGGACACTCAACACTGTAGTTCTCTCTCTGTGTGTGTGTGTGTGTGTGTGTGTGTGTGTGTGTGTGTGTGTGTGTACGCGAGCATTCTGTTTTAGGACTCACTGATCTGCAGGCCGAAGAGGGTGACTGAAGCAATGGTGGACAATACGATGGCTGCAGCAGCACTGAAACCCTTCATGATGTTATCGGTGTACTTCACCACTACTGAGGTGTAGAGACCACCAACACTCGCTAAAACTGCAACACACACACACACACACACACACACACACACACACACACACACACACACACACACACACACACCCACACACACACACACACACACACACACACACGGATGCATGGACACACGCATGCAAACACATGCACACAGGGGTTTATAAGTCCAATTACATTCTTCTCAGAGAAATGAAACTCCCATCACCACCTGTTATCTGTGCACAAACACAGAATATAAATATGCATATAAATAATATATAAATGACATCAATCAACATTATTTCTTTAATTATTAGCGTTTGCTCTTTACTACATTCAGTTCTTTAACATTTATTCACTGCACAATAAAATGAATAATACTTTTTATAATTATATTTATAGTGTGTGTGTGTGTGTGTGTGTGTGTGTGTGCACTCACAGATGACGAAGCAGACCCAGGGGGTGTATCCATAGAAGAACCCTTTCTCCATCACCTGCAGCCCATCATTCATATAGACTCCTGCCAGTGTCACAACAATGCCTGAGAGGTACATCTGAATGTTCCTCACCCACAGAGACGTGTCAGAGCTCTTCAGCACCTTCTCGAAGTACACACCTGGAACACACACAGGCACACATTTATTTTATACTAATAGTATGATTTTTTTTGCTAAATGCAGAATAATGCAGTCATTCAAACAATTATACACTCATTATTAAAAAATAGTTGCCCCCAGAAGGAAGTCAATGTTCTTCAGAAGATAAAGGTTACCAGGAACAATAAACTATTAACAGTTTTGACCGATTTAGACAATATTTATTGAGCTGCACATTCAGAAGTACTGTACCACTGTACGGTGTAGGGTGTAACACAAACGTGCCAGATGAGTTGTAGAGGAACCTAATGGTGTCTGTCCCATGCAGCTTGAATAGTCTCACTCAGGTCCTGCAGATTTTGTGGCAGGACTGATGATACTATGTTCAATAGCATCCCACACATTTCCATCAGGGATCGCTCTGACGAGGTGACTGGTCTAATCACTGAAGATGACTCACTGCCACTCCATGACTCCACAATCAGTTGATTCCTTCTGGGGGATTGATGCTATTATTATTATTATTATTATTATTATTATTATTATTATTGTATCTTTTCCTAGTTAACGATGACCCACCAGCCAGAACTGATTAGGTCCTAACCTCAAGCTCTTCTGCCCCACCTGAGAAGGACTCCAAGCTCCCCTGATACCTGTCTACATTGGCTCTCCACCTTCCACCTACTGGACCTGGACTAGTTTCCCACACTGTCATGGACTAGCTGCTCACCCACCATCACCATCTGTAGAAATCTACTGTTAATATTATGTCCACCAGAGGATTAACATTACTTCAGTACCTGAGTAATAGAACAGAGATGAAGGGGTCCAGTGTCCCCAAACTATGTATAAGTAGTTTGACCAGAGGAGGATGGGTCCTCCCCTTGTGAGCCTGGTTCCTCCCAAGGTTTCTTCCTCCAGCTGAGGGAGTTTTTCCTTGCCACTGTCACCATGTGGCTTGCTCACTAGGGGATCTGTCATTTATACTTTGTCTCTGTTTTAACCTTTCTTATTTATTTATATATTTATTTATTTAATTTCTGTGAAGCTGCTCTGTGACAACTTCAGTTGTGAAGAGCGCTATAAAAATAAATTTTTATTTGATTTGATTATTATTATTATTATAGTTTTAATTGTTTTTATTATTTTTTTTAACTTACTTAACAATAATTTTTTATGTATTATAGGTCTAAATATTAGGTTTATATTGTAACTTTAGCCAACAGAAAAAATGTGTGTGTTTCTTGAGTTTAGGTTAAACAAACATTAAGGTACAAAGAAATAAAAATCATCAAAAAACAAAAACATAAAATACAATAATGGTCTGATGGTCAAGAAATGAGAATCTTCCAGAAACGTACTGCACTTCTAGCTGATTCAGAACCGGCCTCACCTTTAGGCCTGCAGTGTAACAGACGAAACAGAGTAAAACACAGTTCATACCTGCAAACCCAGAACACAGCACTGCTACAGCGACAGCCATGAAACCAAGAAATGGGTTCTGCTCCACCTGGAAAGATGTTTAAGAGGCACTAATTACACATCAGTGAGCATTAGTGGACTTGTTTTACAAGACAAGATCACACTCATGACAATAGAAGTGAAGGAAACTCATTTTGACATTATACTTGTTCTTTAAATAACTGAGTAGAGTGACGTTTGCAGAGCCTGGTTCTGATAATGTGGACAATCTAAGCGGGACTCTACACATATTTTTATCTTGTCTTTTTATCTTCTGTCCAAAGCCTTAAGCTTCATGCTTTTGCTGAAGGTCAATTTGACAGATAGGCCTGAATCAACACAGCGCATTTTAACAGCCTGACCTAACTGCTGCCAACATAACCACCATCAGCACCAAACATGAATCACTGAGTATCTCCCGAGAAGGATTCAGCTCAGTGCTATGTATTATCAGTGTTCCCAATGAATTATTCAGTAACCACTTATTCAATATCTACAGTAAATTGTTCAGCATCTACTGTGATTAATTCAGTAACTGCTATAAATGTCTCAGTATTTATCATGAAGTATTCAGTATCCACAATTAATCACTCTATATTCCTGTATGACATATCTACAGGGTTCATACACTTTTCTAAGAATAAATTTCCATGATTTTGCATGAGTGATCCATGCCTTTGAGGCACATTTTAATGACTATACTAACGTATGTGTAAACATGAAAAATAAGATTTAAAAATCCAGTTCAAAATTCCACAGTATATCATAATTAAAACGAATGACAAGCCAATTGAAAAAATAAAGATTCATTTTAAGTCACAATGGCAGAATGTTTAACAGAATAAACTCTCAAATGCGGAGAACACTTTGTTGCCCTAATGAACAGAAATAACTCGGCAGCCACAGTGTAAAAACAAAGAAGTCAATCAAATTGTCCAGTAACACGGACTGATTTCGAAAGGCAGCAGTTCATTTCTTCAAGCTTCTCATCGATATGCTTTTCAATCTGATGCTTTCTTTTCTTTGGCACTATGCTGGAAAATGTTGGATTGTGTGAGGAAGGTTACTTTTCCTGTAGCTGCTGCTTTCTCTGCAAACTCATCGGCTGATTTCTCAAAGGCACAGATTTCAGTCTCTGTCCTCGTCCTCTTCTTTTTAAAATCAGCAAGTTCATCCGTGAGGCCTTTCCTCTTCAAGTCAAAAGCTTTCTTCTCTATATTCTTTCTTTCTTCTCTATATTCTTCTGCTTCGCTCTTGCAGCTGAAAGTTGACCTGTACCTTGGTTATGCCTCCTTACATGGTCAACAATGAGCCTCTGAGCCCCAATCAATCAACCTCTCCTTTTGGTTCTACACAATCAATTCTTTGTTAATGGAAAACCCTCTATTCACACTGGCTTGTCCATGAGACAAAAGAAGTAGGCTCTTCACCACATGCCACCCTTTGGAGAATGAGGGTCTTTTTCCCCACTGTCTCATACAGCAGACTGTCTACTCTGTTTCGGGGTCAAATTCCCTGAACTTAGCCTGAAGAGCAGCTGAATCACAAAACTCTCTAAACTCTTGGGTCGAGGCACTGCATGCTTCTTACTAATGTGTGATGCACTGGAGCCTTTTTCAACAACTTCTCAAGGAGGGTGAGCAAGAGTGTCTTGCAGCCCACCTTAATCTCTAGCCTCTCCCTCTCTGATATCTCTTTGAAAGACCTGAGTTGGTTCAGAAAGTAAGCACTGTTAGCGCTGCCTCATCGATGTTCGGCAGCCCTGTGTCCTGGTCTTTCTCAAATGCATATATTTTTGGCATCTAAAAAAGTCCTGGAGGGTGGCACGGTGGCGCAGTGGGTAGCGCTGTTGCCTCACAGCAAGAAGTTCTCCCTGTGTTTGCGTGGGTTTCCTCCGGGACTCTGGTTTCCCCCAGAGTGACTCTAAAGTGGTCCTTTGTGCATGCATGTGTGCGCCCTATGATGGATTAGCCCTGTCTAGGGCTGTTTCCCGCCCTTGCGCTCAGAGTTGTCGGCTGGGCACCGGCTCACCCATAACCCTATTCAGGAATAAGTGGTTCAGAAAATGGATGGATGGTTAAAAAAGTCCTGTGCAGTCCTCAAGTTGATCACCCTCAAGCATCCCCAAGCTTTTTTTGCCACATATTGTTTATGCACAAAAATGAGGACAGTGGGACTGAAGATAAAATTCAGGACAACAGCACTTAGTATATTCAATTTATCACTACATACAAAAAAACGACTGTATAATGTATAACTAAGACACAGAGATACTGTTTTTGATCCTGCAGGGTGTCCTGGGTGTCAGGTAAGATATCAACTCACCTGGACTTTAGTAAGTTCTGCAGGTTTCCACTGGACGAGTGTGACTCCAGCACACAGCATGAAGACAGAGAACCACTGCAGACGGCTGAGTGAGCGGTTCAGCATCAGCACTGTACACAGTGCAGTACAGGGGATCTTCAGCTGGTATGTCACCTGACAGAGATAAAGCAGCACTCAGGATTACAGTTTAGTGCAAGGCACCATTTTGTGGAAGCTAATTCAGGTCCAAATAAAGAATCTTTAAACATGAAGGGAAGCACAGAGCAGAGTTCATCTATATCAACAGCTGGAAGTCTTATTCATGTCTGTACATGTAGTTTTTTAAATATTTGGTTTAAAACATATTTTAATAATACTTTAAAGAATCTTCAAAGATTCCTAAAGTCCAACAAGAATTTAACTGCTTTGTATTTTCCTAATCAATGAGATGAATTCGCTCATTCATTCTTCCCACCAGACACAAGGGTATGCTTTTGTTGGAGTAACTGTCTCTACTGTCCAGGGAATACTTTCTATACTACATTTTGGAGCATGAGTATTTGTTTGCATTCAACAAGAAGAGCATTAGTGAGGTCAGGATATCGAATTCTCACCACCTCATCTCATCTCCAACTCCCCAGAGAACACCTCCACTGCTCCACAGCTCAATGCTGGAGGACTTTATAACCCCTAACCCATGCCTGGTATTAAACATAGTGCCAACACATTCATGAAGATCCTATTCTATGACAGTATTTCTCTACAGGAATAAGACAAGCCGTGTGTGTGCATTTGCACATCAGTGTCAGCAACAGGTGCAACTTAAAGTAGCTGATGCATTTATTAAAAGCAATGTTTTTTGTAACTAAGTCTATTAAGGTTTGTACCTGGTAAACCGCTGCATCCAAGTTGCTTAAGGCAAGAAAGGCCATGTTGTTCTGGATGGCATAAACCACAGATGGCACACTGAGCTTTAGCAGCTCTTTAGGGCTCTTGAAGGTGTGCTCCACTAACGTACTCCTCAATCGGCTGAATCCTCCCGACTCTCTGGGGAACAGACACAGAAATCCGTTTAACATCTGCATGATTATTATTCATTTATTACTCTTAATACTCTAAATTATTCAGCATCTGCTATGAATCAGTATATGCTATGATTTACATTGAATTAGTGCAGAAATGAAATAGAATTTAATGGTTAAATACAGAATGTAAAACTGACCAGGGCTCAAAATTTTAAACACATGATTCCCACAAGTCACTTACATCAACAGACTACACTTATGAATCAAAGGTCAGTTGTAATGTGGTCAGCTTGATGCCTCACATTACATGATGACTCTCACACACACACACACACACACACACACACACACACACACACACACACACACACACACACACACACACACACACACACACTGCACAAGCCACAATCATTGCTACCTGTCACAAAGGTTAGCAAGAAAGGACAAAGAAATGTGTTATCAGTTCATGTGTCTTATTGACACCCTCAGTGTCAATCAATCAAACAATGAACAAATATTGTCTCTGTTGAAGCAAAATCTTGAATCTCCAAGATCATCTGTTCAAACGTTAGTTATTGTAAGCATAATGCGTTCCCTTCATTGGCTCCCTGTAGCTGAACATCAGATTTAAAACCTTGATGCTGACCTACAAAGCCAAAAATGGTCCAGCCCCTCCATACATGATGGCAATGGTCAAAACTCGAGCTGTACCAAGAGCCCTTTGAGCTTCAAGTACAGCTCGGCTTGACCCACCATCTCTCAGAATGCAAGGAAAACATGCATCCAGACTCTCTTCTGTTCTGGGACCAAAATGGTGGAATGAACTTCCCCTGGGAGTCTGAACAGCTGAGTCCCTCACTGTCTTCAAACGCAGACTGAAGACTCATCTGTTTCATGAGTATTTAACTCCATAAAGACATTTGTGATCAACAGGATCTAAGCGTGAGGAATCTCTAGATTCTAGTCTTGCCTACCAGCAAAGGATATTCTGAGTGAACAGCAAAGCACTTTGTAAGTTGCTCTGGATAAGAGTGTCTGTTAAATGCCACAAATGTAAATGTGAATGTAATTAAAAGTCATGTTTAGGGGCGAGAAGCCACTCTGCTGAAGTCTGGAGTAAAACCCAAGAACCACCTACATATAAATCCTGTCATGAACTGAAAGCTGCTGTAACACCAGTGTCACAGTCTACAGTCATTGTAGTCTGAGCCGCCATTCAAGAAAGAAGCCACTGATACATGTTCAACACCTTGAAGCTGCTCACTACATGGATGAAGCAAAAGCCTTCTGGAGCCAATGTTTATTGTCGGATGAGATAAAAACATTTTGGATAAGTAAAGACAAACTTTCTTGTCTTTACTCCTCTTTTTTATTCCACTGGAAAAAAAAACACACTGCTATTTACCAATTCTGCCAAGATGAGAGTACAAATATGCGGCCAGTTGTTATTGTGGTTGACTGCAATCAAATCCTCATCAAAGCACTGTTACAAGTGGCTTCCCAGAAGAACAAGACAATGTTCCTATTCTAGTCTTGTTGTAAGAAGTGCTGGAGGAACAGGGTGTCTGCTTCTGGATGTAGAGTAGGAGTGTGTGGAGCGTGTCTGGATGAGGAGAAGTGTGTGGAGAAGTTATGTTGTGTGTTGGTTTTACCTGGTCAGCATTCCAAGACTCAAAAACAGTTTGATGACCTCGGTGAGGCACACAGCGGTGGTAGAGAAGTACAGGTCTGAGGACACTGTCCTGGTGTATCTCAGGGCCACTGTGTAGGCAGCAGCCACCACAGTCATCACCACCAGGCAGTAGAGCTTAAACATCACACTCACTGGCTCTGACACACAAACACAGAGGAAATCACCAGCTAGTTTTTATACAGCGTATGAAACGGGTCCTTCTCATCAACGCGACAAAGATCACATCACATCTGTTGTCTTTCTCATTTCTGAGCAGTTTCAGTTTATTTATATTGATTTTTAAGTCACATTTTCATTATTGGAACAACATGATGAAAAATATCAAATTAATTATCATGAAAAAGTTTCATTTGTGTTCATAATTTGTCATTTCACATGCAAAGTGCCACCTGAAGCCTGAGTGTGGCTTATTACTCATGAAAATCAGAAATCCCAACACACGTTTTTAGAACATTTCATTTTGAGTTTGAATAAATTATTAATCCACAAGTATCAGCCTTGAAATATGTCTCTTAAAAATACAATAGTATCCAATATTCCATAAAAGTAAAAAATCAAAATTAAAATTATACAATTTATATTACAATTATATATAATTATATAATAATACACAGATGTCTTTAATCTGTGTGATGACGCACAGAGGTCCTCCAAATATCAGCCCCATCAAACTCATCTTTATTTCATTACAGAATGTTTCTCATCACACTTTGTCCAAAACATATGTTATCGTTGTATCTGGGGGAGACTGGTCTCTCATTCTGACCTTAGTTACAACGGCAATTAATAGTGTGTGAAACTACCTCCACCATGTGTGAAGGCTGCACTTTTTCATGGTTAGCTCTCACTGTGAGTTGTTGATCTGCAGCTCTTTTACATCCACCAAAATGGAGACTCACAGAATATAGGAGTGAATTCTGTCAAATCTACACAAAACTCTACAGGATACTGTTGGATTAGTCTTGGGAAATATGTCCCAATGCTGGGACAATTGGTAGACAGTTTTGCTACGGCAAATGTTTCTAAAGACCTTTAACAGTTTTCTGTTCCTCTGCCTAGTTTTTTACTACTGTTCTCTACAATGATTGTAAAATGTGTTATACAAATAAAAATAATTACTATTATTTTAATTACTGTTTAATTAGTGTAGCTTGGTGGGGTTACTAAGTATGAACAAGATGTGTTAAGATAAGTGATAAGATAATCTTAAATGGTAGAGAGTCTTCATTGTGACACTCGGCTAGCTCTTTAACAATTATCTTTGTGCTTAGATGCTTCTGGGAAATTCTGAAACTCTTAAATAAAAGTGCGTTAACAACCTGCACTGGCAGCAACTGGCTCCCCCAATTTTAAATACAGTTACGGCCACTAACACAACAAGAACAGAAAGGTACAGATGAGACAATGTCAGAAACACAGTTTAGACAATGGCAAGCCAGTCTGATCAATATAAATCCAGGTTTTTAGTTCATATAATGAGACATTCTAGTCTGACTGACCTCCCTGACCATTCGCAGTTTTGGTCATCTTATGTTCCCACAGCAATGTTACCTACTAATCTTATAAACTGTTTCTGTTTCTAATCTTAAAATCTGTTTCAGATCCAAAACTATCTTTTTTACATTGTGTGTTTGATGACTGACTTGTGTTGTGACGGTGACAGAATTCACTCCTGTAATATGTGAATCCCCCTCTTGGTGGCTGTAAATAGAGCCACATGGTGGATTTTAGCACATACACATCATTTTAGGTGCATGAATAGTTTACACAAATATCAGAGACAAATCACATTAAAAAGGTGTGTGAAAATCAGATTTGGACCACTTTTCCTCATGTTGGGCCCAAGACAGAACCTCATGTTGGCATGCTGGCATAGAATAACTACTTTTGTAAAGAAGCTGTGTGTGTGTGAAGAACCTTGATATTGACTTTCTTAAATCTTTAAAAGGTTCTTTCTCTCTCTCTCATACACACACCTTTCACAAAAACCAAAGAATGTGTTTCGGGTGGACACAAAATTGTTTGCTGTAAACTCACAGGACTGTCTTGATGCGACTTTACTTTGTTCTTCATTTGAATTTGAAATTGAATTTATGGCTTTAAAAAGACAAGCAGGCCTAATCCAAAACTAACCAGAGTCTAATCTTTAGGAGTACATTACAATTACATTTTTAGCCTTCCCAAACCTAAAGTTAGGAATCTATGGAATATAATATAAATGTAATGAGAAAATGCTGAACAACATAAAAACGCTGTCTTTGCTCGGTCATTGTCCACATAGCACAATGAAATATAAAGTAGCTGGCCTCTCTTACTTAGTCACTGGTCCCAGCCAGACTTCTATGGTCCTGGAGGAATCCCTGCCCTGCACATTTTAGTGCTTTTCCTGCTCTTAACTCAAGCTGATTCAACTAAATCAACTCATCAAGCCCTTTCAGAATTGCAGCTGGTGTGTTAAAGCAGGGAATCCACAAAAGCGTGCAGGTCAGAGGTGCCTCCAGGACCAGGGTAATCAAACTTTAAAGCGTGATTCTCAACCCTGGTCCTGGAGGCACCCCTTCCCAGCATGTTTCAGTAACTCTGAAAGGGCTTTATAACGAGCTGATCAGTGAATCAGGTGGGAGGGGAGAAGGGACATGTCTAAAACGGCAGGGTAGGGGTGCCTCCGGGGCCCGGGTTGTGAAACGGGGCTCTAGAGCCCCCACTGCTCTCTGAATCGGAGCCTTAAAGGCTGAAAACACTTCGTTCTCATTGGCTAGATGTGTCACACTGTGAACTCACCGTTCGCCATGGCGGCCTTCTCCTTCACTGTAATAGTTATGGCTTCATAAATAAAGCAGATGTCACCATGTCATCCTGAAAACAGGCGACATCAAACAAATGACGTTAAAGACCGCTGCCGAGACACTGCCGTTGAGGGGGGGCTTCATAATAAAAGTCCGTATTCACGAGGCCTGGGCTTTAAAATAAAAGTTTCGAGTCAAAATAAAAGTCTCAATCCGCGCTGTGAAGATGAGGCTAGACATTCTGCACGCTTTTAATTTGTACATGTAGTTTATTTTGTACACGTTCTGCAATAAAGGAAACTCCAATAAAAGGAATACAAACCCATGTGAAAGTCAACTCATTTTAGATTATGCTGGATAATCCAAACCCATGATCTATAAATGCACTTTCAAATAAAAAAAAAAAAGAGAAAAAGTAAAATCCCACTCCCAATAAATTAAATAATGAATATCTGTATACTTGGACACTAATGTACAAGTCACCAGAGAGCTCGTTTTATTTTGTTCAAGTCAGCCAGCTTTGTGTGCCGGCCTGCAACAGAAATTCCCCGCAATATATGTGAATTTATTCTAGCAGTCAGAAAAATTGGGGACAAACAAACCAAACAAAGATCATTTCATACGTCTGTCTGTTTTTGAAAACTCTGAGCAGACCTTTTTCCTCCTCTGTTTCTTGTATGAATCTCCTGGTGTTTTTTAAAGTGGTCAGCTCGAGAGAATCTTTTCCCACACTCTGAACAGAAGTGGGATTTCTCTCCAGTATGAATGAGTGTGTGCTTTTTTAAATGTTCATTCCGCCTGAAACCCTTCCCACACCAGAAGCAGAAGTGTGATTTGAGTCCAGTGTGAATGTGTGAGTGGATATTTAGCTCTTCTGTAGATTTGAACTTTTTCTTACACTTGGTGCAGTGGTGTGGCTTTTCTCCAGTATGAATCCTTTCATGAATTTTGAGCCGTCCTGGTCTTATAAATCCCTTTCCACACTGGCTGCAGTGGTGAGGCTTCTGGTCAGAATGCGTGTGCAGATGCTCAGAGAGCTGATCAGTAGTTCTGAAGCTCTTCTGGCAAACTGAGCAGCAGTGCATTTTCTTCCCAGTGTGAATTTTCAGGTGAACGTTCAAGTGTCCAATCTGGGAAAAACTCTTCCCACAGTGTGAACAGTAGTGGCACTGTGCAGGGGTGTATTTTAGGTGATCCATTTCTCTTCATCAGACTCTGCTGGGGTCCCCTCAGATTCTTTAAGAACCATGACAAGCTCTGTTAAAGTAAGCAGACAAACAAACAAAACATAAGTGTCCAAATTCATTTGCACTTAATTTTGATCTTTGAAAGCTCCCTGTATGTTTTTGTGGGATACGTGTTCATGTTTACCCAACAATTCTTCAAACTTTTTTTTCCATCCCTCAGAGTAAAAACACAGGAAGTCTGAGATGTAAACGAGCTCAGCTCTGATTGGCTGTATACTGTGTCCAATTTAAAAAGCAGTCTGAGCTGAAACACTCATATCTTCAGTGTGAATCAGTGGTACTACTGCTGCTGTAGGCTACTGTGTGCGACATCAACAAATGGTTCAAAACAGGCTGTTATGAAGCTTATTAAAATTAAATTTTCATTCATAAGTAGTGGCACTACAGCAGTGAGTAGTGGCGGCAGTAGTCAGTAGTTATTATTCGTCAGGACTGTAATTGTAATTGTGGGCTGTAATGACGATAAAAGCTCCAGTAAAGATTGTGGCTGATCTACATTCTGATGAATGGTGAGGTTCAGCTCAGTCAAACCGAAGACAGGAGAGGAACCCGCAGTTACAAACGAATTTAATCAACATTTACTCACAACCTGCTCACCGGCCTGTCTCCACTACACGCTGAGCACACTCTAACTGAAAGACAAACTTTATAGGCTTGTTGGAGATGAACTGATGCCCCGCCACGGCGGCCAGTAGCCCACGGTTGCCAACTCCTCAGTAAGGAAAGTAGCCATTGGCTGTCCTAGAAGTCGCTAAATGACGTCATCGCCTAATTTGCATAATACATGTTTTTGAAGCTGTAAAGGAATAACGTTGTGGGAGAGAAAAAAGTGAGTAAAAAACACCTTAAATATGTTAGAACTGCTATTCTACGTTCAATCCTCCCCCTTTATCTTTAGCAGAGTTACTTTTATTTTGTTTGTTTTTATTTATTTATTTGTTAAGTTTTCTTTAGTTTCCAACCTATTATACACAAATTGTTCTGGTTCACAGAAAGAGTAGGTCGTCTTCATTTTGGTCTTCTGTGGCAGGTTCAGCTGAGGGAGCCGACTTAAATGAATAAGCAGGTGATGTGCCAAAAAACTGCAAAACATTATCAGGCAGCTTGCGCTCATAGCAAGCCTCACCAGACAACCTGAGACCATATCGGATAAACAAGCTTGAGTTAAGGGTCTCCAAGGACATTCGATATCTTAGTTTGGTTTTTACCACACTCATCTGGCTGAATAGTCTCTCAACTTCAGCATTTGAGTGTGGCAAAGACAACACAGACACAGCAGTCATGGCAAGTTCCTAAAATGGTTTGTTATCAGCTGCATCCCTGAAATTCTAAACCTCGCTCCAGGTTTTGTTTCATTCCACTTACTAAGATGGATGGCACGCCATTGCTGGACAATCTTGTCTATATCTGCAGGAGAGTAGCCAATGAGCTTGGCTATTTTTTTCTATTTCTAAAACTGACATGTACTGCAATGTGTTGTGCTGTGTTGTCTGGCAGTCTCACCCTCAACTCATTAGTGAGGGAGATAGTGAAGGCTACACACCGCTTACGGACATTGTTCTTCTCCTCAAGTGAAAGGTGGAGCTCAGCTGCCTTTGACTCAAAAAGCTAACCAAGGCATGGTTTGGGACTTATGTATCCATCAATTGGCTCTTTGAGTATATCAGTATTTGCCAGTGGACTCAGCACCCTGCTAATTACAGAATTTATCAGACTAACCAAGCTGTCAAGAAGTTTAAGAGGATCTACCTGCTCTCCCTCAAAAGCCTTGATGGCCAACTCTACCTCACCCAGCACTGACTTCAAAAAAGTCAGATACAAGATATTTTGAGCATCACTGTACATGGAGTGTAAAACCTCAGCCATGTAGCAGTGTTCACTGGACTTGGTGAATGCAAAATGCAGTTTAAGAGCTTCCCACTGGTCCAAAATGCAGACAACCGCTGGTTTAATGGAGAGCCAATGTGTGGCACACACCTTGGTTATTTGTAAGGGTTTCTCCCCAAGTTGATGGTCTCATATATGGCTTTGCAGGCCTCCCTGTGCTTTGGAGACACTGAACACCAGTTATAAGTCTCCCGTACCAAGTACTCCACACTACAGGGGATGGTGTCATTGGAAGCATGACTTACAGCAAGCTGCAGAGAGTGACACACACAACGAATAAGAGATCTTTGAGGACATATTCCTCCTTCAGCACTATGTGGACCCCATTATTAATCCCTGTCATAACTGAGGCATTGTCAGTCCCTATCCCCAGGAGTTTCTCTTTTTAAGACAACACTTCTCCAGGAAAGCCACAACAGCTCTGGCTATAGATCTTGCACCTCCTCGTTCCAACTCAAGAAGCCCCAGAAATGTTGAGACAATTGTGTGTTTGGTGTCAGTAAATTACCTTTTCACAACCCCCAGTTATCTGTGGACTCATCAAGGAGGAGGCTGAAACTCTGGCCGCCCACATCTGCAACCAACCTTTTAAGAAAGTATGGAGCCAGAACACCATTAATCATTTCTGTGCACTTTGTTCTGTTCATTTTGAAGTGAGTAGCAGCAGTGGAGTCTGAGAAAGCAGCTTTTCATGCTTCCCCAATGTGATCACATGCCAACATGGAGCAGTGTTCAGCAATAGCTAATGCCATGGTGGTCAATATTTTTTACTCATAAACAGCAGCCTGCTTTGGACAGAACTGTTATAAGGCTTTGGCTTTAGAGTATGTATTTGAGTTATCATGTGTTTTTTATATCACGAAGTTTAGTAAAGAAATCAGCCTTACAATACAGGCAGTATGCCCGTGTATCACCTCCAATAAACGGCTTTAACCAGCCTTCGAATTCAGGCTTTGATTCCCACTCCTTCCTGTATTTGTGACGATACAGTTTAGACTGAGACATGATGAGCTAGCTAGAAAGAGGCACACACTGTGGACGAGGTGAGTGTGTGAATTCTGTGAGTGACTGACAGACTGTGAGTTAAATGCAGTTATTTTTTTTCGCGTCACAATGAAGACCCGTTTATATTCACGTCCCGCTCTGCAAATACGGGGCGGGGTCAGTGAGCGGCCTTGCGCATGCGCAGTTCATTTGCAGTGTGGACGTGGAGCGGTGTGGGTCTGCTCGGACTGTGAGACCGCTCTGTAACACGGGGCGCCCGCCCGCTGCTCGCTGAGGACAGTAACTGAAGATCATGTCAGAGTCTCCAAAAGTCTCCAATAACACCACAAAAAGTCGCTAGTCGCTTAAAAACCGCCAATAGTCACCAATAAAATAAAATAAGTTAAAAAATAAAACAATAATAAAATAAGTTGTCAACACTGCAGTAACCGCTTACCGTCGGGCAGGCTTGAGTACAGTCGCCCCTGCAGCCCAGATGAAGTATGGCAGGAGTTAAATAAAAAAGGTTCTTAAAATAAATAAAAGGTTCTTGGTTCTTGATGCCTAGTATTTGTTTTCCAAATCTGTAGGTTCTGTAGATGATCACAAAGTGCCAAAGCTGTTAAAACACATTTTAACAGAATGTAATATTTTAATACAGTAGCTCTGTCGACAGAAATGGGCTCCAAATGTTTTATTTAAATTGATATCGAAATGCCGAGTAATTTACTCAATAACAACAGCAGCAATAATAATAATAATAATAATAATAATAATAATAATAATAACAATAATAATAATAGTTGTGGTTTATTGTTAACACATTATTAATGATTATTATTTTTATTATTATTATTATTATATATTTAGTATTTTAAATAATGTTTGTAAAGTTTACAGGTAAAAGGGGCTTTAAGCGGGTAAAAAAGCTCACAGGTGCCCGCCCTAATCTCACCCCAATACCCCCACCCAAATCTCACCCCAACACCCCCCGGGTGTTCTCAGGTCTTCCTGCCTTTGGGGTGCATCTGCATTGTTCCGCACATTTCTCTCTACATCTTGTGCAGTCAGGACTCAGTTGTCTTCGATGTTTTCAGAACTTCTTTCCTCTACTAATAAAAAGTTTTTACTTCTTTGTGCTCAAAATCCTGCAGGCGGGTGCAGTGCTGTAACCAACAAGAGTACCTTCTATTCTTTCAGCCAGAAAGCCAATCCACCTAAAATCAAACTAATTCAGTCATTCTAGATTAATACACTGCTTACCTTGTGAGGTTAAATATGAGATGAAACTTGGAGGAGTGTCTATTGTGGGATGAATGAGCCAATGCAATGATCTCAATGAGGACAGTGTCAGAGAGCAGCAGTTTAGTGGGTAGCCAGGTTCGGAGATCAGTCAGGATAGGGCATGTCATATAATTTCATACATGCATCAGAGGTGATAGGAGCTGAAAGAATGACTACAATTTGACATTTAGTTGCCTCTGACAGTTTCTTACATTCTCGCACATTTGACCCCATGTCAATGATGACAACAATTATTACTGGGCGTGAGAATTTAGAATCAAATCAAATGATTGTATGCTAATTCCAAATAGATATATCAAAAGTATATGAGATGGACAACTTTGTACAAAAAAGAAGACATTTATTGAGACAAACATTAACAGTCGGCATAAAGGAGACATTAAAGGTAATATGATTTCTACCATAATTTGTGTTGATATCACATTAAATTGGTCTTTGAAGGTTATGAGAAATGAATCAAAATAAAGAAACACGCAATTAATCACCACTTCCGTTAATACAACCACAGCTGGGTAATTTGCAATATATACTCCTTATTTACAAGTAATGAATTCTGAAAACTCTTTCCTCCTTAACAAATTTCCAAAGCTTATGAATATCAGCAGTTGAATCAACTCATAATGCTTTTCTGGTGTAAAATGTTGGTGCTATGAAGGAATGCATGAAAAATGATGGAGAAAATGATAAGAGCACAGAGAATGTTAAACATACAAGGCATAAAATGTGTGTACATTGTCACAATAGAGGTACATCACAGGCTTGTTGTTGTTCGCAAAGATAAAAACAGTGTAAAAGATTGATTTATGGTACAACATTGTTTCTAAGGTCCCAATATGGTACCTTTAAGATACAGGAAACATAAGTGCAAATGAATACGGTACAGTTATATTTTCAAACCACAAGTATTGAAGACTACATTTGGTACTTTTTCGTGTGGAAGTTGCACCCTGTTGATTCATCAGCATTTTGTAATGTTGACTTGGGGACTCCAAAGCATCATTTGGATTTGGTCACAACTGTAAGCTGCAATACAAAGATAATGATTAGTTATAAAGAAAAAGGTTCACTGGGATTTTGTCATTACTAAAAAAGTTGGCTGTTATCACAAGTATGGTAAAAAGGAATCATATTAAACAGCCTTCTCTACCTTCCAGTTATGCTTGCCAAACCGAATTTCATAGCTGTTGTTGGGCAACAGATCCGAGATCACCAGGAGCTCTTGTCCATTTGGCCACGTCACTTTCTGCTCCTGTGCCTTGTCTCCATCGCTCATTTTCTTGTAGGAAATTGCTTGAGATGCTGCCTTTATTGATTGTCTCAAGGTGATGCTGCTTTCGCTCACATCTACCACCTCTGGCTCATATTTGTTTTGGTAGTTGACGTAGTCCAAATGGCAGTTTGTATACAGTCTCACAGCAGCACCTCGAATGTAAGGGTATTTAATATAACTGATGATGGACAAGTTGCGATCAGCAGCACCTTTACAAAAGAGTTTAAGAGACTCTCTCATGGTCTTTGAGATTTCAGGAGATTTGTACCAAGGCTGAGACTTGTCTTTGACAGGTGGAGGTAGATCACAGGGTAAACGTTCCATTGTAGTGAACTTCTCAGTGTGCAGGCAAACATCGAGAGAGCTCAAGTAAAGGTCATCTTCTCCAAGAGAGGTGAACACGAATGCCCACACACTTTTATTCTTAGGGTCAAATAGTACTTTGTCAAGGTCTTCGGGAGAAACGATTTGGACATCTGGAACATTAATATCAGTTATATAAGATTTGATTATGCTAATTTCAGTCTCCCTCTCTTTCAGCCAGTTGTCCATGCTGCTTTCTGAAAAGGGCGACTCCGCATGAAGTTTGAACATCTTTTCCAGCCTATCTTCTTTCTCTGCTCCTTTTCTGATTTCAGGAAGGAGTAAGAAAAGGTTCTCTTTCAAAATTAGTGTGTATTTCTGAAGGTTCGTTATGAAAGTCTGCATGTTCTTGATGACATCTGTGGCCTGTATGGAGCTGCTATCTTTAGACACATCAGTCGCTCTCATTTGAGCAGTGGCCAGCTGCTCCATTATATTCTGTATTTTAATACAGTTCTTTTCACTGATTTCATGCTTCAGCTTTGGAACTGAGGACATGATTTCTCTTAATGGGACAAGCCAGAACTTCTTAGGCACTGCTTTTTCCTTGTTTGACCCCAGTAGTTTGGGGAGGTCTCTGTAGACTTTAACTGCCTGCTCAAAGTTGACAGGGTTCTCTTCCAGATCAAAATCACCATAAAAGGTACAAGCAAAGCTCTGTACTTTCTTCTTATCTTCTTCTGTCATTTCAACCTTTCCCTCAGCATTGACACTAATGACACTAATCTTGTTCAGCATAGATGTTAAGTTTGCTGTGATTAATTTTTTATGTTTCTCAGTTGTCACTGTATCGCTGAACACCATCAGAGCTTCTGCACCATATTCCACTCCAGTAATGACATGGGTGGCACTTAATTTATGGATTGGCCTTTTCTTCCCCATCTGGCTCAAGTTAAGATGCTCAGTCTTGGTCATGACACTGTACTGTATAGTTGCCCTGCACTCATGCGTTGAAGAGGATCTGTCATTCAAGTACATGGATGAACCCTCAGTCTTTACTAACCCTGCATGTAAACTCGCACTCAGAGAAGAGCTAATTTGTAACAGCTTTGTTTTTTCTTCCAGTGAGTCAGTCAAAGATATGTTGACAAATGTCTTTGGCGTCTCAGTCACAACCGTATTCTTCTCTATGTTCTCCATGTCCCACAAGTAGACCCCTAAAGCAAGACAAAGTTATTATTAAGATTTTTGTGAAGTGTTTTAGGTGATAAGCAGGGAATAACAATGTACTCATACCTGGAACGTAGGAATCATTGCGGCAATCATACAACATCCCCAAATGAAGATGCCTTCCAACCGCTGCAACAGCTATTGATTTTTCAGTACTTGTGTCACCACGTCTCAGGAAATTCATCCTAAAATCATTCAGGATATACTTTGCATGATATTGTAACAAATGTACAGAAAACTAATATATAATTTTTTGTGTAATCTTAATTTACTGCAATCAAGTATATAGACAATTTTACACTTGTGTATAAAGTTTATTTTATATTGATGTACTCAGGTTTTTGTCAGGTATTAAAAAATATTGATGCATAATAATAATAGTAACAATAATAATAATAATAATAATAATAATAATAATAATAATAATAATAATAATAATAAAAAGTCCTAGACATTCTTACTATTGAAATATTCTAAAAAGAATGTGTGAATATAAAGAATTATAAAAACAACTCACATTTTATCTGCTTTGGTCCACTATCATCCACCTTCTGTGGTAACTCTTCAGTGAACTGCAGTTTATATATTGTGTGTATTTAAAACCATTTGTGTTGACAGCATGGGGAGTGGCATTACATGGTGGTAAATATACGTGTTTAACACTTCCAACTAAATGAATGTGTTTACATTGTATTATTGGTATCTCTGTCTTTCAGACAATAAAATACAACTTGGTCTATATTTATGCAGGTACAATAAAGAGTTCTGAACCATTTTCCCAATTTTATTCTGTTAATTTTGTTCATTCTTCTTGGAAAATTGCTCTACAGTACCTTGCTTTTTACCTATTTTGTTACCTTACATGCATTTAAATGTTTGTTTTTTTATATGTATTGAACTTTTAATCAATTTAATCTTAAATTGTATGTTATACATCTGCACAAAATACTTTAAGTTGATGTAAGTGAAATGAGAAACAATATTTATTAAAAAAAAAAACAATTGCAAATAAAAATGTGCATATGTATTCACTCCTTTGCTATGAAGCTACTAAATTGTTTTGATGCAACCAATCACTTGCTTAGTGATAGGAAGTCCACCCATGTACAATCTAAGGGTCACATGATCTCTCAATGTATATACACCTTTTCTGAAAGGCCCCAGAGGCTGCAACATCATTAAGCAAGAGGTACCACTAACAAGACAACATCCTAAAGACCAAGGAGATCTCCAAACAAGTCAGGGACAAAGTTGTTTCGAAGTACAAGTCAGGGTTGGTTAATAAAAAATATTATGGTACCAAAAAAATACTGCCAAGAGAGATCAGGCAGAGAGGCAGTACAGAGACAAAGGTAATCCACAGTAGCATCCCACAGATTTCAATCAGGGATAGGTCTGGCAGTGCAGCTGGTTATGACTTAGTATTTATGTCTTCACAGCAAGCTCTTCAGACAGCAGCAGTATGTGGACGAGTGTTGTCCTGTAGGACCACTGGTTGCTGGTCCTCATTAATGTACTGTTAGGCTGTCAAAATGTCCCTTTGATGTGTGACACATGACAAAAAAACATTGGTTTTGGTGCTAACATTTCACTGCATGTATAACATTTCACTGCATGTTGTACTGTGTATAACTATGTGCGTGACGAATAAACAAACCTTGACCGTACACAGACTTTTTAGTCATCTCCACCAAGACAAAAGCAGGACTCATCACTGCCATGCTGAATGACTCTATCAATCTGACTTGACACTATTGCAATTTTCAATCAGTTGAATTTTTCAGGGTGCAACCTTTTTGATGATGAGTTTAAATTCAAAACATTTGTAGTTTTCACAAATTGATATTCTAATTAAACGTAATTAAACTATCAGGTCCATAGTTTGCTGACGAACCCTGTGCAAAACTCAGTTGAACATGTACAAGTAAAGAACAAATGGTTTATTTAATTAATGTAATATCTAAATACTGATGAAGAAGAAATCTTTTCTTTTTTCTTTTGCTTGTTTGTTTGGCAATTTGAACTACAGTTCATGTATCTACCATGTAAATGTGCTCAGATTTTACCGGTAAAGGTGCTTTGAATTTACTGCAGGTGTAGAGGTCTACAAATTGTATTACCCTACCCTACTCTATTTTATCAGATCCATAAAATAGGACCAAGTAGTTCTATAATTACAGACAGTAGTCCATCTGTTTCTCTGCATACTTTGTTATCCTCCTGTCATTTCCCCCAGAGCACATATTATTTGGGTGGTGGCGGCGGTGGTGGTGGTGGTAGTGATGGCAGCAAGTCCATGACAGAGCAGGTATTATGTGGGTGGTGGGTCATTCTCAGCACTGCAATGACACTGACATGGTGGACATGGTGGTGGTGAGAGAGAATTTGTTGCAGCCTAAAGATGCCTAAACGCTCAGTCAAAATGCATTGGTAATCATATCAATAATCAGATAAGAAATTATATCAGTGGGATTTGAGTGTTGGATTGTTGGAAAATTGGGCCTCAAGGTGTGTTGACCCACTATGCCAAATTGCCATTTTTATATTGCCCTGCTTCTTACATTTGTTTTAACTGGTGATCTTGGAACTTGCAGTTGTACAGAAATCTGCAGGAATCTATAATCTACAGCTGTAGTTTGTCATAGAAAAGCAACCAGCTGTAGTCAATCATGGGGTGGGAGTTAAGAGTCCTCAACCATGGCAAAGTAAAAGACATTTGATATGACATTTTAGCACCACTGAATGAATAATGTAAGTGAATGTGTGTATATGTTTTACATGTATATGTTATATGTTTATTTAAATGAAATGAAAATAAAGCTGATATGAGACATTTGTTTGACAGTCACCATATATTTTATAAAACCACATGCCATGGTATCACATTGCATGATTACCACACAGGAAATCCTAAACTTAGTTGTAAACTCCCATCATACAATCATAAAATTGTCTTAACAGGTAGAGGTGATGTGTTCAGATAGTAAAAAAGATTACATTCCTGTATGTATTTAATACAGCTTGTCTGCCTTTCTGACAAGCTACTCTTTTCTTCCATAGAGCTCCCAGTACAAACAGTACCTGTCAGACTTCTGTTTGCAGTTAATGATCTGTTTTATTAATCTTCAAGTTAAACATTTCCTAGAGAAACAAAGGCATTCTAGTTGGGTAACAATACAAACAGTATTGCACACTAAGTGGGGTTGTCTTCCGCTGGTCAGTGTGGTGTGTTCCTTCCAAAGTATCCAGTCTGTCAAAGGATAAAAATAATTAGAACTTACACTTGGTAGCTGCATTTACACTGTTTTGGTCTAATTATGATACAGATATGCACAATTAAAAACATTGCTGAGTTTAAAGTTTGGAGTATTAAAGGCCAATGTCTGGGTTGAGGGTTCATCAGCTAGTGGAACAGCTGTGGAAAGATCCAGTTTTTGATGGTTTGACTCTAGGTGTCCTGTAACTTTTGAGCAGTCTGTCCTGGCTGTGAGTAGAGAATACAACTTCTCAAGCGAGAGCAGGTTGAGCCTGATGATCTACTTTGCTGTGCTGACACTCTGGAGTCTGAATGTGTTGTGCTGGGTTATCAAGCCAAACCAGATAGTGACAGATGAGCAGAGGATGGATTCTACAATAACTCAGTTAGAAGTGATGTATCAACTCCTTAGGCAATTGCCTTTTTCATGTTTGAAGCAACAGGCAGCCACATCAAGTCCTAAAAATGATGGTATCCAGGAATCAAACCTATGATTGTGTTGTAGTGTAAATGTAAATGATGAAGGGATGAAATGTAATATTATTCTATCTATTTCTGTAAAACATACGTAATATTACTTTAATATTAATGTATGTGTTTTTACCACAACATATAAACACCCCAATTAACTTTAGGACCTGCACCTGTCAATAGATGGATATGTTAAGCAATAAGTAAACAGTCAGTTCTTGAAGGTGAAGCAGGAAAAATTGGCAAGTGTAAGAATTTGAGCCACTTGTGATATCTAGATTACTGGGTCAGAAAATGTCCAAAAAATCATGCAGATCTTGTGAGGTGTTCCCCGAAGGCAATGACCTGTACCTTACAAAACTCGTACAAGAAAGGGCAACTGGTGAACAGGCTCATGGATTCCTAAGTCTCACTGATGAGGTCCATTGAGCCCCCACCTCACAACATACAGGACTTAAAGGATGTAATGTCTTGGTGTCATATACCACAGGACACTTGTCTTGTCCATGCCTCAAATGGTTAGATATATTGTAGTGGCACAAGAGGCACCTACTCAATTTTGATGTATGTTCACAGTATCTAGCCACAAGTCATTCAGTATGCTTGAAGTAAAACTAGTTCCACAGAGAAACAGATACAATTCAGTTGGTTGATCAACATCCTTGTGGTTTTTCTCAGGTGTTAAAGATGACTTTGTTGATTTTAGCTGGAAGTCAACCAACGCTTACTGTTCTGAAACGGCCAAACAAATACAGCCCCATCCTTTTAGTGTTCCTCCTAGTGTTCTTTCTGATATCCACTGTCATCTTCACTGGGTCTAGGTGTTCAGGTACAGGCTATTGCAGCTTCACCAACGTAGTTGAAGTTCAGTTTAGAAGACAATGAGGCTAGAAAAGTATGTTAATAAATGATTTTAAATTGTGCTGGGTAGACCTTTATAATCAGGAAAAACAGTTAATGAGCAAACTGAACCAATGTCTGCTCTGGTGTGTTGCTATTGAAGTTATATAGATTATATATAGATTATATAACTATTAGAAATGAAATCCCTCATTTTACTGTTGCCAGTTCTCTAAGATTTAGAAAGAGATCTGCAACCCTAACATCAAAAGAAACTTATTTCATTTTCTTCTTTCAGTGTAGATCCTAAATAGATTTTTGGCATAATAGCAAACTATGTTACATTTAAACTCAGTGAGCACTTTATTAGGAGTAATATTGAAGCGAATACTACTAATAATAATGAATACATTCAAGTCATATTATAATGGCAATTTTTTCAACACTTTGCACACATTTTACTAAACTCCACTGGCAACACTGGATCACTCTATAGTTCTATAATTACAGGATATATCTGTTTTTCTGCATTCTTTGTTATCCTACTTTCACCCTGTTCTTCAATTGGCAGTGAATCTGAAGGGGTGGTTGTGTGTTAATATATGTCATACTGGTATGAGTGGATCAAACATGGCAGTCCTACTGTGTTTAAACACTCTTTTCACTCACTGTCTGTTCTGTTTGACACTCCTTGTTTTTGTCACCCTCTAGTCTTTCAACGGTGCATAAAAGACACTGCCCACAGGATGCTGTTGGCTGGATATTTCTGGTGAACTGTTCTCAGGCCAGCAGTGACATTGAAGGGTCTAAGCACTCCAGTAGCATGGTTGTGTCTGACAGGACAAAAGTTTGTTTTTTGTGCTTCTTCCACAGCAAATATGAAAAAGGAAATGCAAACTAAATGTAGGTTCATGTGAATATGTACAGTTGTTCAGATACAGGAGGTAGTCAATTTAACCAATTGCTCAAATCTGACACCCATGCCTGAGACTTTTTTCTTTTAGAAGATCTCAAATGGGTTTTAATTAGTTAAGTGTCAGTGGAATTCTCCTTTTCTCCTAAAGTTTATAGACATAGGTTGGCTGGTGTACACTCTTCAGTTTGCTGTTTATATATGGGTTTTAGGCCTGTTGTAATGTATTGCATTTAGGCAACAAAGATACATGATTAGGAATTAGCATAGCCAATCCACTTAATAGCATATTCCTCATGAACAGAAAACAAGAGCAAGGACCAAACCCAAAACCCCAAGTGCTCTGGAACTTCTACTGCCACCATAGTGTTCCTAATCTTAATAAAATATTAAATAAACAGCATGGCATTCTATCATTGACAGAAGATTTGTTCAATTGCATAGAAAAACATTTAATTCCAGTTCATATTCCACATTACAACCTGCATTACTGTATAATGCTGTATAGTTACATGCTATCTGGATAGTGTAATTACAAAAATCAAGCCTGCTTATATTTAAAGTGTGAATCTTAAAGTACAATTAACAACACCCAGAAATGCGGGGTTAACAACAACAACAACAACAACAACAACAACAACAACAACAACAACAACAAAAAACATTTTCATTGGATTGTTTGTTATATATTGATGTGAAGTCATGTTCAAGTATGTTTCATGACATCTCCTACCTCACAACATCTCAGGTTCTTGAAACAGCATGTGTTACGGGATGCGATAAAGACTAGGGACAGGTAAGAGCGGATATGGTGCACAGTTTAAGTCTTACAATTCTCTCCTAAACATGCAGTAATTGCACTTTGGTTAAATTGCCAGCTGTGGTGTGGCACAACTAATTGAATCTCCCCTTTTAATGTTTGGATCCATGTCCATGTCTGTGACAAATCCACCGCCCATCTCGGGGAACACCAGCTTTGTTGCTTTTCACAGCTGGATACATTTTGCACAGGGCAATGAAAATTAATTAAAAATTTGTTAATCTGCTGGGATTCTTTTGTTTATTTGTTTTTTTGTGTGTGTTCTGCAGGGAAATCACACTTCTGACACCAGTGTAATGTCGTGGTCACATTTGAAGCTAAAACACATGAATGTGGCACATTGAAAAAAGCTTATAATCAGATTCAATCACAACTTTAAGTATTTACTAGAACTGTTCAATTAAAATCAAACCATGACTATTTCTGCTCATGCAGATATCCTGCCATGCTTCTTAGAACCTGTAAAAATACTATGAATAAGGTGAGAAAATAAACTTGCAGACACACGAGAAACAATGAGAAATATGAAACATTTTACACCGAAAATTAAGAGAAGAGTAGTGACACAGTCTAGTCTAACAAAGTGTGTTTCTTTAGCTAAAGCTACTTCAAGTTATCAAGTAACTCAGCTGGTAGGCAAATTACAAACTTTGTAAATTTGCTACAATTTGACAAATGTCAGAAAATATCAGTTACAAAAATACAGTTTACACTATACTATTTCAAAATAGTATTCATAATGTTTTTAGTTGAAATAAAACACTATAATGCATCTGTCTGGGTGTCCAGTCAGTAGGTCTATGGGTTTCTTTCTTGCTATTAAAGAGATGAAGTCTTTAAAATCCCAAGAATCAATGCTAAAATTCTCCACTTTTATTATCTTCCTCAGTTTGGTAAACAAGTGCCTGGCATCCACTGGCTCCAGCTATTATAAGATAAAATTCCCTGTTACTGTTGGAATCCGCAGCCTGGTAGAGAAGCCCTTGGATTCCATAAGCTCCAGCAAACAAGTGTCCAGCTATTTGGCTGGTTTGATCACCTCCTACAGGACTCTTTTTGCATGCACTATTTATATATATTGTATATGGTAATATAGTCTCTATATTATATATTCTTTATATTTATATTTATATAGTGTTTTCTTTACTAAATTATTATCTCTTTCTACTCTTTTCTGTATTGTACTGCTGCTGGAACCTTAATTTTCTTGAGGGAACCCTCTCAAGGGATCAATAAAGTTCTATCCTATCCTATCCTAAAAGGGACACTGAGCCTCCATCAACAGTTAGATATTTACGCTTATCCTACTGAAATGACCTATTGGTGTAGGTACTGAAATGAACTCATACATTATATAACTTGTCTATAGATATATCTAAACTGAACTGCAGAATAATGTTGATATAATGCAAAAACTTAACCAGTCAAAAGCCTTGGCAAAATACTGCTTACTATCTTACAATGATCTGACCATTTGATGGAATACTACTGTGCTCCCGTCATGTAAATGATTAGATTAGGGTTGAGTCTGTTGAGCATTTTTGTTTTTACTTACTGTACTATCAGTATATAATATAATTTTAGATTGAAAAGTACTGTATCAATTGTCTACATCTGTCCAGCAAAGAGCAATTAGATTTTATTTAATTATACTTTAATGAGTTTAGTGGACACAGATCAAAGTCTAATAAAGTTTTGGAAAGGAGCAATTCTCCTAAATTTGCTGCCAATTACAAAACTTTATTAGACTTTGAAATGAGGTCCCACTTTAGTGTTTAAAATGATACACCTTCCATTCTGCTGTTCTGCCCTGTTCAACCGCTAACTCAAATGCAGAATCACTAAGGCATTTGAACATACCATGTGTATTTTGTGTTTTTGTTGCACATACTCATGGAACTCATTTTTATTTATTAATAAGGTAATCTTATCTTGGCCTCTAGGGGTCTGCAAATATGAACACACCTTCTAATGAATGCATTCTGCTACTTATTATGTGCTACAAATTTGCACCCATTACAGACACAGGTGTGCAAATACACACACAGTTCTGCCAAAAGAATATGGCTCTCTGAATTAGATAAAGACAAATGTATTAGCACCATGCCTGATGCCAAGTGTGGGGTAGAGGGTCATTAGATCTGTGGAGCAATGGAACTGTGTTCTCTAGATTAATGGCGATCCATCAAATACTTTTGTGTATATAATGTATAAAAATATGTAGGTTTCTGTAATTTTACAAAATGATGAATTCAAAATGGGCTCGATTAATTTACATATACAGATGGTGTGGAGTTTTCCATTGCATGATCCTTGTATAGTGTCAACCTAATTTGAGAATATTATCTTTCTTATGTGTGTGTGTGTGTGTGTGTGTGTGTGTGTGTGTGTTATGGCTGATTGGGTTGTATCATTATGAGGCTACTCTGCCTCACAGGTAAAGTGATACCTCACCACCTCTGGTCACTATAGTGACACAGAGACTGATCATGTGAGGATGAGTTACATTTAAACTCTCTCTTACTCCGAGTGGACACAGCCGTTGCTTGATGCTCACCTGGATGTTCTGTTTTGTCCTTTTAAGTTGTTCATTCTGTTTATCTGTTTTCTTTTTTCTTTGTGAATGTTAGGGGTGTTAGTGTGTTGCTCTCAGCCAGCGGAAACAGTTCAGTAAAATATTGATGCTCGCTCGCTCTCTCTCTCTCTCTCTCTCTCTCTCTCTCTCTCTCTCTCTCTCTCTCTGTGTTTCTTTCTTTCTTTCTTTCTTACTTACTCTAATGCAACACACATTCCGGGGGTCCCTGTACCCTCTTTACAACACGAACCACGGAAGACTCAAGTGGTGAGTAACATGTCTGTCTGTCTGTCTGTCTGTCTGTCTGTCTGCCTGTCTCTCTTTCTCTTATTATAATTAAAAATATATATATAAACACTGTACTACATGAAAAAACATCAACAAATGTTTTCATGGTTCTGAACTTTAGTTAGAACTACATGCTGAATATTGATTAGATTAGAACATATAAACATTCTGGATATTGATGTTTTTATTAGTATACTTTTTTATTACTTTCTAAAAAAATAACATCTTAGGACTCACTGGAACCTCTGGCATTGATTTCATTGTCATGGCTATCCTCACTCTTCATTCATGGGACAATGAAAACTTAAAGTAAAAATCCATTGATTGTTCAAATTTCTTTGCATATTTTAACTGTTAAGACATAAACATTCAGAGTGGTTTAGTTTAGTAGTTTAGTAGGTTTTCACTTTTTCCAAGAACATAAACTTGGTTCACTTTTCAAGCTATCAAGTTTATGGAAGTGAGACGTTCCTCAGTTGAAGGAGATTCCAGAGGAGCTCGCTTAAAAAGTAACATCTTAGGACTCACATACCTCTCTTGCATTGATTAATCTCAGTGCTCATAAGTTCACTAGCAGGCAAACACTCAAAAAGAACAGTGTATACAGTGCATACGGACATTATTCACAGCACTTCACATTTTGTAAATTTTTTATGTTTCAGCCTTATTTCAAAATGGATTACATTTTTTGTTTCCCTCAAATTTCTATACACAATACCCCACAATGACAAAGTGAGAAATAATTGTTTGTAATCTTTGCAAATATATATATATAAAAATATATATATATAACATAAAAATGTAAAATGTACATAAGTATGCACAGCCTTAGTGCCTTTGGCAGCAATTGCAGCTTCAAGTCTTTTTGAGAATGATGCTAAAAGCTTGGCACACTTGGCACCTATTTTTGAGAAGTTTCTGCCATTCCTCTTTGCAAAACCTCTCAAGTTCCATCATTTGGATGGGGGAGCATTGGTGCACAGCCATTTTTAGATATCTCCAGAGATGTTCAATCGCATTCAAGTCTAGGCTCTCACTGGGCCACTCAAGAACATTCACAGAGTTGTCCTGAAGCCACTCCTTTGTTATCTTGGCTGTGTGCTTTGGGTCATTGTACTGTTGGAAGATAACCCTTCCTTCAAGTCTGAGGTCCAGAGCACTCTGGAGCAGATTATCATCAAGGATGTCTCTGCACATTGCTGCAGTCATCTTTCCCTCGACCCTGACTAGTCTCCCAGTTCCTCCTGCAAAAATACATTCCCACAACTTGATGCTACCACCTCCAGACATGATGCTTGGCATTCAGTCAAAAAGTTTGTTTCTCATGGTTTGAGAGTCCTTTAGGTGAAGATGAGCATGTTTCTTCTGTTATATTTGACATCAGCCACTGCCTCTTTTTGAAGTGCTACATCCTCACTGGACAGCCAACACACTTGGAGGAAAGCACCAGGTCCCCAGCTCTGATTCAATGGCTAACAGCATCCATCTGACCAGCATCACATTGAGGGTGATGTCGAGAGAGAGCAACATCTATACACCCAGAAAGGCCAATTTCACTCTCCCGCTGACTCTGGCTGTTAGCAGCAGTGTGCTACAGTGCTACAGAATGCTGAGCCAAACTGAGTTTTTATTTTTAATACTTTTGCAAAAATTTCAAACAAACTTTTCTCACTTTCTCATCATGGGGTGTTGTGTGTAGAATATTGATGGGGAAAATAATTTAATCCATTTTGGAATAAGGCTGTGACAAAACAAAATGAAGCACTGTGAATACTTTCTGGATGCACTATATGGCATGAAAATAAAGAGGAAGTCACTGTTCTCTGAAAGAAACACTTTTGCCTGTCTGACATTTGTTCAAGATGACAGGGTTATGCTAGAAGTGTGAAAGAAAGTTCTGTGGATAGATAAGTCCAATCATTTTCTGGTTTAAACAAAAACCATTATATTTGCCAAATAGCAAACAGCACATTTGTTAAGCATGGGGTGAGAGTATAATGGTTTTGGGCCTCACTGCCTTGGGAGCAGAATTGTTGCCATTTTTAATAAACCTGTGATGTCTGGATAGTACCAACCAACTCTTCAGGAGAATGTCAGGGTCTGTCCACTAACTGAAGCTACACATAAATGGTTAAAACAGAAGATATTTAACATTTTCAAAAGTTAAACTTTCTTTCCTAGTTTGAGGATGAAATTTAAGATCTGATCACATTTTCAGTCAAATTTGTGCACAAATATAGAACTTTGTGGAGATAGATACTTTCTGTCAGCATTGGTTGCACAGATGAGCCAAAACCTTGATTCTACCCGACTAATAAGCTGTTGGTCCTCTGGATGCCATCACAACATGAGAACCATTGTCCAATTGCTATGTGTGTGTATATTTACACACTGAACTTTTTAAAATGTCTTTCAACTTGCCATGGCCAAGACCTGCTAAGTTCCTGTCAAGATCATCGTTCAATTAATTGTATATCAATACAAGTTATTGGAAGATAAGAGGCACTCAGTTGTGAGGAAACAGGTTTGGATGGTCAGAAACACCACCAAACCACAGGAATGCCATGAACTGGAAGCTGTTTGTTAAACATGTGGTGGTAGCATCATGCTCTTGGGTTGCTTTCTGCCCCCTAACAGACATATCTTTCCAAATTACAAAACTCAACCTTGTCAAAACTATGTGGCCTATACGTAACAGCTGGGTCTATGCCAGGAAACCAAAAACTGCCTATTCTGCCTAGATGAGTGCTCAAATATACTACCAGCATTCTGCAAGGAGCTTATTGGTGACTACCAAAAGCATCTGGCCAACTTGCTAAAGGATAAAAGTTAACCCAATATATGCAAAATATAAAATGTCTGCACCATTTGTAACTGTTAAAGATGTATACTATACAGGCAAAACAAATATACATACCTTTAGCTCCATATATTATTAACCAAATATGTAGTAACTGCATTACTGCAGAACTGTAATGTAGGTTAGCGGGAGGGATAGAGAGAGTGTGTGTATCTTGTTACAAAGTGCCGCCAGCTTTGTGATTACATCTCCAAGGATGACAGCATGAAGTGCCCCTCTGCTGTTCCTCAGTGAAACAGGAGACAAGCGACATTTAGAGGCTGATAAGAACAGAAATACTGACCCCACACACATCCATCAACAATCACACACTTAGCTACTGTGTGGCCATTATAGCTCTTTGTGCACTGCTTAAAGAGCTTTACTTCTGGGGATAGAATCACTTAATGACCCAAATAAGATCACTTTAAGCTGGAAAATCTCAGCCAGCGCCAGTTTGTGAGCCGGGCAGCTTTTACCGCAGTGTTTTTCTTCTCTGCATCTATTCTTCAAAACAGCCTCACTGCATTTTCTGTGCCACCTTTCAGCACAATTTGAATAAATATGGACCAAATCCCAGGAGAAGGGGGAAAAAATCTCACCCCCTGCATAATTGTTAATCATTGAAACTATACAACTGCAGTTCAAGTTCAAGAGTCAAAGAAACTTTTATTGTCATTCTATCAGTACACAGTTGAGCAGAATTGACGTGGGCTAGGTGGAGTATGGCAGAGATGGCATTGTCTGTGGAGCAGTTGGGACTGCAGTGGGTCCAGTAAGGAGCAGAGCTGGTTCTTGGTGTGCCTTATGACAAGCCCCATGAAGCACTTTGAGTAGTAATTGGGGCAGGACATTGGGGACTTCTTTGTCACAGGAAAGATGGTAGTGGTCTTAAAAGGATGCTGAGCACAGCTCAAAGAGATATTGAAAATGTCTGTGAGTACACCTGTGAGCTGCCCTACACATTCTCTGAGCACTCTGCTGAGTTTACTGTATGATCCTGGAAGTTGTAGCCTCCCTAATCATGTCCCAGTCAGTGTGTTTAAAATAGTTATGAAGAGTAGAGATAGCTTCTTGGGGCCAGATTTTCATCGACTGTATGTTGGAATGACCATCACAGAAATGTGATCTGAGTATCCATAGTCTGAACGGGCTTAGCCCTTTATGCGCTTTCAATGTTTGTGTAAACAAGATCCAGCATGTTAGCATGTTAGCCTCCCGGGTTGCAAAGTCCCCATGTTGGTGGAATTTATGGAGCACTGACTAGACATTTGTGTGGTTGAAATTTCCAGCAACAATAAAGAGTCTGTCAAAGAGTGGCATTACCATTAATGGTAGGAGCAAAGAAGATGAAGGTTCTGACTTTCAGACCAATTATAGGAAGCTGAGACATGCTATTGTCACCCACTAAACAATGGTGCTTCCGTGTGCACAGGTAGAACATCTGGTAATCTGCTTTGCTCACTTTGCCGTGGAACACGTGCGCCTGATTTGGATTCTGTCTGCGAGGCAGATTTCAGCACAGCACCTGGAACTCGCTGAACTGAAAAACTGATGGCTTCAGGCAGCCACCCTCTACAAACATCAGTTTAGCTCCAGTTATGAACTCTTACAATGAGCAACATGGCCTCTGTGCAGATTTGCTTTTAGAAATATGAAGTTGACCAAGTAATTTATTTACACTTCACCCTGCCACAAGTCGAGCTTAAATCATCATTAAACACACAGAACCTGCTGAATTAGAGACTTTTTGGGTATCAGGAGCAGACAAACCCAATTGGACTTAAGGCTGACCGGTTGGGAGGGGGGTAGAAGTTGCTAAATGAGAATCAAGCAACACAATTTTATGAATTTATATTTTTTGCAAATGTATTTACAAATGTGTATACATGGGTTTATGTATGTCTCTCTCTTTCTATCCAGAGCTGGTGCTGGCTACTCCAGCAGGAGGCAGATTTAGTGGAGAATCAGACAGCCCCCCAGTTTATCTACAGCTGTGGTTTATAGTGGTAATGGCTGGCGTGTCTCTGCTGCTGCTTGCAGTTTTTCTGGCTGTAGCACTGCACAAAGCACTCAACCGGCCCCCATTTACCCGGGAGAGACCACCAATTGTCCCCCTGCACCTACAGCACAGGAGTCCAAGGGCAGTGTACCCCCCCAGCAATTCCTACCTTGTAAGCACAACACACAACACACCTGAGACAGTTATATTAATTTATGTTAATTTACATCCATACAGGCAGTAAATTTGTAGCTTGTCTTTTATTGCACAGCTTACTGTGATTGGGTGCTGACTGATGTGGAAACAAACTCTTCTGTGTCAAAAATCAATCTTGACAAACACTCCTATTCAAAATTCATAATTTCGATCTGACTAGTCTAGATTGAATGGGTAGGCAAGAGATTTTTGGGCCATCACTGTTGCACTGCTTTTTTCAGGTCTATTGAATGGTGTTTAGGTCAGGTGATTGTGATTGCACCAAATAGATACTGGATTGTGGATTCTGAAATGTATTTTAAGACATTCCTATTAGAGAAGTCATCGATATTTGCTTCCAGAATATGTTGGTATGTAATTAAACCCATGTTTCCCTTTACCAGTTATGTGTTTCCTGTGTCACTGGCTGCAACACAAGCCCAATTCATTTGTTTATTGCAATTAATATACTTTGTGGCCAATATATATTCTAGAAATATCATGTTTAGGACACAGGAAAGTCTTTCTTCTCATTAGATTTTCATGAAGATCATAAAGGATAGCAATCCTTGCCCAGTAGAACGGTGCACTCACCACTTGAATTAGTACTAATCTTACAGAACCTTAAAGATTTTCATTAGCTGGCTTTTACTAACAATAGGTGTGAATAAGTTATAGCCCTAACAAGTTCTTGTGCCTTTGGAATGGAAATCTACAGCTCAGCTTTTCATGCCATATGATGATATTGTTTATTAAATATATAAACTATATGTACATGTCTTTTTTAACAGTTTGATACAGTGCCTGAGACAACCAGCTCCCCCAACAGTGTCATCCTGAAAGGCTTCACCATGCACGTCGAGGTGAGAGGAAAACACGCTTTCTCTTTCCTGTTTTTACTTCATCAACTATTTACACTTCACCCACGGTATGCACTATACCAAAGACACCCTCTCTTTATGTAATGCTTTGTCAGAACACTTTGTCAGGAGCATATATTTAACAGAAAATGACATAATTCTCAATTTATTTTCCCCACATTGGAGCAGAATCTCAAGCGTATGTCTCTAAATAATGGATACTGCATCCAAACCACACATAGTACATCTAACAAAAAAAACATTTACCATTTTATCAAGTTCAGTATTTGGCCTGAGAATATTACTTGCAGGAATACCACTTCAGAATACCCCAGCAACCACCTGGAATAACATTTCAAACTACTGTGACGGTTATGTTTTATTTCCTGCAGGAAGTGGTTGACTCTAAGGTCCTAGACAGTGATGCTTTAACTGAAGGTGATATGGGGGTCTATACTGTGTCATCAGTCCACATGTCCAGTCATGGCCTTTCCCAGAGTCACCTGCGGAGGAGTGTGAGCCAGTTGATTGACAGGAAGGGGGAGGGGGAAGATGAGGGGGTGTGGGACCCCCACTTCAGCACCCATGACAGTGGCATGGTGAGATCAAAAACCAACTGCAGTGATGTCCAGTTCCTTCATTCATTAATCAGTCAGACCACTGGCCACTGGTTTAATTTATTACCAGGACAGCAATAATAACATATTTCTAGACATTTTCTTCATCAAACTTCTATAGTTTAGCCCAAATATCATTATTCAGCAATGACATTTTGGTAATTTAGTATTATTGATGATGCTATTGATCCTTCTGTAGTTAACCAGTAATGAAGGCTTAGAGCCCACTAATAAGTACTCATATTGTATCTATACTTGGCCAAAGTCTGTTAGTCTCAGGACACTTCTACAACATAAAATGTGTTTCAGCATTGTATAGCTAACGTTGGCCAAATGCTAATGCTGTCCTCTGGATACTTTACAACATTACATTTTGTTTTTGCATTTTGTAGTACTTTATTTAACACTGCCCATCACTAAATGTGTTACCAGCTGTTAAAGCAGTTCAACAGAATAATGAAATTATGAACATAGGACTAAATGCATTGGATGTTTGACATGTTTTTATCACAGGGTTATGTAATGGACAGTTTTTGAAATATTGTTTATTTCTGTCACTGATGACATGGCTTCACCGAATCATTGGTCCCTGAAAGAAACAGTACTATTAATGGCTCAAGACAGAAGTATAATATATTGGTCTTTTAGTCTAAAAATGGAATTCTATTTGATAGAAATATTACAATTGCTACAGAAGTATTAAATGAAGGCCTCAGCAAATATTTTGACAGGATGAAGCATATAGCACAAAAGCCCATTTATTTTTACTAAATGTGGAAAATGCATTCTTGATGGCTGTTCCATGACTGTGGATAATAATAATAATAATAATAATAATAATAATAATAATAATAATAATAATAATAATAATAATAATAATAATGTATTTACATAGCAATGATGGGATCCTTTCAATGTACTTTATAGAAAATAAAAAACACAAATAATATACATTTAAAACAAAAGCAAAAGACTAAAACTGAAAGCCAACTATTAACCCAGTAAAATATTAAAAATAAATAATGAATTATAAATATTGAGCCTTTATTCATTGGTAGTATATAGTCCAAAACCATTTTATACTATGTTTATGCTGTAGATAAGGGATTTGTACAGAATGTAAAAGCAAATAAGTAAGTTTGTTTGAAAGTATTTAACAATTTCACACAGTCTGAGCAGAGTGTGATGATTTAGGCATGCATTTAGGAGCAGCTAATTGGTGGAATTAAGACTCCCAAGACTACTTCTTAGTTACATCAAAGCTTCTAAGTAAAAGCTACATAATAACTATACATAGCTGATCATCTACATTTAGAATAAGTGAGGGTAGTTTGGCCAAATTATTGCTTTAAACAGCTGTGATTCTGCATTTTCCTTTTTATGATAAATGACCATCTGTGAGACAAAAAACTACTACATCTTTATCTTATGAAATCCTCTTCCATTCTGTTTGTCCATTCCCCTCTCTTAGTTTGATGAGGAATTTGTGGACACCATTAAAGGCTTCAGCACGGTGAGGAAAGAGCACACCATGTTCACTGACACCAACCTGTGACCTGCTATATACAAGGACCTCTGACCTCCTAGAGCATGTGGCCCTCTCAGGGTGGAATGAAGGAGGTGGTCAGTAGAGGACAAAGAACATGTGTGAATGAGAGACAGAGAGAGAATAAGGAGCTAAAGATATGACCACGCACCCGACCACCCTTCACCTCCAATCAGAGCTTCATCAAACAGAGGCCAATGAGTTGGACCTGGCTGTTGGTTACTGGCGGCCTCTTGTGGATGCTGAGGAATGGTGAGAACAGAATGAGTGGCCTTTTAGTGTGTCCTCACAATCCCGGTAAAGTCCGAGTTTATGTAAAGGATGCTGAAAACACGTGTGTTCAGGCTGGGTCCACACAAGCTGGATTTACAATATAGGAGCCAGGAAACTTAGTGGAAGGTTCTATAACTGTACAATTTTAAAAATATTTTAAAGCTCAATCCTTAATGGTAATTACATACATACACACACATATATATTGAATGAAAATGCAGAATTTGCTTATTCCCATTCTGATTGACTATGTTTGCTAATATCAATATCAATAGTGTTGTAATTATAAGCCCAGGGCCTTCATTTCAGGCCTCAAATGTCAAAACATCAGCTAACTTCTGTATGCACAGTGCTGTTTCCACTGTTCATATTCACAGCCCATCTAGAACCTCCAGAAGTAATGGTGACACTACAGGGGAAAAAACACTCACACACACGTTTGTTTAGGCATGATGTCAGCGTTTATTTCAAATGCTGATGCACACAGGCACAAAAATATTTGTAGCACTACAGATCATGAGATGGATATAAAACATGAACTGAATAAATTAATCATCCTATGAGAAAACACTGGATTAAGAAAAGAAACACTAATTAGAGAATGCTGCATTAAAAATAAACTGTTTATGTACAAAACAAAACAGGCAGTTATAAAGGCAGCCTTTCATGTTGCTTGTTTTTCCATATAAATATAAATATCTAGTTATTAATGTGAGGACCCTGAAGTGGCGCTCAGTCCTGATATGTTTTGTTCGTCAGGGTCTGAAAATCCTGACCTACTCCACAACTGGCCTCTCAGGGCCCACCCACAAATACACTTCCCTCCAAAAGCATTGAAACAGAGTGAGGCCAATCTTTATTTAGAGTAGACTGAAAACATTTGGGTTTGACATTAAAAGATGAATGAGGAACACTTCAGCTTTTATTTCATCTGGATCTCATGCACAGGTCAGATGATGGCACCTTTGGTCAGAACCCACCCATTTTTCTTGTGAGCAAAAATATTTTAAAATTAAAATAGATTGAAGTGAACAAGACTTCATATTTATTTGAAAATCCTAGGCTTGCACTTACTGCATCAACTGCACCTGTGACCAACTGACATCACTAAAAATTTGCTTTCTTCTTTAGTGACTTCATTGCAGCTTCATTCAGAGGAGTAACCAACATGAAAACCAATTTAACGAAAAGACAAGAGTCAGGAGAAAGAAAGGATCTGCTCATGATCCCAAACATCTGTCAAACACAGTGGAGTTAGTGCCATGGCTTATGCTTGCATGGCTTCTTTTGGGTAGGGCTCCTTAATCTTCACTGATGTCAGACATGATGGCAGCAGTACAATGAACTCTGACATCTACAGAAATGTTTTGCCTGTTAGTTTAAAGAAAGATGCAACCAAACTGATTAGGAGATCCTTCATCATGCAGGAAGATGATGACCCAGAACTACAAAAACTACATAAGAGTTCATCAGGGGCTGCATTTTGCCTGCTAAAGAGGAGACTGAATAAAAGTCACCCCCAAAACAGACACTAACTGAATGCAGGCATAAACCAAATCTGAAACTGAGCGTAAATGTTCAGTTGTATTTATTGTTTGAATAATCAATGTAACAGGACACCAGGGCAACAAAACACACTTGTCATTCACATGTTGCAATATATTTGTTCACAAGAAAAAGGGGTGTGTTCAGACAACAGGTGCTATCTTCTAAACTGTATTAGACCCAGTAAATACTTGGCAATAAATGTTAAAATAATGCTCTCATGTCTCATATTCATCTTTAAATATCAAACACAAATGTTTTCAGACTAGAGCAAAAATAAAGGGGTTTATTATCACTGGTCCAATACTTTTTGAGGGGAGTGTATGTTCTTCTGTAGTTACTGGTGCCAAGCTGGACAAGCTTCACAGAAGGCAAATAAAACTCCCAATGAGCCATAATGAGAGACTAACACAAATCTCACTCTAAATGTAGGTATTGTGATATAAATTGAGGTGTGTGTTACAGTCTCTCACAGTGATTATTACAGCTGTATGACCTCACCACAGTAACTATGAAAGAACACACGTAGTGGGTGGAACTTTGAGAGGACAGCTGCCCCATCACAATGATGAAAAGTTCAATTCGGCAATCTGCAAAGCATCATGAGAGGTGTACTTCCTTACTGGCTAATGTAGTGCTTTACTGCACCTTCCCTTTCAGTCTTTCACCTCTACTTAATGTGAGTCTCAGAGTAGAAAAGAGAAAATAAAAGTGCATGCAGCTCAGGAGCAACAGGAGTTCCACACATTACGAGATTGTTGCTGTGGAAAGTGAACAATCAGTAAGAAAAGAAAAATGGTACACACCTATACACATACGGTTTATACCCTTAGACACAACATGCTAAAGAATCTGAAACACAAAACGTCTGTAGACGAACACAACCCTGTACTGTTGCTACTAACTGCTAATGCTACTCTTGAACCAGGTACTGCTCTAGAAGGTACAATCAGGATTCAAACAGAGGGCATATGTGCTTTAAAAAATTGACAACCGTGTAGGAGAAAATGAGTATGCCACAAGAAATTCCAGACTGTACCTTTAACATGTTCTGCTTTTCTGGTAACAGGAGAGAGTGATTCGACAGGCCGTGTTTACAAGCAAACAGCCACACAGCCACTGACCAGCACTGAGCTTTTCAATCCAAACCCAACAAACCTTAAAGCGATAGTTTGGTGACACATAAAATTTACCAAATTCTTTTGCATTCCCAGGTTTCAAACACCACAAACAAAGGCAATCAGCATGAAACATCACTGACGCTGTTTCATCTGTGCAAGATAAAATGAGAAAGACTAGATTTTGGAACCTTTTCCCAAAAGGAAATGAGCACACGCACAAAGCCTCGGTTAACGGACTACATCCAGGTTCAATGATCACTTTACTTTGGTTTTACACTGAACTATTCCATTAACAGGTCCACCCAGACTGAGATATCGAGTGATTGAATACGTTTGGTGTTCATTCCTGTTACACCAAGCTATCGCTTTAAAGGACTGTTTGGGGGAGTGTCTGAAGTCTGGATGGAATGAAAAGCTTGGTTGGGCTAGTATATTAAGAATTAGAGGTGCAAACACAGACCCCCCTGTGACGCATGTAACGCAAAAAGAGCTGGAGGTGACGCGTCACACACACGGCACAGAAAAAGCATAAACACAACATAACACTTAATGATAACTGCAATTAGTCCTGAACAGCGCTGCTAAGATTGTTTACACAGCTGCACGGTACTTAAAGGTTTATGCAACCAATGTTTGTGCTTTTATTATATTAAACGTCACGTCTATGCAGGCTTTGTAGAATGTTTAGTTTGCTTAAAGGAATAACACAGTCAATGATGCTTAATGTTGCTCACAGTGAATGAAAGTGAAAAACCACAGATTAGCTTTGATGTTGAACCACGCCATGCTATGTGGCCAATGATTTCTATTCACCAATAGCTACATTAGCATCTATGGATGAACTATACCTTTAATAAGCTCATTATGAACAAATAGAGCATTAGTACCTGAGTATAGAGTGCTCTGGACCTGTTAAGGTGGAACACAAATATTTAACAAAGAAATGAGCTGGTTCATTCAAGCTCAAAGTTGGAACTGTCTAACTGAAGTGTACTGTTTTAAGAAATGTAGCTTGCTAACATCAACAACAACAATAAAAATAATAATAATAATAATAATTATTATTATTATTATTGTTATTATGGTGCCTTTTGTAACACAAACATGCATCTCCAATTTAATAAGTCCAACATTGCCCTTTAGTTTATTATACATGTGTTTCTTAGTAAAATATCCTCCCAGTCCAAACTGAAGCCTGGTATCAATAAGAAAAGACAGAGCAAACCTAAAGTTAATACAAAATTAAATTTAGTGGACTCAATCTGGTTTTAAAGGACATATTTGGCCTGGACAGGCCAAGATTACTGTAGTCTGTCAAAATCTCTTTGGGTACAGTTAAGTATTATAGTTTTTTTAGTTAATTTCTGTACCATAACACAACATATCAAAACCCCCACTTTCCCAACTTTACTTAAGTACTATTCCAAACATGTTTCAGTAAACAGAAAGAAAAAGACATGTATAATAGAAGACAGAGGGCCACTGATTACTACTGTAACCACACTTCTTTACTACCCACTGACTTACAGTCCACTTTGGACTCAAAAGGTTTTCTGTTGATTGTTTAGAGAAACATATTGAAATCATTTATGCTAACACGCGGAATGCTACACATACAGAATAAGATTAGAAAACTTTCATCAAACTGAATTTCAAAAATTTCAATATCTCATAATTTGAGCCAATGTCCTCTGAATCCTTTATTTCAGCCCTACACATCCACATGCACCCTATCACATTAACACATTCCCAGCTAGCACGCACACATCGTAATTTTGCTCCACTATGTACTTGTACTTGACACACACCATCCTCCATTCCCTTACAACTTAGCATGAACTGAATAATCACGCAATGTACTAGTTAAAAAATTAATTTACTATACTAATTTTACTAATTGATACAAAACCGGCAATGATGTCACAATGAACCCATGATGATGATGTAAAAATACACAGGCCTCAGTGGAGCTATCAGCATGGTTACTATGGCAACATGCATGAATATCATGGACACTGATCTCATCTGTTCATCGCTGATATGCAGATTTGGCAATTTTATTAACTGAAAATGCAACAAAAAGCAAACAACAAAAATGTCAAAATCTGAAACGTACATTTTCAGTTATCTGAGCTCAGATCTGCTTGGAGGTACAGCTTCATATCAATCTTGTATTTGAATCAACTAATTTCTCATGTGATAATAATTTAACTTACATTTTTAATATGAAACATTTTTTCTTCCATATACTAAATTTAGTTGTTTTATGATTTTACACAGCAAGCATGAGTTCCAACCCATCGACTGTAGCAGTCGTCTAAAACAGCGAACAGCTATTGCCAAGACTAAACCAGCTGATTAGTGTATACTGTTAGAAGCTGGCTACATGCATCTGCTCTACATCTCTCCCACCCACGGTTAAGATTAATGACTTAAAAAGAGCACATTATGATTATTTGTTTATATTTAGCTGAGCTACACTAAACAGGAGTTACTGTTAGCAACTCATTAGTGAGGTTTGCTTCTCCGACACCACAACGGCTGTACAAAAGCCAAACCAAAGCATCATAGTACAGCTGATCTGACTACCAGAAAAGAAGTGGATTCATATTAAACAGCTGGTGAAGACCATTATGGGGCCAAATGGCCACCCTGAGAAAGCCTTATGTTAATCTCCCAAACACCAGACACAGCAGCCTGTTAAATCGGTCATTTCTCACTTAAATCCACTTCTTTCACTTTTGTCATCGGCGAATGTGTGAAACGTTCATCAATCCTTTCGAGCACTTCAACACTACAAAGACTGAATGCTTCTACCATAGTTGTTTGAAGTGGAAGTGAAGCTTTACTTTTAACATTACTGAACATGAATCGTATAATAACGAAGGACACACCTGAACACAGTGACCTGCTAAAAGACACTGCAGCCACAGTTTCCAGCTCCGGCACCTCAACATTGTTTTTAGTTTGTTTGTTTTTTGGTGATGAATTGTATCAAAACTACAAATCTCAGAAATTTCATTCTTTAATATAAAATATCACCATTAACCTCTCTGGCTAGGCTGTTTATACAGTACTCCAAAACTACCCTCCTTACCACTACTTTCATATAAAACTAAAAACTCAGCATTAAAGCGATAGTTCAGCAAATCTAACTAAAAATTAATCCACTAGTTAAGACACTGGGTGTTGCTCACGAGCTACAAGACTAATATAAAGAGTCAACTAGCATGGAACTGATTGTAAGATTAAATGCCTCAAAGCATTTTAACTGTTTTTGTTGTTGCCTACAATGCTAATATACACAGCTAATATAGCTTCAGTGCATTCGGAAAGTATTCACAGCTCTTCACTTTTTGCACAATTTATTTCAAAATGGAGTGAGAAAAGTGAGAAAAGTTTGTTTGAAATCTTTGCAAATTTATTAAAAATAAAACACAAAAGTATGACGTACATAAGTATTCACAGCCTTTTCCCAATACTTTGTTGAAGGACTTTGTTGTCGTGCCTTTAACTGAGGAGTGGCTTCCGTCTGGCCACTCTACCATACATGTCTGATTGCTGCAGA
This sequence comes from Acestrorhynchus altus, assembly GCA_034509495.1. Lineage (NCBI taxonomy): Eukaryota > Metazoa > Chordata > Actinopteri > Characiformes > Acestrorhynchidae > Acestrorhynchus > Acestrorhynchus altus. The sequence continues at coordinate 18,015,821 of CM067511.1, read as the reverse complement.
AATGGTTGTGCTTATGTAAGGTTCTCCTCTCTCCACGGAACAATATTGGAGCTCTGTCAGAGTAACCATAAGGTTATTGGTCACCTCCATGATTAAGGCCCTCCTACCACTAGTACAAGTCTTGGTGGTTCCAAACTTCTTCCATTTATGGATGAAGATGGCCACTGTGCTCATTGGGACCTTTCTCTCTGTACCTTTCCCCAGATCTGTGTCTCAATACAATCCTGTCTTGGAGCTCTACAGACAATTCCTTACACTTTACAGCTTGGTTTGTGGTCTCACACGCTCTGTCTACTATGGGACCTGATATAAAGAGGTGTGTGCCTTTTCAAATCATTTCCAATCAATTTAATTTACTACAGGTGTACTTCAATTAAGCTGTAGAAACATCTGAAGGATGATCAGTGGAAACAAGATGCACCTGAGCTCAATAATGAGTGTTATGGCAAAGGCTGTGAATACATATGTACATTATTTTTGTGTTTTATTTTTTTATACATTTGCAAAGATTTCAAACCAACTTTTCTCACAGTCATTGTGGGGTACTGTGTGTAGAATTCTGAGGGAAAAATGAATTGAATCCATTTTGGAATAAGGCTGTAACATAAAATGTGCAAAAAGTGAAGTGCGGTGAATACTTTCCAGGTGAACTATATATTAGCAGTCATTAGCCTCCAGTATTATTTCAGACAGCAATCAGGAGTTGACTGGTTTTGGGTGAATATGGTTTGATGGGAAGGACTGTAAATTTGTAATTTTGACTAAACTATCGCTTTAAATGGACTGCATTGGAAAAATATTTCTGTGAACATTTCATGACTCACTAAGTAATGCTATATCTATGCTAGGCTACCCTATTTCTAAGTCATGCTTGTCTATGAGTGAAGAGCAACTTCAAAGTAAAGCTTCCTGTTTGGGCGTTTTCTTTTACATCTCGTATTCGAGACAAAACCCAATGGAAAGTTAAGACTGCAAATAAACACACATGACCATATGAAACCCACGCACAGCATGCAGCTTCATACAGAACCTGTCACTGCCAAGAACCGGGCATCACGACACACTCTCGCTGCTCCGTCTCTCAGAGGGAGAAAACTGTTCATTGGCTAAATGAGGACGAGACTGGTGTGCCTAACTAACAAAAACTAGCATCACAATTAAAACACTGTTAAATACACAAACAAAGAATTATTAGGAAAATCTCTTGTTTGGTGTCAAAGAGAAGGAAGAACCACAGAGGAAGAGGAACCATCTTGGTCCAGAACCACATCAGATCCTTCTGGAAGGTCCTGTTTATGTGGGACACAGCACTGTACAAAACAGAGAAAAGAGAACAAAGAGGTTAGTCACTGTAACAGAGTCAATTAAATGATTCCACAAAAACTCAACCTTCCCCAGTTTTATCCTCCCGTATGTAGTTGATCTTTTGTGTTATGCTATGGTACGTACTTCACTCCAGGTGTATAGATTAATAATTGGAAATAGACTGTCACATAAACGACATTAGTCTAGATTAGTCAGTGTCACATAAACTAATAGACTATGCCTCCACAAGCTTTGAGGAGATTGTGTGATGATTTAATTGGTAATTGTTGGGGTTTTGTGAATTAGCCTCTTAGCTTCTGTACTAAAACTAAGGAAGCAAACGATCCCCCAACATGTCTCATTTGATCAACTACATTCAGGGTAATCAGGGAAAAATCATATTTTTGCAGAACTGTTGCTTTAAGCTGAGACGGACAGAAGCTGAGACACACAAGGAGGTTCAGAAGGTCATTGAAGGATAGGAGCACAAAAGAACAGAATGAGTAAAAGATTTTAATAGAGGACAAAATCGAAGAATGAAGAGGTAAAAAAGAGAAAGAAAAAACAGAGAGGTAGAAAAAGAGTGAGGAACAGAATGAGAGAAATAAAGTGAGAAAGAAAGAATAAAGAAAGTGAGAGAAAAAGACTTGCAGGAATAAACAGAGTGGGAGTAACATGTGGCATAAAAAGAATGCAACAGAGAGAGGATTAATATGGAGCTCTTAAGGCAATGATCAGGGAAAAAAAAATACAGCCTTCCTTCGCAAATGTTTTGCATTTCCTCACAAAAACCCTGCGTTCCCATGCAAACCCTCTGCATTCACTTGTAACATGTACTGCTCACTGAATTTGACTTTGATCTTGGACTGATACATGAAGATATCATCACCTCCAAATCAAACATGATTATTAGCATAAGCTGAAACATTTGCTGAGATCCACACTTTCTTACCTTTTACAGTGTAGTTTGCATTCATTCGAGCACAACATTAGAACCAACAATTTGCAACTTCATGGATAAAGATGGATTTATGCTGAATATAGACAAAGCAGAAGATTTGATTCATGCTCAGAAAAGCAAATCCTCTGCATGGACACAGTGGTCACATCATCTGCAGTCAGAGGAAATTGTCTACACTGAAGGTCTCGATGTGCGTCTAAATTAAATAAAAAATTAAATTAAATAAAAAATTAAATTAAATAACAAAATTGGTTTTAGCACAGATTGTAAATGGAAAAGAAATTTGTTTTACAGCTATTAACCTAACTTACCGAGGTCTAGTGCAAATGTTCCATAAACAAATGTGTAATACCTGTATACAAAACAGCCTACAATGCTGGAAATTCAGACCTTGTCTGTTATTTCATCACAAATAACTTGACCACTTAATCATAATAGGTCTCCCTTGTGTTTTTACATAATAATATGCAAAAACGAAAGGCAAAATTCTGTAAATGTTTAAACAGTTATGAAATCAAACTGCTACATTTTTGAAGAACACACATACTCGTGGTAAGTTTCAGAAGTTTTTGTTTTTTTTTTGCATGGAAACACAGTGGCATTATCTTGTTATTTTTTTCTAACCATGGCCCCAATAGGGCTCCATCAAAACAAAAATCTAGATAAAAAGAGTGGGAAAGAAATGGATGGAGAGTAAGAATTGATGTAATAAAGATCACGAAAATGAGAAATGGGAATAAAGTGTGAGAAAGAGAGACGGAGTAACAAAGAGCATAAGAAAAAAACAGAGGGATAAAGAGTGAAAGAGTGATATTGGAGAAAGAATGAGTGAGATATGTACACACAGACAAGCACATACACACAGCACAGGTGCAGTACATCAAGGAGCTCAGTAATGATCAGAACCAGAACAAGTCTACACAAACACACACACACAGCTACAGAACTAATCACAGGTCACACAAAAGTGCGTGATAGATGTGTGTGAAACACAGTGTGTTGCACTGTCAGTATCTGTGAGGCAGCAGTGACACACACCTCCATCTCCTCTCACTGCCTCACACCAGCGCTGCACACCAACGCAGCAACCGCAGAGACAGAACCAGAGAGAACACGTCAAACACAAGACCACCCAAATCAGTGTAAAACAAACAGTCAGATTAATCCTAGAACACAGCAGACATGATGAAAAAGGAGCTCTGATCAGAACTGATCAGTGCACACACAGAAGGGCTGCAGAGACTGGTCGGGACACTGACAGTGACTGTGATTGGTTAGGGGGCTCATTTGCAAAATAATAGAGTATGATTGAAAAATGCACACACTGCAATATTCAATAGACGCAGGAAAGGTTTTCTTCTGTTGACTCTCAATCGTGCAGGTGTCTCTGCACAGTAGAAGAGCAAACCACCAGATAAATCTTCCTGAAGCTCTTTTGGAGCCGAGCAGGGGTTTTGATTTGCCTTTCCAACAATCCTAAGAGCAGTTCTCTTTCAACGTTTTGCCTTCCAGACCTCAAACTCACCTCCACTGTTCTGGGTATCTGCTGTTTCTTAAGTTCATGATGGCTACCTGAAAAGGCATGAGTATCTTTACAACCTTTTGCTGATCATTTATTTAACAGAGCCAGGCAGGCTCATACAGGAGCTCATGAAAACTTAATGCTATAATCTTTAGGTTTTAAAAGTTACAGTATTTATAAAGCTTTGAAAATTGCATCATTTGCCCGTTCCTAACGATTATTTTTGAACAAGTTCTAGCTCTAAAAAACGAGTTACTGTCTGAGGCCTTGGTAAAATTTATATGAGTGCTCAAATTTCTTGGAGTGGCTAAACTTCTGCAAGGTGTTCTCATTCTTCTTTATCCAAGTACATAATAATAATAATAATAATAATAATAATAATAATAATAATAATAATAATACAATCATTGTATCTATATTATGATATGAATATACAGAACCACCTTTTTGTGGTTGAATAAATGGCCGCTCGTAACAGTTACATTAACGTTACAGTTTAGTCAGTTTACTGCTTATGTTTAGGTCAATGACCTAAGAGGACTTGATCTGCTGAAATGTTAATCAATAGTGGAGAAATTGATTTGCACTAAAATTATATTTATTGTATTTCCAAATGAAAATGGAACTCGGATTGACTGATCTGGAGCAGCTCTGATCTTATCAGCTGTGCTGTTTGAGTGAGTTACATTAACTATCAAAGAGGTCAGACATACCTTTGAGGATGTAATCAGTCAGCAAGCTGGGAACTTTATCACTGTCATCCCGCATGGCATGTAAAACTAAAACAAACACACACAAGAGATATTATATATTAGTACATATATAGAAACAACTTAAAAAGGTCTTTAAAGCTAATCTTGTAATAACAAAAAATTCCACACACCCCCCTCCCACCTACTACCAAATATGGTATGCTTCTTTAGTTTTATTCTAGCTCTAAGAGGCTAATGTATCTAACAGGAACAGATGTTTATGTACAGCAGTTTGCATAGGACTGCATGCCTGAATCATGATACACTCTCCTCAAATTGTGAGGTTGTTCATTAATATTTAATTGAATTATTGATGTGGTTTCTGACACTGTAGAACTCAATGTGTTCTATAAACATGAGGAGAATAATTGTTAGCAAAAGAATTACAGCTTGATGGTAAGACAGATGGTAAGCAGAAACTTCTAACATGTCTCTGTCGATTTATTTATTTTTGGGGTGTTTTTTGTGTTTTTTTTCCCCACTAAAATATGAATAAAAAAAACATCCCATTTAACACTCACTCTTGGTTAAGATCTGCAAATCCTCAACTGATGGGGAGCCATTTTTCTTGTCATAGGGAATAACTGTGGTCAAATACTGAAGAAGAGGAAGAAGTAAAAGAAGAACAAGCAGAAAGAGAGAGAGAGAGAGAGAGAGAGAGAGAGAGAGAGAGAGAGATTAAATTACAGCTAACAGGGGAAAAATTAACAAAGGATGATGCCACATGCAACCACCTAGTAAAGCAATGGAAACAATAATTAAAAGAACAAACAGAATATGAAGTGACAAGTGAATAAAAACATAAATAATGTGTAATACATGTAAACATTGGCCATAGTGGTGATGTGTTCAGTCATAAACGGTTTTTAATCGGTTTCCTCTATCAGTTATTACTTCATGCTGACTTCAAGACAGTTATGATGCAACCTCTGTCCAAGTTTCAACATTTTAACTTGTGGTCTGAGGGTTAGTCTGAATAATTATGAAGTAGTCTTCGTTCTTCATTAATCTACCCACACGTGTGTCTGTAGAAAAAAAGAAACTATAAGTAGAAAGTGAGAAAGGCCTGAAATGTAGGAAAGAAAAAACATTAAAATAATAAAATGTCAAAGTTGAGGGATGCAGTTCACTTGCCCTGAGAAAGATCTCATAACTCCATTTTGATTTCTCTTTTTCGGTTTAACTCTAGATTTATTGGGGTTTTACAAAACTAATTCCATAAACACACAAGTACACAGTAATGCAGACAATTATACGTGGGTTTCAGTGTGTATATGAGACACGTTTCGGGGTGTTTTGCCATAAAAAGTGAGAAAACAACTCATTTGAAATCAGAAAAACCTGCACTGTCCACACAGTTTCTCAACCTGTTTCACTCAAACGTCCATTCATACCACTCAGACAGAACTAGATCAGCAGTTTATTGCACCAGACATTTTTCTTTCACGTCACTCTGAAAACGTCTGGAATAGGTTCATTTCGGAGCCACAAGCATTATTCTCACGGGTACAGCTGATGATTTAGCACTTTCATGCAAAAATAGTGAAGTGAGTTGAGGAGGGAGAAAGAAATGAATAGATGAATAAAAGGAAGGAGAGATGGAGACAGTATGAAGGTGACAGTAGAGGAAGGGGGGGTAACCTGTCTGTCCCCTCCGGTGCCTCCAAAGGTCTTCTGAATTACAGAAGAAAAGCCTTCCACACTGAAGAGCTATACAGAGAGAGAGCGCAAGAGAGAGAGAGATGCAGCAAATGAAAGAGTTGTTACAGAAGAAATAAGTGAATGAGTAGTGAAACACAGTAGAGCTAAAGAAGAGCTAGAGCTACAGTATTTGTTCAAAAGTATTCAGACACTGGTTCTAGCAAATGGATTGGCGGGGGGGTTACGAGATACACAAAGAGATTTAATGTATAAATGCATAAATATAAGGTTGATTAAACTTACACTCAAATAAAGGTGCAGACAGAAAAAAAAATCAGTTCCATGAAGAATCATTTTTGTAAAAGAGATATACACTACATGTCCAAATGTTTGGGGACACACATTCTATTGTATGTATTCAGCTAGTTTAAATTGCCCCATTGCTGACACGGACGCACACATGGGTCTTAAACTATTTTTAAACTATTAAACAATTTGAAATACTTTTGATTTCAGCAGAAACAACAAATGTGTAGGTGACCTTTTTAAATGGTTCAAAAAGTCTTTGTAAAAGTTCTTTAACAATTTATAGTTTTTCATACTCAGTGATCCTTTACCAAACGGCTCTTCTAAGGCAGCACTGAAAGAACCCACTGTAGCACCCTTATCTGTAAGAGGCACGCAGGATGGTATTCCCAATCCAGACCCATTTTTTAAAAGGCATTCCTAATAAAGTATTTGAGTAATCCCCCAGTATTTCTTTCCTCCTAGCTCTTATTTGGTACAGCTAAATTCAGGAGAAGTGGAAAACAAGGGATTTTTGTCTGATTATTGTTATTGTCAGAGTAGTTAATGTGCTCATTTAATGATGCTGAAATGTCACGAAATCTGGATACTTTTGGAAAGAGTGTATGAATGTGTGCCATAGACTGAAGGAGTGAGATGACAAAGAGAAAGGTTGATGATATGCCATAAATGTAAAATGTAAATGTAGTGCTGTAATGTGAGAAACCTTGTAAGTCGCTTTGGATGAGAGCGTCTACAAAATGCCATAAATGTAAAATGTAAAGCACTGAGCTCTCCAAGGCTCCAGTGTAAACTCTACAAACACATGCTGTTATTTTTAGTGTGTGAGTGTGAGTGTGTGTGTGTGTGTGTGTGTGTGTGTGAGTCTCAGAGTGCTGAAGGCAGAACATGTCACCTTTTAATGTGTTAAATGAATAAGCTGGGGTTTGTATACATATTATATAATTACGTCATTAGAAAAATGATGGACAAACCAGTACCAGCTACAGTAACACTGTATTTTCCATCACGGACAATCAGAACTGCTTGAATACGCATGTGAGTGATGTAGGTATTGTTGCAAATTGCAAACTGGTGCACTATTATCAAAAAGCAGAAGCTGAAAGGAGCTTCTACATCTCGGCTATGAAAATTCCATGGCCAGCTGTTGGAATTTCTCTGCTGCAGGGATATTCTGAACTACAACTATGTACAACTGACAGAGACCTGACAGAATTGCTTGTGGTCAAGAGGTGTAAAGAAAGAAAAGGAAGCAACTGGGTGTGAATGTGTGTCCTCACAGTTCCGGGCAGGTGAGTGCGCTCGTTCCTCTGTGTCCCGGTCGAACTCTTCACCTTTCTCCTCCTCTTCATCATCTCCCGGTGCTCTTTCTGTCTGTTCTGCACATCAATGAGGATGGAGATGAAGCCGTTCTTCACCTCCTTTTCGAAGTCCAGCTCATCCCTCAGAGCCAGCTGCTCAATCAGCTCCTCAGAGTAACGACGGATCTCCCTTTCCACCTCCTCCAGCAACTCCTCCAGCTCACACACTCCCAACCCACGTAGACCTGTGTGTGTTTGTGTAAGTGAAAAATTATTTATAAATTAATAAAAAATATGCAAAAATAAATATCAGAACATACATCTGAAAAATCCACAATTTTAAAATTATACACAAACTGAAGTCATTTCAACCAGTTTCATATTGAACACAATTGATCTGCAATAACATTAATAGACATCAGAATTTTATCTTTTGCGAATTATATCTTGCAATTGCAGCATTAATGGCCTTTACTACTGCTCAGAAAAAGACAATTTCTAGATGTAAACACCCTGAATAATCCCAATCCAAGTAATGCAAACCCTAAATTGTAGTAATTCTGTAAAAGTAATTCTGATTCTGAAATAATCCTAATCCTATAAGATATATACTTTATGATGATGAAATTATGAAAAGAATCCTAATTCAGGTAATGCACACCCTAAAAAATCTGTAGTTGCTCAGAATTATCCCAAACCAAGATGTAATCCCTTAAAAACCCAAACCCTACAATTATAAACACTCAGAATAATCTCAATCTACAATCTCAATCCTACATTGTTACATGCTCAGAAAAATCGCGCGCACACACACACACACACACACACACACACACACACACACACACACACAGTGACAAACACCTCACTGGCCTGACTGCACACACAAGCTCCTCTACTACACATAGTGATGTGAGTAATTCATTTGTTCATGCATAAATATGCTGTTTTCACATAGATTAAGTCCAAGACCACCCATTATATAATGGCGCACAGAGCTGGGACCACTGTACCACACACACACTGGGGCCAATTACTGAACTACTGTTATGCAATGTAGAGCAGTTGCATAATAACAGCATCACACACATCCCTCAAGCTCACTCACCGTTACTCAGCTTAAGCATCTCGTGCACACACACACTTTTCAAAGGTCTCATTGTAAGACTTTGCTTGTGCCACGGTGTGTGTGTGTGTGTGTGTGTGTGTGTGTGTGTGTGTGTGTGTGTGTGTGTGTGTGTGTGTGTGTGTGTGTGTTGTGTTGGGGGGGGGAGAAGCATGTGAGGCTTCTAGCCTGTGAGGAGCAACAACGTTTACAGCAATCTAAGAAAAAATCCTAATCATACAGTTATGTACATCTAACCCTACGAAAGCTTTGATTAATCCCAATCCCACAATTATAAATGCTCTAAATAATGCTAATTGTACCGTTGTAAGCACTCACAATAATCCCATTCCTACAGCTATAAACACAGGGAATAATACCAAACCTACAGTCATAAATGCTGAAACTAATAATGCCAATCACACAGTTAAACACTCAATTAGCACAGAATTAAACTCACAGTAACACAATAATCCCATTCCTACACTATCAGATGCTTTGATTAATCCCAATCCCGCTTTTATAAATGTTTTATAAATGTTAGTAATAATCCCTATCCTACATTTTTAAATGCTCGGAATAATCTTAACTGCAGTTATAATCACTCGTAGCAATCCCAATCCTACATATTTTTTTCTTTTCTTGTATCTTCTCAGTCTACACACTATTTAATCCATGTCTAATGATTATGTACTACTTTATTTTTTTAACATACTATTTAGTGTGGCAAGAAAATTATTTTCTTGATTTTTACCCACATTCTAAACTAAACAGGTCAAACGTTTTCAGCAAAAAGTGACATAAAACCCTGCGGTGATACTGACGCTCTTCATAGCTGCTGGTGGAGGTGGAGTGCGAGAGTGTGTGCAGTTCATGAGAGAGCATTGACAAGTCAGACTGGGACGGACTCTCTTCAGCCTCAGGGTCTGGAGACTCCTGCATCATCTCCTCAATCTCCTCTATTACCTACAACACAAACACATTATACACACATACTCGATACCACACAGTAACTCATTATCCAGGAAGTAGTCACAGCGCTTCACATTTTATGCAACAGTCCAAAATGGATTCTTTTCTTTTTTTCCCCTCAAAATTCTACACACAATAACTCACAATGACAAAGTGAGAAATGTTTCTGAAAAAAATTTAATCAAAATAAAAACACAAAAATATAACAAAGAACATAAATATCCACAGCCTTTGCAATGACACCAGAATTCAGCTCAGGTGCATCTTGTTTCCAGTGACCATCCTTCAGATGTTTCTACAGCTTGATAAATTCAGTGGACTGGACATGATCAGGAAAGGCACACACCTGTTTATATAAGGTCCCATAGTAGACAGTGCAGGTCAGAGCACAAACCAAACCACGAAGTCTATGGAATTGTCCGTAGAGCTCAGAGACGGGATTGTATCAATACACAGTTCTGGGGAAGGGTACAGAAGAATGTTTGTTTTGAACAACCAGGACTTCTTAATAGTGATCATGGTAGGAGGGCCTTAGTCAGGAAGGTGACCAAGAACCCAATGGTCACTCTGACAGAGCTCCAACATTGCTCTGTGGAGAGAGGAGAACCTTACAAAAGGTCAACCATTTCTGCAGCACTCCACCAATCAGGCCTGTATGGAAGAGTGGCCAGATGGAAACTACTTCTCATTAAAGGGCATGACAGTCCATCTGGAGTTTGGCAAAAGGCATGTAAAGGACTCTCAAACCATGAGAAACAAAAAGATTGAACATTTTGGACTGAATGCCTGGAGCATCATGTCTGAAGGAAACCAGGCACTGCTCATAACCAAGCCCAGGGGTGGCCAACCAGTCAAGAGACCAACACATTACCGCAAAGAGCCACATCATACACATGGGCACACATGAACATCACCCATCCCTTCCTCTCTCTCACACACACACACACACACACACACACACACACACACACACACACACACACACACACCACACACACACACACACACACACACACACACACACACACACACACACACACACACACACACACACAAACTCTGCTCAGCCAGATTTATGTCATACACCAACATGACAATGACAGAAACTGTCTCTTACAGTACTAAGACCACAGACCAGTCCTTTTCAACAATGAACATTGTTGAACTGAGAGTTTGTGTGTGTACACACAAAGTTCACAAACAAAAATAGAATCTTTTTCAATAGCATTTTTTCTTTTACTACGCAAGTTGCTTAGTGGGAGATGCGACCGTGGCTGGCGCTCCATCCATGGCGATTGCAGTTAGTTTCAGTAAGGGCAGACACTCCCATGCTTGAAGGTCAGAGTGCAACTGTGATTCAATAGCCAAGTCAATGTCCGATATTCTTTGTTCAACAGTGAGGTGCGACATGCCTTTTTTAATTTAGTTTGCGTTTTCAGGAGACAAGATTTCAACATCATCACTGAGGCAGTTTTTAAACTATCTCCCCTTCATTGCGTGGCTTTTTAGCCCATGCAATGTTCAAAGCCTGCTGATACGATCCAAGCGTTACGGTCTCTGAGCGCTTCTTGGAAGTTTTTGGAAAAACTGTATCTGCTTTTCTGCCTAAATTTTCAAAGTGACCAACTTGTGCTTGCAAAGTTCAGTCCCTTTTGGGAATTCCTGGTCGATGTTGGCATTGAGTGAGCTGAAGTGGGGCTGAAAATCTGAAGTTCTGAAATGATGACTAATGATGACTGTCATATAAGGCAGAACGGCTTGCCATTTAAAAAATGTAAACTCTCCCACTCTGATAAAAACGTCCCGTGTTCATCTTCATATTTTCATTTTGCTGAGCATTTTTTTCTGCCATTTTGAGTGCGAACTTGACACAAACAATTTACTCAAATGATCTTGCCCCTACTGGGAAACATGAGGTATTGAAAGTATTTCGCACACGTGTGAAATTTTGCCACACACGTGCATTTGACAAAAATACTGTAGCGAACCGAACACACACATTAAAAGAACACAAACACAAACTTCAATATGAATGTAAGAGCACTGATGCTCCCCATCCAGGTGATGGAGCTTGAGGGGTTCAGCAAAGAAGAATGAGAGAAACAGGTGTGCCTAATTGATATGTATTGAGCAATGGCTGTGAATACTTATGTACAGGTTATATTTGTGTTTACAAAAAAATTTACAAAGATTTCAAATAAATATTCTCACTTTGTCATTGTGGGATATTGTGTGTAGAATTTTGAGGGAAAATTTAATTGAATCCATTTTGAAATAAGGCTGTAACATAAAATGTGCAAAAAGTGAAGAGCTGTGAATACTTTCTGAATGCACTGAAGCTATATTAGCTGTGTATATTAGCTGTGTAGGCAACAAAAAAAAAAAACAGTTTAAATGCTTTGAGGCATTTAATCTTATAGTCAGTACCATTATTAATGGTACACAATGGCAAAAACAAGACTGAGATGTAATTGGGCTGAAAATAGCCAATTAATACATGACTGCATCAGCCCCAACCCACTATATATATATATATATATATATATATATATAGCTGGAAGAAGCATTTCTCAAAATGATGCCAGTTTCCAAAATAAATGATTCAGAATGTTGCAGCTCTTTCTATAATACTGCGATCATTAGACGTGCACCAAAATCATGAGTGATGTAATAAAACTGCCTTTTGACCAGTGTGACCAGATGTTTGTGAAATTGTGTGTGTGTACCTGTTCAGCAGTAAACAGCGGCTCCTCGTTAACACAGGAGACAATAATAGAGTGCAGATCCATCTGCTCCCTAAGCTCCTCATCATCAGACAGATCCAGATTCATATTATCCACCTTCTAACACACACACACACACACACACACACACACACACACACACACACACACACACACACACACACAGTTATAAAAGTCTCAACAACAGTGTCAAAAATGAAAGCATTTTAAGATGCCAGACTGCAGGCGATTATGGCAACCAGAGACACTGTGCCATTTTTATTATTAATATGTTGCACACAGGGGTTTGCACTTTACTTCCAAATATGGCTTGAAGTTGCATGGTGTATAATTTTTACTCATTTGTTTAATACCAGACATAATGACAACAGACTTAAATCATCTTATCAACGAATATCTATTCTGGTTTCAAATATCTGGCAACACTGAGACACACCGGTACCTACAGTATATAGTTCAAGTGTGTACCCATGTTTAACCCAAGTAAGTGCATAGGATACTGCCCTCTAGATAACAAATACTTTTACCTCTTTAAACAAATAATGAAAAACACACTTTTTTTATGAGTCTGTAGTGAACAGACAGAAAGGCTGTAAGAAGGGATTGATTGAGGGTGCATGTGTCCATGTGTTTACCGTTTGCTGGCAGAGATTTAGAGTAGGAAGGTGGAGGGAACGAGTGTGAGATGTCTTCCAATCAACAGGCATCACATTTCCATAGTTATCTGTCAGAGCGTTCCATATTCTAGAGGAAAGAGAACAAGAACAGGACACACTTCATCTTTATCCTTTCTTTTTTAATTTGTACATTAACCAACACTGTCAGCAAGGGGGTGTCAACTGTTTTTATCCCATAGGATGTCACTCTGTGAATGACTGTCTTCACAAATGAGCTGTCACAATAACTTTTTGTTTGGACAACATAGTTTTCCATAAACTACAAATTATTTTATCATCATTTTAGGACCATTTTTGGTCAGTTATAGCGATGATATAGTCACATAATGTAAATGCACCCTTTTATAGAGCAGTGAACTAATTGTAGACATTAATATTGAGACATTGAAATTGGAAAATATCATTTGCAAATTATTCTAAACAAATTAAATGAAACCACTGATTAAAAAAGTTGACACACAAAACAGACAAATTATTGTATGATATTATCATATATCCATCCATCCATCCATCTGCCAGTAATCCAGGTCCGGGTCACAGGGCAGCAGCTTAAGTAATGATGCCCAGACCTGCCCAGCCACTGCTTTTAGTACCAAGGTGTTCCCAAGACAGGTGACAGATATAATCTTTTGTGTCCTGATCTTCCCCAGGGCCTCCTGCTGGTCAGACATGCTGAGAACACATCACAAGGGTGGCGTCCAAGAGGCATCCAAACCAGATGCCCAAGCCACCTCATCTAACTCCTATAATAGCAGCAAGCCCAGTATCCCATACTCGCAGAGCACCCCTTCTCTCCGCACAGCAACGTTGGAGCTCTGTCAGAGTGACTACTGGGTCCTTGGTCACCTCCCTGACTAAGGCTCTAAAGGTCTAGGAAGAGTCCTGATGGTTTCAAACGTCTTCCAATTACAGATGATGAAGGCCACTGTGCTCAATGGCACCTACAATGCAACAGACTTTTTTCTGTATACTTCCCCAGACCTGTGTCTCCATAAATTCAAATCTTGTCCAATCAACTGAATTTACCCCCAAGGTGTAGAAACATCTGAAGGATGATCAGTGGAAACAAGATGCACCTGAGCTGAATTCTGAGTGTCATGGCAAAGGCTGTGAATATTTATGTACATGTTATGATTTATTTTAATACATTTGCAAAGATTTCAAACACACTTTAATTGTAATTGATTAGGAGACAATGGACCACCAAATCTCTCCTGTACTGCTCAGAAGTAATAATAGTTTGATGATGTGCCTTGCGAAAGTATTCCACTTGCCACTTGGATTTTTACACATTCCTCAAGACAAATCTGCTCCAGCTCTTTCCATTTAGATGGTTTCCGCTGGTGAACATCCATCTTCATGTCTGACCACAGATTCTCAATTGGATTAAGGGTTAAACCCCTCTGGGCTTTGACTAGGCCATTCCAATACATTTACACATTTCCCCTTAAACCATTTGAGTGCTGCTTTAGCAGTATGCTTTGGGTTACTGACCTGTTGGAAGGTGAACCTCCGTCTCAGGCTCAAAATCACTGACAACCCAAAACAGGTTTTGCTCAAGAACATAGGGATAAAACCCATCTTTCCAGTCCCTGCTGCTGAAAACCATTCCCACAGTAAAACATGGTGGTAGCATCATGCTCTGGGGATGATTTTCAATGGCAGTCACTGGGAAATTGGGGGAAGATAAATGATGGTACTCTAGTCCAGAGGTTCTTAACCTTTTTCACTGTGCGACCCCCTTTTAGGCTCCAGTAAATTTTGCGACCCCCCTACCCCCGGGAAAAAACGGCATCAATAACTCGTAAAATATTCCAAGTATTTTTCACCATATTTTCTCACTTTCATTGTTTTTTCTGTTCTGAGGTTCCTCTAATGCAGGGGTCGGCAACCTTTAACACCCAAAGAGCCATTTGGAACCAGGTTCCACGGAAAATAACACTGGAAGCCACAAATAATTTTTGACATCTGAAAATGAAGATAACACAGTATATATTGCTTTTTCTTACCTTTACACTTTGTATAAACAACTATAGTGTGTTTGAAATCCAATAAAATTAGATATTATTTATTTAATGAAGGCTTTTTGAACATTTTGAATTCTTAAAAAAACCCGCCGAGTTGAAGGTTTCTTTCAAATGAATTAAAAAGCTGAACTTAAATTATTCATGCAGCAAACAAAAGCAAAAGCATGCTGTGAGCCGTCATCCTTATTTCCTTATCTTTGGGCTTTCAGAGTGTGTAACAGAGAGTAGACCTGAATTAAAAAATACACTGTGGAAAAAAAGCACTATGTCACTAAACAATGAAAAATAAATATTTGCAAAATATCTGAATAAATATTTCTTTGAGCTGGTTAATGGGACTTCAGCTCCTGAAGCTCTGCGCAGAGTGTCGTTAGATGTGAGCAGTGTTTGTTTTTAATGTAGTTCATGGTGGAGAATAGCTGCTCACATATATACTGTATGTGGATCTGAAGATCGACAGGACTTCAAATGCATATTTCTTCATGTTTATATGGGTGTCGGGGACGACATTCCATGTTTCAAACACAAGTTTGTCCTGGTAGGTTCTCAGTATCACTCCATTTTTGATTCTGTACAAGAGTGGCCTTCTGATCCTCTTCAAGATCCTCTGTCAAGCGTTTGACTTCAGACACCCACATGCCTTTGTCAGCTATGTCAGTCAGATCCAGATCCAGCTTCAGATTTGGATCCGGATCCAGATCAGGTTGATTGATTCACATCTGCCGGGTTTTGATGGTAAACCGGCTTCCACAAGTGTAACGCTTATTTTGAGCGACAGAAAATAATAACGTATAATTTTAGGTCACAATAATCTTCCAAATTAGAATGAAAATTGAAAAAAGAATTAATGCAACAAAATACTTTTCAATTAAATACTCATAATGTATTTTCCTGAGCCACACGGAGCCGCAGTATAAGGATGAAAGAGCCGCGGGTTGTGACCCCTGATCTAGTGCGTTTTGTGTCCCCACTTCCAATGCGACCTTCTAAAATATGCTCCATTTTAATCCAGCCTGGAAGACGCTTCAAGCCACAATGTGCATGAGCCTGAATCAAGATTCAGTTCGAAGAATTGAGCAGAACGGCGAGTAAGTCAGTTTGATTCAGAGAAAAAAAAGTTCTAAAAAAGCTCTATTTTAAGCAACAGTGGGAGTGCCAAGCCTTCACGCGAGACACTCCATCAAGACTGAGAATGATACAGTGTGAAACTTTTTAGAGCTTAAATCTGATATATCGCACATTTAGCTGACAAAACGTCTTAATTAGTGCCACATTCGTGACCCCCCTAGAAGTACATTGCGACCCCCAGGTTAAGAACCCCTGCTCTAGGGTGTTGATTTTGCATGCTAACTAAAAATTAGCCTTCCTATTTTTATCTGTAAGTAAAGGTTTTTTACTTTTGGTCTCTGTGCTGCCTCTCTCATTAATGCACTTCTTGCCCATTCTGAGAGTTTTGGTGGGCAGCCCCCTTTTGGCAGGTTTGTTGTGGTACCATGATCTTTCCATTTGATGACAATGAATTTGATGGTGCTCAGTGGGATCATCATAGATGTGGATATTTTTTTATAACCCAATCCTGACTTTACTTCAACAACTTTGTTCCTGACTTCATAGTGTTGTCTTGTTAGTGGTGCCTCTTAATAGTGTTGCAGCCTCTGGGGCCTTTCAGATAAGGTTGCAGAAAAACAATCTAGGGGCTTCATAGCAAAGGGGGTGAATACAATTTTCAGTTTTTCATTTTCACTTTTGCAAGGAAATGCAACTGTAATGAGCACAGAAATCCAATAACAAAACACCACTCAGACCGGAGAGGCTGTTTATCCAAGACACAGCCTTCCATGGCTCACTAAGACTGTAGGATGTTATCCCAACAACAAGCCATGGGTAACGCAGTAAGTGAAAGCTACTCTCAACAGGAAAAAGACCACCTTCCAGACCAGGGACAGGGAGGTGATGAAAGCAGCACAGCAGGAGGTGAAACACTGTGTGAGAAGCCAAGGAGAGTTACAAGAGAAAGGTAGATGCTGAAGGAGAACAGCATGACAAAGGTCTAGGAAGGTGTGAAAGACATCACAGGTCACAACATAAAGACCAGAGTCATAAGGTGGACAGTGGAGAAGGCTAATGAGATGAATGACTTCATCAACCATTTCACCCACTGCATCGATCGCTCCAAACTGATAGGGATGCAAATGGACCCCTTCCTGGTTGCCCGGGGATCTGCAGCTATCTCACAGACAGGCAACAGTATGTGAGGCTGAAAGACACCACGTCTGACACTGTGATCAGCAGCACTGGAGCATCTCATGGTACAGTGCTGGCCCCTCTTCTCTTCACAATGTACACTGCGGACTTCTGCTACAAAATGATAGAGAGGAGAACTATAGGACCCTGGTGAGGGACTTTACTGGTTGGTGCCACAGGGAATTGCAATGCCACGGCAAGTCTCTTTACAAGACCTATCCTAGATTGACCAACAGAGGATGAGATGCTCCACCCATCCTGCCAAATCTGCAGGAACTGAATGAGAATATTGAAGCATGGCTCGGATTATCTTAGGACACCTTTAGGAACCTCTACCGAGAAATCTGGCGTGTTGCATTATACCTAACCACAGACCGAGAGACAACTTCTGTAGGTGTAGATAATAAAGAGAGATATCAGTGTAAACGTTTAATCATTAATTGTTCCTAATAACCTTTATCTTTCTTCTGTTGCAGTCCAACACTTTTTATCTGGGTGCAAATTATTTTTTGAACACAATTGCATTTGGAACAAAACAGTCACTCAATAATATTCATCTGTGAATTGCTATAGTTAAGTAATCACTCAGAATAATTTTCTAGTTATGTTAACATATTAATCATTTTCTCACAGAGAGTTTAAGTACGATCTGTGCGTGAGTGTCTGCAAATTGTTTGGGAACTTTAAAAGACCTAAAAATAGTTGGACGGACATAAAAGAAAGCAAAAATGAGCTGCTCAGACAAGTATTGGAGCCAATGAAGGACAGTGGATTCATACCAAATTGTGAACAGATGGTGGTTTTAGCACTAAGATCCAGAAAAGCGGTTCTGATCCATCTACATTTCCACCTCACAAAGTTTTGGACAAGTTCATGTGTGATTGACCCCATAATAACATGATTGAAAAAGGCAGGGATGTTGGCTTTGCTGGCGACCTGCTGGAAACTTTAAGGAAGGAATGGAAGGCATTCTTGTACCAATTGGACCGGGGGTTGGGGACCACTGATCTAGACAAATCATACCCTATGCTGCTCAGTTAGCTGGTCAGCTCTTGAAAAACACTGTTTTTTGCTTTTGAATGTGCTCATACTTGGTCATACTTTGATGCTGGTCAACCAGCTGGGCGTCTTGGCCAATCAGTTTGGTCCAGCTTGTTTATACTGATGGTCCACATGTTCATCATTTTAGATCAGATTACTTGCAGTGAGCATGTAAACACAGATTTATCAGATTGTTGAGTGTGTATGTAAACACTCAGGTCTGAATGTACAATCAGAATGAATTCAATCAGTTTGGGGAAAATCTTTACATGTAAACAGACACTGATATCTATAGAGTAGTACAGAGCAGATCTAATTGTGTGCGTTTTGTGTACATGTGAATCCAGATATATGTATGTGTGTGTGTGTGTGTGTGTGTGTGTGTGTGTGTGTGTGTGTGTGTGTACAGCTGGGAATAGCTTGAGCCACAGGCCTATGCAATCAAAGCCCACAGCAGGGTCACCACTGTCCTTATTTAAATTCAGTGTGTGTGTGTGGATGTGTGTGTGTTGTAGGCAGTATGTGATGCTGAGTGTTCCTGACTGCTTAGCCTACAGCTCTTTGGGGTCAGACCTCAAATTCAAAGTCACACACAACTTCTTTTTACATTTACCCCCCCCCAAACACACACACACACACACACACACACACACTTCAATATCACTGGCCACTTTTTTCTTCCACTCCCTGGTCAATTTATTAGAAACCCCTCGCTTGTGCTTCCACACACAAAATTCAGTGTGTGTGTGTGTGTGTGTGTGTGTGTGTGTGTGTGTGTGTGTGTGTGTGTTTTAATGAATCTAAACACATTTTTGCAGATCAAACATAATCGGTCTCATCCGGCTTTGTTTTTCTCCCTCTCTTACTTTTTTCTCATGTCTTTGTGTATCTCTCTCTCTCAGTATCTCCTACTCCATCTCTTTCCTGTCTGCTTCTTTTCTCCACATCTCTCCCTCATTCTCCATTTTGATTCTTGTTTTCTTCTCTCTCTGTCTTTCTCTCTCTCCTCTTGCTTGTTCTTCTCCATCGCTGGAAGAGTGAGGTTAATATGGAGTGAAAAGTGATCATTCTGCTTTATTACACTTCAGAACAGAGTTTGTTTTCAGAGTTGCGCCGAGAGAGAGACAGAGAGAAAATGAGAGATGTGGAGGATGAATAGTCATCCACGTGCTGCTGCTGTTGTTCATGCATGCATGCGTGCGTTGCGTGTGTGTGTATGTGTATGTGTGTGTGTGTGTGTGTGTGTGTGTGTGTGTGTGTACTGTAACTCTCAGGGCTTGGAGCCACTGACAGAGAAATAGTGACAGATTCAGCTGAAGCTCACACGTGAGAAAGAAATCTCTCCATAATGAAACATTGAGGGTGTTTTTAAAACACAATTAAAAGGTAGAATGGATACATGCTTGCATTAGTGTGCCAAAGAAAAACTACTTGACCTCCAGCAGTTAACAACATGTCCGTAATAGTTGTAGTCAAGCCAATGTGTGATTTCAATTATCTGTATCCACACCAACCCAACTCTGAATGTGAACATGGAGTTGGAGCTGCGGGAGTGGGAGCCTTGGTGTAGTTGTGGATGACCAGTTATCGATCTCAGCTCATGTTGCAAACCTGACTCTGTCCAGCAGATTTCTCCTTTACAACATCAGGAGAATTTGACCTTTTCTGTCTAAAGAGGTCACTCAGGTGCTTGTTCAGTCTCTTATCATCTCAAGACTAGACTACTGCAACTCCCTACTGGCTGGCCTTCCTATGTGGACCATCAGACCATTGCAACTTATCCAGAATGCAGCAGTGCGTCTCGTCTTCAACGTTCCTAAATTCAGTCACATAACTCCTCTGCTGCGTTCCCTTCATTGGCTCCCTGTAGCTGAACATCAGATTTAAAACCTTGATGCTGACCTACAAAGCCAAAAATGGTCCAGCCCCTCCATACATGATGGCAATGGTCAAAACTCGAGCTGTACCAAGAGCCCTTTGAGCTTCAAGTACAGCTCGGCTTGACCCACCATCTCTCAGAATGCAAGGTAAACATGCATCCAGACTCTTCTGTTCTGGGACCAAAATGGTGGAATGAACTTCCCCTGGGAGTCTGAACAGCTGAGTCCCTCACTGTCTTCAAACGCAGACCGAAGACTCATCTGTTTCAGGAGTATTTAACTCCATAAAGACATTTGTGATCAACAGGATCTAAGCGTGAGGAACCTCTAGATTCTAGCCTTTTCTACTAGCTAAGGATATTCTGAGTGAACAGCAAAGTACTTTGTAAGTCGCTCTGGATAAGAGTGTCTGCTGAATGCCATGAATGTAAATGTGAATGAGTGGAAAATCCAAGACTGACAACCCTCCCACACTGGTCATGAGACGCATTTGCACTAATCTCACACTCATACCACATTTTTTCTTCACCAATTCCCCACTAATTAAATGTACTGCAGGCTTCTACATGAAACATATGTTAATTATACATCAGCACACTCTGGTGGTAGTGGCAGTTGGGCAGGTTATAAGAGGTGCTGCTGACATGGGTCTTAAACTACATAAACAACAGGTATTATCTTCCAAAATGAATTGATTAGACCATCATCATTGGCAATGTTCCTTTACCTTGTTTAACTTTCAGAAAGCCTCCGTTTCCCCTTCCCGTCTAGATCTATAAACTTGTTCAGTCAAATGTTACTTGCTATGTGAATGGTTCATGAGGAGCAGCAGTGGAGCTGCTGATAACCAGTCCTGTCTCCTCGTCCTCAAACCCCTAACAATGAATCAGTCCTGTCTCCTCGTCCTCAAACCCCTAACAATGAATCAGTCCTGTCTCCTCGTCCTCAAACCCCTAACAATGAACCAGTCCTGTCTCCTCGTCCTCAAACCCCTAACAATGATCCAGACCTGTCTCCTCATCCTCAAACCCCTACCAATGAACCAGTCCTGTCTCCTCATCCTCAAACCCCAACCAATGATCCAGACCTGTCTTCTCATGCCACATCCTTCTCAAGTGAGTAGAGATTGACATCAGCGAAGGCAAGAAAAATTATCGTTTCATGCCTATGCTTTAAGAAACACAAGAACACATACTTCTCACAAATTGCAGAGTTTGGAAAAGCCAAACTAGATAACAGTCCTGTCTTGCAAGCTGATTTTAAAGTTAATTAATTACCCAACAGAGTTTTGGCAACGTCATTTATGTCTTATGTCTTATGTCCAGTCTTTTGTGAACCTCTGGCCATGACAGACAGACATGCACAAAATAGGTGGTGTCCTTCAGTTGAGAACAAGTGTGTGAATGTGGGTCTTTGTGAAGAGCAGGTAAGGGAGAACAGCCTGTCAGTGGCTTTTCTAGTTCATACTGCCATTGCAACAGCAGTATGCAACAACAATTCCAATGCTGCCACCCACCCTCATCATACAGGGATTTAGATTAGATTTCCTCATCGACTGAGGCAGCGTTAAGGAAGCAGCAGAACTGAATTTATATATAAAATATTTAGGGTTTACTTTCTCAGAACCACAGGCTTTGTGCCAAATTCCAACTATAACACAGCCTTTAAGTGTTTACTGTTTCACTTTCTGCCACATTAATAATGTTCATATTGTACAAGCCTGAGTAACGATATAGTAAACTATACATTAGTGCACCAAAACATGGTTCCACTACTGTGAGAAGTCAGAGAACCACTTTTCAGCACTATTTTATGATAAGCATTTGAACTATCCGTTTTCTTTTGCAGAACCTTAAGCAGAGATTCACAGATCAGAGATTCACAGAGTTTCACAGATCAGAGTTTCACAGATCAGTGTTTCACAGATCAGTGTTTCACAGATCAGTGTTTCACAGATCAGTGTTTCACAGCGCAGAAGTGCGAAACATGTAAATGGTTCTCTGAGTTCTTACAGACACACAAAGAACCACTAAAGGTACGGAATCATTCTTCGATTTAAACCCGTCTAGGACTTTTATCTAGTGGACTTTTATCTTGTGGACTGTATGAACAGCTCTGACTGATGGACGGTGCAGAAGGTCGAAACAGCGCGCTTCTCACTCACTCATCATCCTTCAGGAAGCTCTCCTCGGTGATGGGCTTCACGGGCGCGATGTTCTCGGTGGTGGCGCTGTAGTTCCTGAAGCACACGGTCAGCTTCTCGTCGAAGTCGTGGACCAGGTCCTCCATAGACTTGAAGCTGCAGATCTCTCCGGAGAAGCTGTTGTCCAGGTCGGAGAAGTCCTCCAGGCCCGCGTCGCCCACGTTCGAGTTGAGGCGGTCCAGCCTGGCCGCGGAGCTCTCCTCCTCCGCCGCTGCCGCCTTAAACTCGTTAAAGTCCTGCCAGTCCTCATCGAACTGCGCCAGAGGAGCCGCCATGACGCCGCGAGCACACAGACGGAGCCGTGCCCGGACAAAGTGCTCCTCGACCGGCCTCCGCACACTAACACCCCGCCGACTCACCTCTCACAAACACACTCTCCGCTCACCCCAGCGGACGCACTGCGCCTTCAACACACATGCGTCATCACGTATAGCCCGCCCACCCCGAAATGAAGTGGAAATAATAACCATAATAATAATAACCATAATAATAATTATAATAAAATATATAATAATAATAATCATAGTAACAACAACAACAACAATAATAATAACTATAATAATAATTATAATAAAAATATAATAATAATCATAGTAACAACAACAATAATAACTATAATAATAATTATAATAAAAATATAATAATAATAATCATAGTAACAACAACAACAATAATAATAACTATAATAATAATTATAATACAAAATATAATAATAATAATCATAGTAACAACAACAATAATAATAACCATAATAACAATAACTATAATAATAATTATAATAAAAAATATAATAATAATAATCATAGTAACAACAACAACAATAATAATAACCATAATAACAACAATAATAATAATAACACAATCAGTCAGTATTGGTGTTCTCGTATGGCCCAGGGGTAGAAGCTGTTCTTTAGTCTATTTGTGATGTGAAAAATAACAGCAACAACAACAACAATAATAATAATAATAATAATAATAATAATAATAATAATAATAATAATAATAATAATAACACCAGGGATAATCAGTCAGTATTGGTGTTCTCGTATGGCCCAGGGGTAGAAGCTGTTCTTAGTCTATTTGTGATGAAAATACCAGTAAACAACAACAACAATAATAATAATAATAATAATAATAATAATAATAATAATAATAAAAATAATAATAATCAATAATAACACAATCAGTCAGTATTAGTGTTTGGAAGTGTTCCATTAAAAGCTGTAAAAGCTGTTCTTTAGTCAATTTGTCTGTATGTTAAAACAACAACAATAATAATAATGACAGTAACAACAACAACAATAATAAAATAATAATAATAATAATAATAATAATAATAATAATAATAATAATAACACCAGGGATAGGAGCTGTTCTTTAGTCTATTTGTCTGTGATGTGATGGACATGATGATTCTCCCACAGGGCAGCAGATCAAGTGACGTTGAGGATGGGGTGATGGGATGTTGAGGATGGGATGTGTCTTCATGTATGTTGGTTGCTTTCTTTGTCTGCCACGTGATTTATCACTATCTTGAACCATCTTCTGCAACCTATTAATCAAATATTTCATTAAATATTGTTATGCCACCAACACTGCTACCACTAAAATTTAATAACAATGTTCATATACTCATGCTGTCCTAAGACCTAAGTTTAGTTAATATTTTAATATTTTAGCTGAGTTTACAATATTTAAAACGTACACATCCATTTACCCATAACTCTCTATATACATTTAAGCCCATAAATATTTGGACAGTGACACAGTGTTCATGATTTAGACTGCATACTAGATTTTAAATGACATGCATTCAAAGTGTAGACTTTAAGGATTAATTCAAGGGGTTGAACAAAAATGTTTGGTATTGCTACAATTTGTCTACAAAGCCTCCTCATTTCAGGGGCTCATAAGTATTTTGTCCTAATTTCTTGGACAATTATCTCAAAAGCTATTTCATGGGATGCATGGGCAATTGTCTCATTAACCCATCATCATTTAAGCAGGTAAAACGTCCTGGAGTTGATTCCAAGTGTGGCATATGCATTTGGAAACTGTTGCTGCGAACCCACAACATGTGGTCAAAGGAGCTCTCAATGGAAGTAAAACAGACCATCGTTAGGCTGAAAAAATCCATCAGTGAGATAACGAAAATATTAGGAGTGGCCAAATCAACAGTTTGGTACATTCTGGGAAATAAAAAAGTGGACTGGTGAGCTTGGGAACTCAAAAAGGCCTGAACATTCATAGAAAACAAAATGGTGTATGATAATACAACTGTTCCATCCACCCAAGTGAAGAGGACTCTCCAGGAAGTATCTAAGTATCAGTATCAGTATCTAAAACTACCACAAAGAGAAAAATAGAAAGGACAGATTAGACCAAATACATCTTAAAAAAATAAAAATAAAAGCCAACCCAGTTCCAGAACAGGATTCTATGGACAGATGAAACAAATATCAATCTGTATCAGAATAATGGGAAGAAGAAAGTATAGAGAAGTTGAGTATGGTATACTACATGTATGGAAGAGTGGCCAGACAGATGCCTGTCCTCAGTAAAAGGCACAACAGCCCATCTGGAGTTTGCCGAAAGGCACCTAAAGGACTCTCAGACTATGAGAAACAAAATGTTTGAACTTTTTTGACTGAATGCCAAGCGTCATGTCTAATTCCTACAGTGAAGCATGGTGGTGGCAGCATGTTGCTCTGGGGATGCTTTTCTGCAGCAGGAACTGGGAGACTACTCAGGGTCGAGGGAAAGATGACTGCAGCGACACACAGAGAAATCCTTGATAACCTGCTCCAGAGTGAAGTTCAGAGTGAGATTAAGGTTTATCTTCCAACAGGATGATCCTAAACAATGCTTATGTACATGTTATATGTTTGTGTTTGTTATTTAATGAATGTTCAAAGATTTCAAACAAACTTCTGAGTTTGTCATTGTGACGTATTATGCATACAATTTTGAGGGAAAAATGAATTTAATTCACGTTTGAATAAGGCTGCAACATAAAATGCTCATGGCTCATGTTCATGTTCAAAACCCTGAATGCTTTATTGAAAATATGCATACATAACACATCTCCTACACAACAATACAAAACATTACAATCACATCTGAAATAACAGTTAACGCAAAAAGGAACCCCACCACCCCACTCCCCAATCACAAGCTCAGGAGATCCCACCCTGAACCATACACACTCTCCTCCCTGTCCTTCCACACACTCCACATAAGGCCTTTTGGCAAAGCCCAACACGTCAGAGAAGACAAAAACTGGATCTAAAAGGAAAAAGTGTGTGTGTGTGTGTGTTAGACAACACAAGGTACTCTAAAGTTGCATACTTTAGCTTAGGGCTGACTGAAGAACATTGAAGCCCTATGTTAGCATGTCCACACTGTGGGGGTTAGCGATGGAGTTCATATACGCATGGCTAATACTTAAAACATAGCTAAAAGCTAGTTTTGCTAGTTTCCCCCTTTCTTCACTGTTAACAGACAGACCAGAAGCAAGCGGCAGAAGTGAGAAGAGGTTTCATTGTCTTTAAGGTAGAATGAACCATTTTCTGAGCGCATTGTCTTATAATGACTAGTGTGACAGATCGAAACGGCTGTCTGCTGCAGACTGTCCTATAGGTGGAGTCTGGAGACAGAAATGAGCTGAAATTCAAGGTGAAGTTGCTACAAACCAAATCATTTCCAAACAAACGGAACACCTTCTGTAAATGCTGAACTATTAACAGTACACGTCCTCCGACCTCGCTAGCCCTTCTGTTCTGATTTGGCTAATGGCACATACAGGCCTGCAATCGAACGCAGGACAAAGAAGTGTTGAAACCAAACATTGTATTGCCTTGGAAAGGTTTGGTGAGTGTCTCACTAAACTTGATAGTGCATTTTCAGAAAGTCAAATTTGAAGAAAAAACAAAACAAAACAAAATAAAACGAAAAAAAAACAAACAAAAAAAACTCTTAAAATGTAATAAAATGATATAAATGCCAACATCAAATTATAATAATTAAAAAAGGAGGAGACAATTTGGCTGGTTATAGTTTAATATGATAATACAGGGATAGATCAACCAAAAAGAAATTAAAGAAACAAAATTATCAATGACCAAAAAAAAAGGTAACAAAAATGTTCAATAATAAAAACAGAAAAGCAGTCTCTTTAAACATTTAATATCAGTCCATAGCAAATAATATCCTGTCACCATAAAAGGGGAGTAGAAAGCTCTATATTCAGAGTTGCCAACACATACAACTTGTCTGCCTACAAACAGGTATTTCTGCACCTATACTGTTAAACAGAGTGACCCCATTGTGGGATTTCGAACAGACAGAGCCGAGTGGCGTTAAAACGTTCAGGCATGTTGGTGGATCTTAGACTCATCAGGGGTTTGTCATCGCACAGGTCTTCAAAGTTAGCCAGATAAGCCAAATAGTAAGTGTGGTCCAGAAGGAGAAAAGCTAATAGACGCTTCTGTTGGATGATCCTCACTTTGGGCTCAAGTTATCCAGCTAAACGGAAAAAAATAAAAATAAATAAAAACTTGATTGTGCGAAATATCCTCCTGACCAATGCATTTATGGCAGTTTAAAACATGTCTCACTTTCAAGGTGGCAGAAGTACAATAGGATATGTAGTGCAAATGGAGAAGGGTTTACTGTGCTGCTTTGAAGCTAAAAATCAGGGAGTGGGCATGGTTTATGAAGGTCTGGGCTTTCCTACCACTAGTAGAAAAGACAGATGCTTTGGGGAGGGGCTTCTCCTACAGGTAGGAAAGGCAGCTATTTGGGGTGGAATTTCATTGGAAGATAACATGGGGACTTTTTCTACAGGTACAAAAATCTTTACTTAGGGCCAAGCTCCTTTTAAAGGCAGGGGAAAAAAACAAGTCTTTGGGGGTGGGGCTTCTATTACAAATAAAAAACAAAAGGTATGTATTTAAGGGTATGGCTTCTTCTACATATAGAAAATGCAGGTGTTTTGCTAGTTGGCGCATCTCCTACAGGTAGAGAAACCTCATGTATTTTGGGCAAGGCATCTCCTACTGGTAGAAAAATCAGGTGTTTAAGGGTGGGACTTTGCTGCATAGGTCATAAATGAGGATGTGTTCCAGTAATGCAGACAATATGCAAATCTGTGGAGTTTTGTTTATGTTTAAGTTGTTGCCATGAAAATCCTGTGCATTACACAAAGAAAATGCACAATCAAAGTGCGTGTTCCTGGAACCCACTCTCCACACCAGCACCTGGAAGCGGCGCTGAGTGTGTGATTGACAGGTCAAGTGTCACAGTATCTTTAAATAAAGCTGTGGATTCGTTCATTATCCAGCTTTTTCTGCTGCTGCGGCTGTTTTTGGCCCAGTTCAGAGCACACTCAGGAGCGCTTTCTGCTTTTATTTCAGGTTTCGTTTTCCACAGTCGTTCACCTGAATGGCTCCTCTAAGGTAAGCGGTGATAATGTAAGAAAAAAAAAAAAACAAAAAAAAAAAACAAGTTTAAAGAAAGAGCCCCACTGTTCCTTTGTTTTTTTAAAAACAAGACATTTACAAAATTGTTTCAAAGTATTTTTCCATTCCACAGATGATGGTCTCTTGGGGGCTTTTAAATCAGATTCTGTTAAAACTATTCATTGAACTAAACTCAGTACACACTCACGCTGGTGTGAAACAGACACACACTTGCGAACACACACATAGGGCTGAGCAGCACTGTGCTACAGATGGAGCAAGACTTCTTCTCATTGGGGGAACAAATTCCAGACTATCCTCCCCAAGACCAACAACCTCCACATTCTCATCCCTGACCTCATGACTGACCCCTACAGGACAAAAAGGACTGTAGCATCAGAGGTCATAATTAAGAGAGGAGAGAGCGGGAGAGAGCGGGAGAGGGTAAATGAGCCTAGGGGCTTTATTGAAGGCATTGAACATGAGGTATGCATTAAAAAGATAATATTTATATTTAAAAAATGCCTTATTGTCTGAATCAGGTCAGTGGGGAAAACCTATATAGACTCATGCAAATGTTTGGGCACCCCTGGTTCAACAACATATTGATGATGTTGCAAATAAATGTAAATAAGTAAATCTAAGTGCTCTGAACATTTCACACAGATTTTTAATGTCCTGGGTGTAACACATTGACCAAAAAAAATAAAAATAAAATGTAACATACATCAAATAATTACTTATTTAATTCCTTAAAAACATTTAATTTTATTGCAATCTGGTAAACTAAAAAAAACAAAACAGTAATTATGCTGTAGAATGTGCACACATGCCCGTGTGAACCCATTTGTGCTGAAAAAAATATTATTAATAAAAATAATCAACACCACATACTTTGGAGCCCAAACTTTTGCATAAGACTGTCTAACAGACACATCTGTGTCTAAGGTAATAATATTATATAATCATTTAAAAATAAAATAAAAAATAAATAAAAAAAGGTCTTTTTGTGGCAAGGAAAGGGGGGAGCATAATTTATTTATTAATTTATTATAGTATCTGAGGAGGAGGAAGTGTAAGCATAGGAGTGAATTTTTTTTTTTCAATAAGCCCCGCCCACTCCAACTCTTCCCTTGCCCCCTCCAACCCTGCCCTTGCCCCTCTAAACACACATGCTGAAGTGTGACACTTGCTGGGCCACTGGAAGAGGATTGTGTGTGCTTCCTGCTCGTCCGTGGAGCTCTGTGATGAGGAGTCCCACAGTGAGGGGGGTGAGTAGCAATATCCATGGATACAGGATGGATATGGGTCGCCACGGTGACAGCTTTGCGCCAGGCCTATGCTGAGTGTCGCCGCAACGACAATTTTCCAATCAGCCCCCAAATTCCACACTATTCAGACTCTCACACCCGCACTCATACATCTGCACACTCACACAACGCAGCTGGCGCAAAAATTGTACTCAATTCTCTGCTTGTGATAATTTCCACTTCGTTTGTTTCTTTTCTTGCGGTGGGTGGAAGATGATGAAGAATTGGTTTCTTTCTTTTAGAATTTTTGAAAAATTGGGAAAATAAGACTTCACCATCAACTGTCCATGCTACTGCAGTTTTCTGTAGAGAGGGAAAGAAAGAGTGTCTATTTTAAAAACCAATGAACTTTAAAAGAGTTTTGTGATTTCAGCTCTCACTGAAGACAAAGTGGGCTAATGAGATAAATATACCCCACAGGAATAAACATCTACATCACGTGCCCCATCCATCCCCATTCATACCCTCAGTTTTACCCATCTATTCTTATACACACCCTAAAAAACTTTGCAATGTATTTTTAAAATATGTGAATAAAGGTATATAAAACTATTAAAACATTCTGTGAAATTATAACATTTTAAAAAGTATTAAAAAATAATCAATATATTGTCTTGCTAACAGCATCGCAATATATCGAATCATGACCTGTACCGTGATGCACATCATATCGGCATATTCTTGCCAATACATAGCCATAACCCTTACGCATCCATCCCTATCCATACCCCAACTAGATTTCCAATTCAAACACATCATACTCATACCCATCTAGACCACTTCACACCCAGACCCTATACACGACCCCCACCCCATACTCATACGCTACACCTGTGTTTCTCAAACCCAGTCCTGGAACCCCCCTGCAAAGAAACATACATCTATACCAGACACACTGCCATTGATATGCTCATCATCTTACCTATCCATACCACACCATAGCTTTCCCATTCTCATCCTCATATCCATCAAACCCCTTAATTCATACATATTTAACTCATACCTGTCATAGCCCTCCATTCCCATATTCATACCCATCCACACCTCTCCATACACTTCCATTCACACGCCCCTAATCTATACCACTATCTAATTCCCATCTCTAAATCCACCCCATTTATATCCCCATACTGTTACCTAACCACACTCCTCTGTACCATTCCCATACTCCTATCCATCCATACCCCTCTAAACACATACATTCATAACCCTTTGGGATGAAGCACATGGGAAACATGCAATTTAGTTTTTTTTCTTGTCCCAGACTCAGGCCCTTTGCGTTTAGCTGTCCTGAACAGTTTATATGTGACGGCACGTACCATTGAAACTGTCCACCTCCTGTGTGTCCAAAAAGGGGGCGGGGCCCCAGATGCGAACAGTGCCGTCATCTGAAGCACTGGCCATGAGGCTCGGCACACACGGGTTCCAGCTCACACAGTTCACTGTACGAGTGTGTCCTGTTAACTCTGCTATTGGCAACTCACTGCGCTTGTGCCAGATATACACTTTGTGATCTGAGACAGAGAAACACACACATATAAAGTATAGTGGAGTAACAGCAGGTGAACACAAATCTCCCAGATTAAAGTTATCTAAAAACTCAAACTAAACAGGCACACATTTTACTTGCTGCTGTGTTCTGCTCTGCACTTATGTCCAATTATAGAGAAGAGGTTTATAGTATGTGAAAAACCACACAACATCTCCACACAGTTTGAGACATTTCTGCATACCTTCACTGCCACTGGCGATGAAGTCTTCGTTGTGTCCTCCAAAGCAAGAGTGTATGGTGTAGAAGCCCTGGGTCACTCCCTGATACTTCCTGACCAACACACGGTCCTGCAGGTCCCAGAGATGGACTCCCTACACACACACACGCACACACACACACACACAAACGAGAGCGAGCGAAAGAGTGAGAGCGCGAGAGAGAGAGAGAGAGCAAGAGAGAGATCAAAATTACCAAAATGCAACAAATTAACAAAGAGTAAGGCAATGCATGTAAATGTTTGCAAAATGGTTTAGTTCTTACTCTAACATTTACATGCTCTTAGCCAGAGTGACTACCTTCAGAATAGTTTCACTATCCACTTAATATCCCTAGGTTTTATAAATAGGCTAAAGCAGAGGTCAATTTATAAGTGCCAAATAGGTGGCCCACTGGGTTTTATTTATTTATTTTAAATGCAATCTGTTTTTACTTGAAATAAGAATGTCTATTTACATTACTTGTTATTTACAATTTATCCAGTTGATTATGAAAACTGAAATGTTATGACAATTTTTGAACTACTAGACAACGTATACAATTTATTATACAGGACAATGAATAATAATGTAAGTTAAACATGATCTTCTGAATAAATTAAATGAAAACTTCCAAGCTAAGGTACAAAATGCCTGTTTAGATATCGAGATAAAAATATGCATGAGAAATAAACATTTTAACACACAAACAAACAAACAAACAAACAAACAAACAAACAAACAGAACCTCAACATTGCTCACCTGAGTTGCTACATTTAACAAAGCTAATCTTCCATTCTTGGAAACAGTGAAAGACATGATAGGATGGTCCTCCTGAACTCTGCATAAAAAAGAAGAAATGTCAGCAGGAAGCCACTGAACAACACAGTTTCGATCATCATCAGTAAAGATGCAAACCCCACAAGACATTCTTACTGACATGTTTCTGTCTGTAAGGTCCTCAAAGTTGTAACCGCGGATACGCTGGTGAGTGTCGGAGGCCAGAACCGTCCGCCCGTCACTCAGACACCACAGACACTGCACACGCACGCCTTCCCATGAGTCCAGCAGATTACCATCCAGATCCTAACCAAACAGAACAGACAGGCATTACATCAACCAAATCAATTTGTTTTTCATTTTCACCCAGTTCCAACTTTGCATTTACAAAACAGGCATAAATCAGACCTTTTCACTTTAAAGTGGCATTATAAAAGAGTACACAAAAACTAGGCTATTTAAGAAGTGAACCTTTGTGTTGTTAACTCAGTTGTATAAAAAAAACTGAATGCTAAAACCCAACAGTTAACATAGCTGCTCTACTGGTAAATAATTGAAATAAGCATTGTTGAACTAAAAAAAAAAAAAAAAAAAAAAAAAAAAAAAAAAAAAAAAAAAAAAACTTTGTGGACTCACGCATTGATAAAACTGCCCCCTCTGTCCTCCCGTAACAAATCTTTTGCCGTCAGGGTTCCAGGCCACGCTTGTCAGACTGTCTTCATGGGACTGGCTCATCTTCGTACGCAGTTCTCCTGTCTGAACACCAGGGGGAAGCAAAAATGCAGCACATCCCATAAGCACTCACTATAATGACAACACTTTTTCAAACACTACACAGACAAAAGCATTGCAACACCTGCTTATTCCTGTTTCTGAAAATGGGAAATCAGAGATATTAAAAAGAGTATCCTTTTTTCATTGGCTTTTTACTAAATCTTAGAGACAAATGTGCATTTCTGTCAAACGTATTGGATGACACACCATCAATTAATAACACACCACTTGTCCCACGTCCTACCTGTACATTCCAGAGCCAGAGTTCAGAGCAATCGTCCGGTCCACAGGCGATGAGGTAAGTGTCATCCGGACTCCAGGCCAGGTAAGACACTCCGTAAGCGTGTCCCTCTAACGTCCTCCAGAGCTTCAGCTGGTGTGTGTCCTGAGAACACAATGGAGAGGTTGTGCATGTGAATCTCCTTTGTTTAACTCCATGCATCACACTTGGCTAATCAACAAAAATGCATGAACTGTAGTTCATATGTAGTATGAACTGTAGTTATATATTATAAATGAGTTCTGTATGGTTCTGGATAGTTGTAAGAAAAATTCCCAGTCCCAAAACTTAGATGACCAGCCAAAATGTTTGTGTCTTTAGCGCCATATCGTCATTGCACAAACTAAATGTAATTACATAGTAACTAAAGGTTATGCCTGACCTATTCCAATTCAGCAACCCAAATTATCACACATTCACCTCTGAAAGGAACTGTTCAGGGATCTCTAATAGACTTGTTTATGTAGTTTCTGATACTGTAGGACTCTTACCTACAAACAAGCTATAAGACATTGCTGTTCCACATAGTTCTGAATGCAAATAGGAATATATTTTAACTGGTGGAATCAGTAGTTATCTACACTGGCGTCATACCTTTAGAGTAAAAGTAAAGAATTAAACTTCACAAAACACTGTTTACAATCTACACATCTTATGAAAACTGGGGGGAGTAAAACTGGAAGAACTGTTTTTAAACAGCACTGACCGGGTCCACCTGCCAGACAATGACTGTGGTGTCTTTAGAGCCTGTGGCCAGTCTGGTGCCATCATTGGAGAACTTGCAGAACCAAACCTCATTACAGTGCTCCGTCAGGATCTGCTGGGTATAACACGGAAACTGCTTTCTAAGGAACAGAGACACACATACAGAACATGGTTGAGCAAGCAAAAAGTACGAAATAAGTGACTATAACCTAATTGTCTAATTGATGAGAGACTTCTCCATCTGACTGTGAATTTTCCTAATTGCTGCGTTGTTTGCACTGCAGACCTCCCCTTCTGGTGATTGGCCAAACTGCCTCCTTCTTTAAACTGTGAATGCTCCTTCTGACTGCAATTGGTGCAAACTGCCACTTTATTCAGAGACCTCCTCCAGTGTCTGCGTATGTCTGTGTATATACCTGCTGCAGACGTGGTCCAGCAGTAAAGACACTGAGTCCAGGCTGTTGTCCAGCTTGGTATTATGATAAAGGCAGCGGTCCCTCTGCAGCTCCACCGCCTGCCGGAGGAGTGTGTGAAGTCTCCGAGGAGGCAGCATTACAGAGGGGGGGAGGTACGCTAAACACCCACACACACAAACATGCACACACATTAACAGTCTTCTTAAATAGTGCAAGTAGTAATATATACCATGCTATTACCAATCAGTGTCGGGCTAACGTTGCTATAAATCTCTTTCAGATCATCTTTTGTCAGGTACTAAACCGTCTCTTTTAACTTTACTTTTAACCAGGTTTGATTAAATTGGTATGGATGGCATGATTTGGTGCATGTAGTCAAGCAAACACTATGCACAACTAAGGTACAGAAGGCAAGTTCACAAGTGGGTGCCCCCTGCTCACTCACTCCTTGCTTCACACTCTTGCTGTTGCTCATAGAGACGGGAGTCTTCATTCTTTATTGACTGAAATAAGCATTTCCCCACATTCTAACCTTTTCCATCTTATTACAATTCATTCAATCATGGTGGATGAGATGTGTGTTGGTTACTGTTGAACACTCGGGAGTGTGAGTGGGAACAAATGTGTAATTGTTTACATTTTAGTGCTTAATTCACTACAGGCTGTAGAAGTCACCTCAGAGGGAATTATACAATGCTAGATAGAATAAACTGTAATGGTCCATTCGAAAACAGAAAGGGTAAAACAAGCAAAAACAAAAAAACGTGTATGCAGTGTACTGGGATTGGGGCTGATCCAGGAAATTTTAATAGAACATGTTTTGGCAGTTCCCATCTCGTTCAGAATTATTGTTTCAAATATGGTGTCCAGAGCGCCATCTGGTGTCCAAAAGGCTACATTAATGCACATTTTTCTCTGCCATGGGAAGCTGTGAGGAACGACTCAAACTAAATTAGAATTTATTTTACAGTGGAACATGACAAGATAAAACATCTGAAACTATTAAACTACTGTTTAACTCTGCTGGAGGACACTTTGATTTTTAAATCATTCTGAGGGAATTCTGAACCTCGAGGAGGCTAATGCCAATGCTAAAATGAGCTATAAAAAAAAAACAAAAAAAAAAAAAACAACAGTGTGCTCACCTCTCTTTAACCAATTTCCCCGCCACAACATTTGTCAACATACAACAGATATCAGTCTAGACTATGCACTACTATAGACCCATACAAACAGATATGACTGTCAGTCAGACTGGATTATAACAAATTAAACAATATTATGTTTAATTTTAAGAAAAGTCACTACTAAAGCAAACAAATGAGTACAGAATCTTACTAAATAAACAGTTACAGAAATAAATTGATTTTACTTCAGTAATATTTATCAGCACTTCTTATCTAAACTGTAAGACTGTATTATCATCAATACAAACAGATCTGACCAGAATCAGTACTGGCTGATTTAGTTGGGGTATGTATGCAGGTTTTTCTTACTCTGTAGTTTGTCCAGTAGTCTGGAGCGAGAGCTGATCCCTTTTCCCTCCCACTCAGCCTTCGCCCTCAGATCATCTGCATGGCTACACATGAGATACCTGTAACATGGGAAACATACAATTCAGCTATGCAGTCAAAAACGGCTTTTATATATACACATACATGCACATAACTTCACAACTGAGTAATGTGGGTACAGACAGAAGCAGTTTATATCCCACAGTGGCTCAACAGCACAGCCCACTTAACAAATCCAGAACTTTACGTACGGCAAAAATAAGAAACATTGACATTTCACACTGACTTCTATGACTGCACTTTAGTTTCTACACATGAGCTGTGAGCACTGGGGAGCATAGTTTTGTTGCAGTGTAGCCAACATCATTCAAAGTATCTCAGATCTAGTAAAATTCTATAGAATTAATATAGTAATTTTGCTCAGTTTTATATACCATTCCATTACTTATTTAAAATACAGCCAGCCACTAAATGCACTGCTAAAGCAGACTGGCTGAAGGATGGATGTTGTGTGTTATGTGGTGAAGAATTGATCACCCTATGCAGAGCAGAGCAAGAAGCCCTCTTACTTTCATGGGCAATGTTGGACTTCAATGAAAAATTAGTCACACGTATTCACCCAGGGAACAGAAAGTTGATACTGATTAGTACCCATATCACACTGTCTGGTTGAGAAGTACCATAAGTTCAGTTCAGGTCAGTTCAGTTACCCGCTGAGAACGTGGATGCGGTCTGTGTTGTACTTGAGGGGTGTTAGCTCTCCTCTCAACACCTGTAATGCTTCCAGAACCTTCCCATCCTCCAAATACTCTAAATACTTCTGCTGCAAGAGCAGGAACTTCATCCTCTGCTGACACAGAAAAAAGGGAGGAAAGGATCGGTTAGAGAAACTTACACATTATACAAACACAAAAGAGAAAATTAACTGTTAATTAATCCTCAGTGTGAAGGCATCCTGGAACGTTTAGCGTGGTGGGCGACACGGCAAAAACATCCCTCTATTGCCATTGCCATTTATTAACCCCTTCATGAGTACAATCCCACTTGAGGACATAACCAATTACATTTGTGGCTTTTCATTGATCCTCTTGCACTCTTATCCACATCAATTTACATTTGAATCATGTTACAAAGGCAGAATGAGGCAGCAGACGTCTTGTCCAATAACTCTTCAAAGTGTATGAAGTGTGTTGTCCAGCAGAGGAACCAAGCCCTAGGAAAGCAGTGTTGTTACCCACTATGCTACAATGTTTTCCTGTAAGCCTGGTCAGTAAACTCCCACCTGTGATTTGAACTCTCAGCTTCAAACGTGACGCAAACAAATCAGCTGTAATCTTATTGACTCATTAAATCGGTCTTAGTCTTCCCATTACAAAAAGCACATCCAATTAATCAATCAAAATGTATTTGTATAGGGCTTTTTATAACAAAGCAGCTTTACCAAACAAACAAACAAACAAACAAACAAACAAACAAATAAATAAATAAATAAATAAGATGACAACAACACATGAAACACATGAACGACAGAACCCCCCACCCGTAGAACTGGAGGAGGAAACTTTGGAAGCAAACAGGCTCAATGGGGGACCCGTCCTCTGGTCAAACTACTCATACATAATTGATAAGGGGACAATGGACCGCCACGTCTGCTGTAATGCTTTGGTTACTGAACAGTAATGATATTTTAATGGCGGGCATAATAGTAACAGTAGCAGAAAATTACATTTCTACATAGTTGGTGATGACAAGTGGGCAACTAATTGAGGGCAGAGTGGGAAACAGTGTAGGAACCCTAATCCAAGTAGTGGGAAGGTGGGCAGCCAGTGTGAAGGAGTTGCAGAGGAGCTTGAGGTGTCCTCACAATGCTCCTCTAACCTCCCTTGAAGGTGTGATCTGCAGTGTACGCAAGCTGCTCTCAGCTGATACTGAAGGAGGATCACACACAGCTTATCTGTGACTGTCCATGCTGGGTGGAAACACAGTACCATGTTATTGAAACCTGTAGGTTCAGTGAGTCCTACTTGTTAATTAACTTTCTCTTAAATTAACCAATCAAGAAATGCTAGGAGCAGCTTTTAAATATTTCATATCTTGACATAACTAAGATAATTCATAAAGGTTAAGAACTGTTCTGGGTAGTGGTGAACTGAACCAGATGTCTGAAAAGCTCCCTCATAGAAAGTTATTTCCTGAGACACAGTTTTGCCTTGCTTTTGATTAGACTTTGAGTCTAAAACTACAACTACAAGGTGCTTCTCTACAAAAAAATCCCTGAAGAAAAGATTTCTCCACAGCATTAAGTTAAGTTAGCATCATGTCTTAATAATCACACAAAAATGCTTAAATAATCCTTTTTAAGGACAGCTGCTTTAATTTTGCATATACGTGTACACTTGATGCACTTTAAGTCCAAATATTTGTGGACATCCTTTCTAATGAATGCATTCATCTACTTTAAGTTGCTCCCATTGCTGGCACAGATGTGCAAATGTGCACCACTTGTCTAGTCCCTGTCTGGAGTAGATAAACCATGCCTAATGGCGTGGGCTAGATGGGTATAAAGTCCACAATGAGCTTTGGAGCAGTGAAACATCAACTCTGAAATTAATTCAATACTTTTAGTTTGAGTTGGGGGTGAAATTATCATACAAAATCCTGATCTCATTAACGCTCTTGTTGCTGAATGCAATCAAATTCCCACAACTATGCTCCAAAAATGATGAAAGAGCAGGTGTCCCAATACTTTGGTCAAAACAGTGTGCATTTATCTATTCATTTACACTCACTGAGCACTTTACTACAAAACTATTCCATCTAATCCCACCACAGCTTCAGTTCTTCACTGCATGCATTCCACAAGATGAGGGATGATATGACATTTCCTCTGTTAAATGCCATAAATGTAAATGACGGAAACATTTCTTTGAAATTCCATGACCGCGTCCTACAATTCTACAGGAGATATGTTTTCATGCTGTGAAATTCTCTCTACAATTCAATCTGTAATAGTTGTTCTATTGGATTCAGATCCAGCCACTGAACTTGGAGACCATATTTCTTTGTGACAAAGCATCATCATGCTGGATGTACGCATTAGAAGATGGGTTAATTAAGGTCATAAAGGGTATAAACAGTCATAAGCTATATTCGATTGGACTACCTCAGTGAAGCAATGATTAATTTATGGGCCCAAAGTGCACCATGAAATACAGGCTTGATCAATGGATTCATACTCTTTGTGGCAAAATTCTGGCACTACAAGGCCGACCCTGTCTTGGGTCAATGCCATCAATAATTAATCCATAACAATTTCACATAATTGTCACAAACGGCTTTTCACCATCAAAGCAGAGCAGTGTCCCTCCACATACTAATCACAGCACTTGACACTGTTTAGCTTGGCTCACTAATGAGCTGCTGTTTAATTAGCCGGGTTTACTGCAGCACTCAGGCCTCCAAGGCATCTTCAACACTACAGCTTCGACTCTCCAGAGATTCTCTCATCTCTCTGGGCCAACAACAGGTAGCTTTACTAACTACTTCATAAATGTGTTCTGCAGCTCTCATCTGAATGCTGATGTGTGTTGCAGAACACACCTGTTTACAATCTCTATGACCCACAACTGTATCTAACCTTAATCAATACAAACATCTGCAGCTCTAATATTTCCACTGTTACAGTTTAATTAAAGGAAGAGTCTTTACAGAGCTAGCTTGCAAGCATAGCATCTACCATTCTAAACTAAAGAAGCATACATCAAAGTACCAAACATGTCTTGGTTGTTTGACTGCAGAAATCAATCAATGTTTATCCGCTTTTTTGTTGGATAAAAAAAATGACCACAAGAGACAGTGCTGTTTCATGTGCATTATATCATACATTTATTGATCATTATAAAAAAAAAACTCTGAAAACTAAAACGTGCCAGTATCTTGATATTCTGTTATAACAGCTCTGCCCTAAGCAGAGTTGCTGGGTGGGGATGTGGGACAGCTACACTGTGTTCAAGGATTTGTTGCCAAAGACATTCCATTGCATCAAACCATCCAATCAGAATATTCCCTAGCTTCATCAGCACCACTGCATTCCAGATGATTCATTCCAGACCAGGCTTCAGAACCTCTCAGCACTCACAAAGAGACAGAGGCGTTCCAGAACCCTGCCAGTGTGTGAGTGAGAGTGTGTATGAGGCTTACCACAATAGCATTGGGTGAATGCATCAGGGCTTTGAGCTCGCTGAGGTCATTTTCAGCCTGTGTTCACACAAAGACAAACAAAAGAGTTAGTTCAGCAATTTTGCCTGGCAACATGGCAAACAGTGTAGCGGTTTAATGGTCAACTACCGGAAAGAGCCACAATCTGACATGGTGTACGAAGGGATGTAGTGGGTCAGGCCACTGTTTACAGGGCTGTTTAAACCAGGTGAGGAGGACAATGTGGAACCTGATTCTTGTGGAATGTACAGGTACAGAGAATTGACAAGAGGCTACATTCCAGGTTTTGTATTTAAACCTGCTCACTTTACTACAACCACTACCTCACAAAATACTATTAGTTGTTACAACAAACCATTAGCAAAACAGTGTTCCAGAAATAGGAAAAACTCATTAAAAGTACAGCAATTAAAGAATGTGGTAAATGAAAAGCAATACACGCTGCAGTAAATGTAATCATGGCTTGTTCACTCCTCCATAAACTAGTCTTTTCACATCAGAAGTCAACAAACAACAAAATATATCAGTCCATTGTACTATGGTGTGCACCATCTATTCATGTGACTGTGTGCCCCAAAAACACGATGGCTCCCTACAAATACACCAATATCAGTGAATAGAGGTTTCCTGCCTTCAGTATTGTTCTGTTAACTGATGGGTAATAGTTTCCATTCATCATTAGCCCTGTAAATTTATCTGGCTGAGCAGAAGATTCAGTCAAACAAAAGTATCTGGTAACAAGAAAGCAAACAGGAGGCAGTTAGCATAATGCTGTTTACCATTTGCTTCCATTCTACATTAACAACATTCTGTGTGAAACACTGCTTTAAACAGTGTATGACACAACTGCAAAACAATGGCTATAGTTCAAGCACAACTAAAAACATCTTAACCAATTTAAAACATCTTTACAGGCTTCACTTCAGCAGAGGAATGTTATGATGCAATAACACCATAACATCTACAGGAGAGTTTGATGCTAATAGTTGCTGATGTAACACATCCTCATTACATGTGGACCTGACTAGAGAACCAGCACAAATACATGGTGACTGCAGTTCTCCACAGTACTTCTCCATGCTTTAACAGGTTTTACCACTTTACAGGAACACTGAGGTGAAACATTACTTTTAACCTTTTTTCCCTCACACCTAAATGTGGTTTATCCACCAAGCCAAGTTTGCTTCATTAGTTTAGTGCTGCAGATACAAGGCTAATGTAGTAATGAACCCTCAGAGTCACCAATAGTCACTCAAATCCTTTTCACAAATACATGCTCACACACTTCTCTAAATCCACTTGAACCAGATCTGGATGTTTATCATTGACTTGTGTACGTTGTTGAAGCCGCAGTATGCAACACTGAGCTATAAACACTAACAAAACTTTGTGAGACGCTTTAAATAATGCCAGCTGGTTTGCCAAGCTGTAGACAAGTTGAAAATATGAGCTAGTTTTAAAATAATACTGAACAGTTTATTTTGAAGTAAAAGGGATTGCACCACACAAACCTCAGTACTGCTCAGACTAAAAACCTCCCCCTTCTCCTGAGACTGTGTTCATTAGGCACAAAGACAAAAGTCATGATTCAAAGTGTACATTAAATTACTATATTAACACTGTTACCTTTACTACCTAAAGCACTGAGCACTATACACTAACGCTGCTAATCATGGAACTTCAGCTACAGCTCAGCAAAACCAGGCAAATGTTTAACGGTGCATCAGTGTAGGGATTTAGTGTTGGCCAGTCATTATTTCAGTTAAAATAAGCTGCACAAGCTAAAATTGTCTTTACATCCTGTGATTCCTTTAACCATGTTCAAACAATGAGCAGCAGGGGTTCCTCTGAGCTGCTGCCTAGCCCTGAAAATTAAAAAGAGCTGATGCTCACAAATCAGCACAAGTCTACAAGGAAAAAGCTAAGAATTTTCAGGTACCCGTTTCCTTGTAACATAAATAAGAAATGGCAGTTAACAGGAATGGTGGAGGCCAAGAAAACTTTCAGACAGAACTACTCACAGAACTGCTAATAAAGCAGATCAAAAACAACCATTCGATTGCAAAACACCTTTAGGGACATTTAGTAGACTCTGCAGTGATGGTACATTGTTCTACTGTGCAGCAACACCTGCAACTCACCTTCATGCTTACAAAACAGTCTGGACGACTTAAGCTAGTTAAGCTGGTTGACCAGCTTATCTCTTCACCAGCACGGGGTATTTCTTGATCATGACCATCACATCCATACTCGTTGACCAGTTAGTAGTAGTCTAGCCACCATCTTGGTTAAGATGGTCACGCTGATAGACAATCTAGTCCAGCAGTGTCAAACCATATCCACAAAAGGCTGGTGTGGCTGCGGCTTTCCGTTCTAAACAACCAGCAGTGACATTTGATTCCACTTGTTTAATTAACTGACCAGTCTTCAAACATATGATCACATACTTCCATTTGGCTGGAATGACCATCTACAGCCACACCAGCCAGGTGCAGATAGGGTTTGACACCCATGATCTAATCCAAACTCAAGAAAAAAAAGCAACAAAAACAACATACAGTACACTGGCCAAGAGCTAAAATGGTTAATAACCAGTTTATTTGAGTACCTAAGGGCTTAGTAAACAGCTTACATACAGAGGACAGAACCAAACAGCACAAAACTAAATATAACTTTATGACTACAATATATGGCCAAAAGAATTGGAATATATTTTTTTCAAAAATGAAGGGTGTTGGAGTCTATCCTGCTTTTGTTGGAGTGATGTAGTTGTCTCTACTGTCCGGGAAAGGCTTTTACATTAGATTCTAGATTTTAATTTGACCATATTTAGCAACAAGAGTGTTAATAAGGTTAGGCTATTGAATGATCACTACCCCACCTCATCCCCAGCTCCCTAAGTACTAGATGGAGCACCATCATTCCAGAGACAACAATTTCACTGCTCCACAGAGCAATGTTAGGGGTGCATTAGACCCCTGTACCCCATGCCTGGCATTAGGTATGGTGCCAACATATTCCACTTGCATATCTGTGGCAGTAATGGATGCATCGTAAAATGTATAAATTAAAAAAAGGTGTCTACAAACATTCGGACATAGCCTGTATGTATAAATCCAACTCCCTCACACTGGGATGCTACAACACAAACGTGATCAGTTTTTGTTTTGAAATCCTCAAAAGTCAAATAAAGAGTCTGAAGCTGATTGTTTAATGTTTATTCATATTTTTCTATGCTGGGGACCTTTACAAAGGCCTTGATGTGGTCTGGACAAGGGGTGTGTGGTGTTTGCTATCAATAATAGCTACAGAGCTAAACATATAGGCAATATTTGGATCTGACATGTACCTCTATAATCACAACCGTAATTTGTTGTCCATGCGATGTAGCCCCCACTACCAAAATAATATGTAGTTGACGAAGACTGAGATGCCAAACTGAGCTCTCTCTTGAAATGCAAATAAATTTTTGGCATACAATATCCAGGGCTTGTTAGCAACATCTGTATAACGTTTGTCATTATGAACTGAAGACACAAAACATCAGATACTAAACATGTGTTGGCTGATCAAACACATCTGTGGTCAGTGATTAATCATGTTCTTATTTTTACGTGCAGACCTCTGCCATATTGGCCACAGAGAGGATGTTGGCATTTGCAGTAAAAACACACCTTGTCCCATTCTCCTTCCATTACATGGTTCCGAAACTTTGTAGCAGAAGGATGTTCAAGTCTACAGCCAGATTCCTGCATCAACAAATCCACCGTCTGACTAGAGAGAGAAAGAGAGAGAAACAGGGAAAGAGAAATGTTACTTTAGTTTGCAAAATTATTCAGTTCTGTCCCTTTTTCAATTATAGTCGCTTCCTGATTTCTACTCTTGGATGCAAAACTGTAGCTCATGATTAATCTATATATAATTGGTCAACATATAGATTAACATTTGATTAATGAACTGATCAATCTATTGAGCTACTATAGCAAAATGAAACAAGTCACATTGTGCTTTAAACAAAATAACAGTTATATTCTACAACTTCTGTACTGTTGCCTTGGAGTCTGCCAGTTTGAGAGTAGGGACCAGTAGAACATTAGGGTGCATGCATTATATATATATATATATATATATATATAAAGTGTATTACAGTCTGTCAGAACATCGTGTAGCATTATAGAGTGCTCCCTATGCCCCCTACACTTCCTGTAATGTATTACAGTCTGTCAGAATGAGCATGGTGAGCATATGAACATTACAGGGCACTGCAGAGCTCCCCCTACACTTTCTATAGTGTATTACAGTTTGTAAGAAGAGTGTGGATCATTTTAATGTTATGCAGCATTACAGAGCATCCTCTACATTTCCTGTAGGTAGTGTATTACAATCCATCAGAATGACCATGTGGATCATATGAACATTACAGAGCATACATGAAGTGTAGGGTAGTGTAATAAGGTCTGCCAGCATGAGCCCCTGAATTATATAAACATTATAAAAGGTACTATTATTTTTGATTATGTAACAGTGACTTTAACTTTGCCAACTAATCCTTGCAGTCCTAACAATCATCATTATGTAGTTAATAAACATGATTCTGATTTGCATTTTGACTGCGACTGGCCCGTAAACACTGGGTTAAAGCCGCCCCTGTTTACTCAGGGCTCTAAGCTGCGGCTAGACTGAGCCAGTGGAATTTCTCTCTGCTGGCCCAGACTTGCAGGATTTCCCCAAGAAACGGTCTAAACGCAGTCCTTGATGGCTTCAGCAGGCGGGATGTGCACTAAAATTAGACCCGAGGCGCGTTTCTAATGAAAAGCAGCTGCTCCAGGCTGCATACCGCAGGCGCCATCAAGCCAGAGAACAGATTGCACACCTCAGAACGACCCCAACCCCCCCTCCCAACAACCATTCAAATACCTCTCTAATACAGGTCTCTAAAGCACCACCCCCCCAACACACACACACACACTGCCACAACACGGCTACTGTCCGCAGGCAAAGAAAACCCTGCCCAGCCACAATCATCCAGACA
Source organism: Acestrorhynchus altus (assembly GCA_034509495.1). Classification (NCBI taxonomy): domain Eukaryota; kingdom Metazoa; phylum Chordata; class Actinopteri; order Characiformes; family Acestrorhynchidae; genus Acestrorhynchus; species Acestrorhynchus altus. The sequence continues at coordinate 17,970,905 of CM067511.1, read as the reverse complement.
GAACGATAATTAGCAACTGACGTTTTCACTCTGAAAGTCTTAGAGGAAAAAAAACAAAAAAAACTCTGAAACTGAAACTCAGAAACAGCAGCTCACAGTCCAACTGAGCAGCATTAAAGCATATCCAGAGCTGCAAATCTACAGGCTATGCATCACAGCTTGTTTGATCAGAATTAAGAATGAACACCTTTGATGATTTTATAACTGCTATTCAGATTTGGAAATGAGGTAACTGGGCTGCAATGTACAACCAAGCTCTCTGGTCAATCACAGTGTAGCTTGCTGTGTGCTGCGAATATCCCAGGAATTCAACAGACTGAAAATTGACGGGCAGGTTTGACACAGTCATATATGCAAAGGATTCAGAAGTTTCACGCTCAGCCACACAGGACACAAGCAATGATGGGCCTTTTTGCTGCACCTGTATATGGTTGTCGCATTGCATGTTTTCCATTGTGACTCTTGTTGTGTTGGTTGCATCCTTTGCAAACAGAGTATGCTTCAAAGAGCAGTTTGAAAGCTATTTGAGCAGTTGTACGAGTTTGAGAGGGGTCTGGTCATAGGGCTCTTGGAAGAAGGATGGTCTTATTGAAGCATTGCAGACCATACTGCAGGGATCCAGACTAATACTGTCCCATCATCCCTGGGATTGTAAAAACAGTACATGGGGCAAGATCATGAGACACCGCAGCGTGTGGAAAACACAGATGCACAGATATGAGTCCCACCCTTCAAGACGAAAGTCCAATCACCTTGCTGCTTATTGCCTGTCGGCACAAAAAAAGAACTTTATCAGATGAAATCCCCTTCAACATAAAGAGCCAATCAGCCTGTTGCTTACTGGCCAGCGCCGTGGTAAAGATGGCCCCTATGACTAGGCAATATGGACTTCAGTACAACTTGGAATTTGTTGTGGTTGGTGGATCCTTCATTCATTGCCATCAAAATGGAAAGGTGGATCACTGAGCCAATTAAAATAAGCTAGAGTGGAGGTCAGTGTGGCAGCAGGCAAAAACAAACAGACACAGACAAACAGAAATACACTCTGGGTAACCATGTACATTTTTAAGTAAACTAGTTATTCATGGCAGTGGGCGAAAGTACTGGTGAAACGTTTATAACTTATATAATTATAGAAAGACATGAACAACGCAGAACGTTATCCGTGTGCTTATCTCACAGTCCACTTTAAAAGTGCCACAGTATCATTGTGCCGCTCATTGTCTTTACCTTTTAAGGTGGAAGGGAAAGTGTGTGAAAGCCTTGCCAGTACTACTTTTTGTTTAAAGAGTAATAAATCAATATAATTTGGTTAAGCATGTACATTCTGAAGTAAACTAGCTAATCAAGTCCGTTTCTGCGAGTATTAGTCACATGAACAACAATCATGAAGTCATGCACTCCTCACAGTCCACCTTAAAAGCACTGTTGCATTCCTGCACACACAGGCATCAAATTAGGCAGATCATATGTGATTCTGGAAACGGAAACTCAATACACATTTTTAATCTCAAACTGTATGAAAGTAGTCAAACTAAACTTAAATGCAATGTGAGTGCTCACCACACACACACAGAGAAAGAGAGAGAGAGAGAAAGAGAAAAAGAGAAAGAGAGAGAATCATTTAATATAGAAATTAGTTTTTCAGCTTCCAAAAAATGGTCAGGGCTCATTTCAGAGAAATAAGTGTGAAAGAGAGAGAAAAGGAAGCACCAAATCCAAACAAAACTTCCAGGCTAATGAAGCACACCAGCTGTGCCTTGTCAGTGATTTTCATGAGCCCTTCTGTCATGTTCTCATACAAAAGCTCGTAAGGCAAGAATCTTTTGCCCTTACAGCATGTTGACTAGCCATGATCATATATTGCTGTCATGAGGTAGAATTTAGCAAAAACTACTTGTGATGTGAGGAAATCAGCTTGTTCCAACCCCTCTGTGCAGCTGTATTATTTATAGTAACAGTTTATATTATGTGTGTGTAAAGGGTCTATGTTTGTGTACAACAGATGTAGGAAACAGTGTTGTAAAAGCTGTGGAGTGGGCTTCTCACAGATATTTTACAACAGTTATCTGATAACTGAGCAAACTAGCTGACTCTGCTGATTATCTAATAGTGAACTGAACTGTTCTACATTTCCTGAAAACGATTGTATAATTCCACTGTGTGGAAATATTTTGTAATTGAAAATATGGTGTAATTGCATAACAGTGTTGCTTTTAACAGTACTTGCTTTAAACCATTCATAAATATATAAAATAGAGTCAAGATCATTTCAACAGCTCCTAACATTGCAGCAGTATTAAACAAAATACATTCAAAAGAACTAAAAATGCATCAGTAACAAAGGATCTGGACGACCTACACGAACCAGAGAGGAAGGACCAATTGACTGTCCGACATACAGAGTGACCCAAAAGTCATGATTGCGGACATTCAGTGAGCAGTGATGTCCTACACAAGTCATCCTTTACCACTGGTAGAAGGCTGCATGACACAGGAATACATGCACCAAAGGCTGCAATGATGTAGGGCCAGACTATGATTGAGTGATTCAGAATGGCAGTGGGTCACCTTAAGCAACGCATCCCGCTTTTGTCTTTTTGTGGAGGCCGTATGGTCAGTACCAAGATGGTAATAGTTTGTTGTTGCCTGGTGTCATGGTGTAGAGTACAATGTTGTAGAATCTGCAGAACTGTGAAATATTACTCAAGCTGCATGAGATTGGATTATTACAGGACAACATCAGGAACCTCTACAATGCCATGCCAAGACCTCTGGCATGCTTAGTAAACATTAGTTCTTAGCAGACATTAGTTCTGTATGTGTAGTTCAATAATGTACTGTTTCTTCTGAACAGAACCGGAATCCGACACTTCCTTCTGAGTGGAACAGTTTTTTTGTCAATGAGTGTATTTGTAAGTATATATGGTTACTGCCATAATGGAACAAAGATTTTTAGCTGAGACTTTTTTTACATAACTATGAACAGGGAGGCTGCCAATGAAGAAAAAACAATTGCTCAAAAACTACTTACATTTGCTGAACACACTAACAGAAAACAGCCTTCTGTAGGACATTTTTATGGTCAGATTAAGGAAAGATTGTTCCTTTGGCCATTAATGACCAGACGTATGTTTAGATATTTTCAAAGCTAAACCAACTGTTACAAATGGCGATAGTAGCATCATACCTAGTCATATGACAATATATTCATATTATTGACCCATATTCAAGTTGTCAAACTGACTATTACCTATTAGCAAACAGAGAAATATTAGGTTTGTATGTATGATTTTGATTAATTGTTGCCAAAAAAAAAAAAAAATACAATTAAATGCCAGACACCAAACTCTTGTTTTGATTTGTTTGTTTATTTCACTTTCGTGGTTAACCGTGCATTTTTAAATAAACTAGTTATTCACAGCAGTGTGAGAGTACTGTTGAAATGATTATTAATTAAATAATTACATAGACACGAACAACATGAAACGTTATCAGTGCGCTTTTCTCACAGTCCACTTTAAAAGCTCTTCAGTTTATTTTGCTGGTGGAACAGAAAATTCCAGCAAGCCTTGCAAGTACAACTTTTTGTAGAAAGTATGATAAAACAACAGTTTGGTTAACTGTGTATATATTTGTATTAACTACAAATACTTATTTTTATGCTAACAGTAGTGCTGACAAAAGTAAAAAAACAAATGTCAGAACTCAAGGCTAAACTAATCTTGTTCTGTTCCATATCCATCGACCAACGTAACTTTATTATACTGTAATTAACACACACACGTGTGTGTGTGTGTGTGTATATATATATATATATATATATATATATATATATATATATATATATATATATATATATATATATATATATATATATATATATATATATATATTGTGTGTGTGTGTGTGTGTGTGTGTGTGTGTGTGTGTGTGTGTGTGTGTGTGTCTCAATGTACAGTCCACTTGAATGTCTTAACCTACAATCTAGAGGCTGAGCTGTTGAGAACATGCTGTGTACCTCTTTGTAAAGTGTGTGATTGTGGAACAGTCTGCGTTTTTCTGTAAAAATAGTTTTTTCAAGTTTTTTTTTCTAGCAAAAAATACTAGGGCTCGCTTGAGGTTCAACTTCTATCTGTGGAGCAGATCATCTGAAAAGTGTCAACACAACAATGCTGCTTAAAACAATGTGGGCCAATGTAATAATAGAAGGCTATTAATAATAATAATTAAACAGTACAAACGAATATGATTGAAGAACGAATGAAGCAGCTCAACGTTTGCCAGATATCAGGCTAAACTGAGAAACAGGTAAAACAATCCCGCTGTTTTTCCATCAAAAACATATCTTTTCGTCCAAAGGGATTGTGGAAAACTTAAAAACTGTACACATTGGTCAAAACCATGCAGCTGGAGTAAAATAAATGACACTGGGCATATGTCTCTGGAAGACATGACATTGGAAAAGCAAATGATTTTTTTCCCTCTTGTATCCAGCAAGTTGTTGTATGATGGATTATTTAATCTGCCTTAAGTGACACAGCATATAATGTGATGCGATGCGATTTGCAGGCCAATAACAGTTTACAGTTGACAATGTTAACATGCCAATGTTGGGGAAAACAATGCAAGCCAATATAATGCAGGTGTAATAATAATAATAATGTTGATAATAATGATAATGTGACATACATACTGTCACCAGAATGTCACAGTATATTCAAATAAATGAACAATGTTCAAGGCAATAAATAATGTATCTCTTTTGAAGGTTATCATATTCTGAGGACGTGTGCAGTTCTTTTAAAACAGTGCAAGTGATCAAATAGTCTGACCTTTTCTGTGAAAAATATTTAAAAAAATAAGTTATTTTCTAGTAAAGTGTGAGTGTTCACTTTTGGCCTCACAACTAATAGTGGAGTTGAAAACTAAGTGTTAACAACGGTTAACACAATGTAGGCAAACATTGATAGTCGGTTAGCCCTAAAGCCATGCAACTGTTGTCTCTTGTTGTCCACAGCAATAGTATATATAAAGAAATTTGACTACATTTGATTCGTTGAGAAGAGATTTGACAAAATGGCACAATTTATTCAGTGTATTACTCTGCTCAACGCCTTGTAAGTTATGTAGCAACAACCTGCTAGTAAAGGAATTACATACTGGCGAAAGGAAATGATAACATAAAACATAATCACTGTGTATTCTTTATTGTTTACTTTATCTTCCAAACTGTTGTGTAAAAGCAATAGAACCCTCAAGATTGTGATGAAATTTGAAACTCATCTTCACCTCATGTTTGTTTCATATCAGCGATGTACCCATACACACAGTGAAACACACACACACATGCTAGTGAATTCACACGTATGCCCCGGAGCGGTGGGCAGCCCAATCCATGCCTTACTCAAGGGCACAGTTGTGTCCTGCCAGTTAAGGGGATCAAACCAGCAACCTTGCAGTCACAAGGCTGGTTCCCTAACCCCTAACAACCAGGCTATTGCTGTTTGGGGAAGCAATAACCTGAGTGCATGGCTCTGAGCTTGCTGTAAACAAAACTATTGTTCAATCAAAAACATTTGTGTTATTTTTTTCTGTGTTTGTGTGTCTGATAATACATCAGTCAATCTGACAACATGAGTCAATAATGTTGGTCAAAAGACTGGAGGCCAACATAACATACCAATAATAACATTAGAGTCTTATAAATCAACAGCATCAGACTAATAACAACGTGACATATCAAAATATAACTAGTATAAACACTGTGAAACATTTTTGCTGTTGTTGTCCAAGGTTCAGTTTACTGAAAACCCCAGAAAATGGTGTGCAGCTCTTTGTAAACAAGACAACTGTCAGAAGTCCAGCTCTTTCCACTAGCTTTTAGTTTCTGAAACAACAATGTTTGCGTTTGTTATGGGCTTTGAATTCAACGGTCATAAGAAAATGCTGTGAAACCAGTCAACAACACTGCTCAACAAGATGCAAGATGTCGTAGAGGAGCTTTAGGCCCACTGCTGCTGTCAAAACTGCTTCTTTTCTCTGCGCAATCCACCAAAAACAGCAGCACGCAGGCAAAAAGGAGAGCCGCCTTTCTCTTTGTGCTCGACTGTGAAGTGAAAAGACACGGATCTCCTCGTGTCACTGTGGGCATCGTCGATTTAGGGTCTAATCAGAGGCTATTTTCGTTGGAATTTGGAGCATGATGTCATGATGTCATGCTATTTCGCACCCTGCGATAAAAACACTTGCAGATCGCTCCTCCGTAAGGAGACGTGAGTGGACTTAACAGTGTCCTCTCTCACATCACTCGGAGATGTACGAGTGGACATCAGACAGTGACGTTTCAAAACAGCACTTCTGCTCGTGTTATTGTGCAAAATGGACCCCTTGTTTTTCAGGAGCTGAGCAGCCCCCATCCCCCATAGCTGGGGAAAACGCAGACGTTCTTTTTCAGCTTTACAGGTATTATCTCGCCCTGAAAGCCACTCAAAAAGCAGAACCCGAGACTAGTTCACATCCGCGCTTGAACTTACTTTAACCCTAAGCCGTGCAGATGCTGCCCGATCAGGCGGATCACGTCTTCCTCCGCCTGCGAGAGCCGCTTCTTCTTCTTCAGCGAGCCCAGGTCCGGGCCCGAGACCGCGGTCGGAGCTCCGGGCCCGGACCCTGTGCTCGCTCCGGCCGTGGCACCGTTGCTGACGCCGGAGACGAGCCCGTTGGAGTGCGAGCCCGCGGCCGAGGACGACTCCCCGTTCTGCGCTGCGCTCAGGCAGGACAGAGCAGCCGGATCCTGGCCCTGGCCCTGGTCCTGGCCCGCCCCGTTAGACTGCATGCTGGAGCCGAGGTTGGCGCCGGAGCTCCGTGCAAGGAAGGCCGCGGCGGACGCTGTCCTGGTGTCAGAGGGGGAAGCAGCAAGGGCCAGAACCAGCGCCGCGGAAAGGCCCGCCGAAGCCCCGGGCTCTCCTACTCCCTCCGCCGCCGAAGCTCGGTGCTTTTTCCGCGGGGGCGGCGACGCTCCGCCGGTGTCCGAGTCGGAGGAGGAGGAAGCGGAGGAGGCCAGAGTTTCCTCGCCGAGAGCGGCCGTGGTGAGGGCGAAAGGGGAGAGAGAAAGAAAGAGAGACGCCGGGAGTGGGGAGCTCGGAGGGCGGCTGCAGGACTGCTGGGGCTACGGGGAGGAGGAGGGGGCTCCGGCCTTCCGCTCCGCTCCGCTCAAAACACACAGCCCTAATGGAAACCCAGCGCAGACGTCACCGGAAATGCCTCCGCGGCCACCGCGTAGCGACCGCCGGCAGGGGGCGCGGATCACCACTTTCAGCTTAAAGTTCTGAACAGCACTGTTTTCTCCCCCCTTTTACAGTTTCGGGTGCTTAGTCTTGACCTAACTACTAACAGTTTAGTCAAACTAAGTTGAGCTCTGTTTACAGGCAGTTAAACCGTTAAATCTAAACTTCAGTGTAAAACATCCCCCGTTTCTAACATGGCTTTCTACACTTCTGGAGTTTATCCGTCTTAGACACACAGCTGATTAACTGCTGAACTTCAGTTTAACACTGAATGCAGAAACCAACAGGGGGCGTGGCTTGAAACAGCACTTTACCTTCCTAATACATTTCTATTTCTTACGTTTATAAGATCATTTTTGCGGTTTTATATCAAATCTCCTGTTCCCTACTCTCTGACAGATGCAACCCCCAGTAACTATTTTGTTTTTAATTTTGCCTAAAAGTGTAATTAATGTAACAGTATGGTTGAGATATTCAGTGTTGATCTAAAATTCAACATCTCACTCAATAATGCTCAGAAACATTCCTTCATTCCTTGAACATATTTAGCTTAAATGAATACATACATTTTTTGTTGATGTTAAATTATGCTGTAATTGTATGGCCTTCAGGGAGAAACCCACCTTCTTAATTCGTTCACTAAGAAAAACACAGACACTACACACAGAAACCAGCACAGGACATGTGAACATAGTTGAACAGCATTTCCTCTAAACAAGGTTACCTCTTTGGCCATAAAATGTAAATATGTGAACATTTAAGTTTCGATTCTTTTCTAAGCCATAAACATAAACAGTGATGGCAAATAATAGAGAGTAATAATGCAAGAGTATAATGTTTAATTAAATTTCAGAACATAAATGTATACAGGACCATAATTTGTGTGTGTTAACAACCAGGGAATCGAAATATTCACTGTCGGAAAAATTTACAAAACATAAAACATTTCCATATCAAGTAAAAATGCAGCTGGCTATATACAGATAATGGCTAAAATATTTTGCACAAAATTAGTCAGATATACACCACTTAATTTAAAAACCACCCTAATGCCACCTGATTTGTCAATGCTTAGACTCCACAAGACCTCTTAAGGTATCCTGACATTACAGCATATCCTTTAGGTACTGTAAGTTGTGAGGTGGCTCTTCCGTGTCCATGGTGAATATGACCCCATTGCCTGTTCACCTTCCTTGGCCCACATTTGGTAGATACTGACCACTGCATACACTGCAGTCCTTGTTGTAGTGTCTCAGTTCTAACACTTCACTATTTTTGCTCCTTTCAACACAACAATTTCAAGAACTGAGTGTTCACTTGCTGCCCTGATGCCTGCAATTATATCCAGAATCAAAATGTCAGAAACAATTATCTAATCTTATTTTTGCAAACTGCAAAATACCATTTCCCTACTTGTGAATTGTGAATTGCATTACATGCTTGAATAAGTTGTATTTGCATGCTTGAAACTCAGGATTCTAGGTGGTACATGACTTCATGAAGCACGAAGCGTAACATGAACAGTGAAAAATGTAAAATTGGAAATGATAAAAATGCTTTTTTACATAGCAAAAAAGACAAGTATTCTCTGTAGTGGTATGCTTTTCATTTTCGGGTTGCGTATCTTTAACTTCTAGTTACATTTTTTACAACCTTCAAATGTCTGAGGCACACCTACAGTGCCTTGCAAAAGTATTCCCCCCATTGACTTTTCACCTAGTCTGATATATTACAACTTGTATGCAAATGTTGTTGTTTTTTGTTTTTATCTGAATTGTATGTAATGCATCTGCACAGAATACACAAAGGTGCTGAAGGAAAAAGAGAAAAATATATAAGAAAATCGGAAATAAAAAACTGAAAACTGGCGTGTGCATATGTGTTCTCTCCCTTTGCGATGAAGCCCCTAAATAGCTCTGGTGCAACCAATTATTTTCAGAAGTCGCATACTTAGTCCACTTGTGTGTAATATGTGTCACATGATCTGTCTGCATGGACAAGGTTGTTGAGAAGTGTAATTCAGGGTTGGGTTATAAAAATATCCAAATCTCTGATGATCCCCGGAGCACTATCAAACCCATCATCATCAAATGGAAATAACATGGTACCACAACAAAGCTGCCAAGAGAGGGCCACCCACTAAAATTCTCAGACCAAGCAAGGAGGGCATTAATCAGAGGGGCACCACAGTGACTAAAGGTAACCCTGAAGTAGCTGCTGAGTTCCCAAGCAGACACTGTAATATCTGTCCATACAACCAAAACAAACTGTGCACTGCATAGAGCTGGGCTTTATGGAAGACTGGCCAGAAAAAAGCTTTTACTTACAGACAAAAACAAGAAGGCTCGTCTTGAGTTCCCCAAATGTATTGAGGAAGGTATTCTTGTCAGATGAGACCATAAAGTAACTTTTCAACCACCAAGGAAAACGCCTGGTGCAAAACCAACTATGTGGTGGCAGCATCATGCTGTGGGGATGTTTTTCTGCAGCAGGGACAGGGAAACTGGTCTGAGTTGAGGGGAAGATAGATGGGAGGTTCACCTGGAGGTTCACCTTCCAATAGGAAAATGTCCCAAAGCATAGTGCTAAAGCAACACTTGAGTGGTTTAAGGAGAAATTTTTAAATTAATTGCAGTGGTCTAGTCAAAGGCCAGACCTTAATCCAATTAAGAATCTGTGGTTAGACTTAAACATTGCTGTTTACCAGCTGACATCTAATTTGAAATAGCTGGAGTAGATTTGCCTTGAGGAATTGGCAAAAATCCCAGGTGGCAAGATGTGGCAAGCTCATAGTCAGTTATCCAAAGCGACCTGCAGCTATAATTGTTGCAAATAGGGGCTCTACAAAGTAGATACTTTAATGCACACTGATGTTTTCTGTTATTTTGTCCTATTTGTTGTTTGCTTCACAATAAATAAAATCAAATGTTCAAAGTTGTAGGCATGTTCTGTAAATGAAATGAATCAAATAATCAATATTAATTCCAGGTTGTGAGGTAGCAAAAATGCCCTGTGTAAACATTTTTGCAAGGCACTGTAAAAGCAGCAATGGTTTCCAAAATGGACTGTATGACCTGGGGAGTGAATGTTAACAGTGTTTACATGCTACTTCACATGAATCTTTATCTGAGAAAGAGTGCAGACAGTTTCTCCATAATATATGGCTTTTAAATGTTTAACTGACTACAGAAGCTTTATGAACATCAAGTAACAGCCTGCTTTCTTTAAACATTTTTACACTGTTTTGTGTGTGTGTGTTTGTGTGTGTGTGTGTGTGTGTGTGTGTGTATATATACATGTCAATGTACATGTGAATTGTGCTCTGAAAGCATGACTCCTCTCCATGTCCTTGCATTGTCAGGACTTGTCCAGTATTTGATTGGGCAGAGAGGGGATGATTGTATTCCCATTAGTAATGGGTTTATCCTTCCCCTTCATGAAGTAAGTGAGCAGCTCTCCTTTTCCTTTCACGAAGATGGGTCCTCTCCTCACAAAGCGAAACCCGTACTCCCGCAGTATCTTGTAGCAGTCTTCCACCACCTGAGGGCACCCCGCTCAAGTTAAAAGCAGGAAAGTTTTCACAGCATTCCTAACAAAGTGCAACAGCTAACAGTCCAGCTTCATAAGCTCACTTCATGAATGAGGCAACTTTTATCTTAATCAAATGTTTTTTCCTTAAAATGCATCTTTTATTTAAATTTTCAATTATCCAGTACATTTACATTCACAAAATAACCCTAAATACAGATTTCGGCACAAATTTGACTTTGATTGTCTTCATTACTAGTTTATGCTTCTATTGAATTAAATTAGAAATGTGATTTTTTTTTAATATTTATCATGAATGGCATAGATAAAAAAAAATCTGCTGCTATTTATGAAATGCTAGGATGCTACATTCATTGGTATGATACATTATGTCATTCTTTATAACAGAGATTATTTATAACTTCTGGGAAAAGTGAATTAGAGTGTTTAGATTTAGTTTAGAGTTAGGTTAGGGGTAGTTTACAGTGAACTCAGTATTAGGTGAACTTAGTTTAGGGATAGGTTAGGGTGAATTTTGTGTAAAGTGAAATTAGTTTAGAGGTAGTTCAGAATGACAGTTTTACTGTGATTTTTTTAGAGTGAATTTAATTTGAGTTAGTTTTGAATTAATCTAGTTTGTTGTGAATTAATTTAATTTTAAGTAAATGTCACATTCCTCAGCCAGACTCCATTTTCCACCATGCCTCAGACACTACAGACTTTCCAGTGCTTGACCACAAAATCTCTCAATGGTCTCAAGATCTATTAAAGACAATGTTTAACTCTACTCTGAATGTGCCTACCCTCTGTTGAATCCTGACAGAAAACTAGGCCGCTATGCAGGCAGTAGAGTACAAGTCTGTGATAAACACTATATCATCACAGGGTCAGCTGCTTGGTCAGCACCAGCAGTTACTAAATGTCAGAGAGCTAGCCACATGGGCAATGGCAGTTTCCCAGCAGTATAGATGCATCTACCCCTGATCTGTCCACATTCCTGGTCTGCAAACCTGAATCCTATAACGGGGATCCAGTTAGATGCAGTGTTTTTCTTACTCCATTGCTACATCTCTGCTCCAGCGCTGATTGACTCTGGGGCCTGAGGGTTACTTCATCCATGAGGATCTGGTGTCGCAGCTGTAGGTGGAATCATTCAAATACCAGCGAGTGTCATCGCGCTGGATTGTCTACCAGTGGGTGATTGCCCCATCACTCACCCACTCCTCCAGCTGGCTACACCAAGAACAAATCCACTTTTACAATACCCCCATGTCTGACTAAGCCCTCTTATTAAGCCTCCCATAGCTGGAAAAACACCTGTTATCTCGTGGTCGCCATGTGGTATCCGGTCCTGGTTTCCATACTTTTTTCAAAATTGTCTTTTCAAGCTCAAAATCACAGTACTGTCCAACTAAGTAGTGAGCCCTGATACGTCCACACATATAGACATTAACCTTTGGATATTTCAACCTCCAGAGGAGGCCTTCCATAAACTCATGGAGGCTTTTTCCACAGCCCATATACTCTGCCACCCTGATCCTGAGGTAGATGCATCAGAGATGGGGGTGGGGCTGTGTTGTCACAGCATATAGGCAAACCCATTAACCTCAAATCTTTAGCATTCTACTCCCATAAGTTGACTCCCACCAAAAATAATTATGGGAAACTTGTACCTGGGGAGCAGAGACACTGGATAGAAGGGGCAGTACACCACAAGAATCTAGAGTACATACAGTCTATTAAAAGACTTAATTTACACCAAGCTCACTGGTCACTTTCTTTTCCAGGTTCCATTTCACCCTGTCTTATCGTCCGGGTTGTCGCAATACTAAGGTGGATGATCTATCCCAGCAGTAAGAATCAGATACTCAAATACTCTGACCCTCCCGGTATCCTGTCCCCATCTGTGCTCCTTTCACGTATTCAATGGATGAACAGATTACTGCATCTTTGGAAAAAGACCTTTGTCCAGGGCACAACAAACCTGCTTTATATACATTCCCAGAATAGGAACTAATAACTTGGGCACACACATCGCTGACCTTTGGGCAAGTCCGGAACCCAAGAACTGCTGCAGAACCATTAGTGTTGGCAAACAATGAAACAATATGTAGACTGATTTGTAGTGTCATGTTCTGTCTGTGCATAAAGCAGAACACCAAAGCCTTGCCAACAGACAAGCTGATGCCCTTGCCTTTTCCCTGGTCAAACATAGCCATCGACTACATCATGGACCTTCCTATTTCGAATGGATATACTACTGTGTTTAAGGTAGTCGACGGTTTCTTGTGTTCAACTGCTTTTGATAATGCTATGGGTCTACATGAACATGTTTTTAGGAATTCTGGAGAACATCTTGTCTGATCAAGGTCCCCAGTTCACTTCTCAGGTCTGAAGGGCTTTTTGTGAACATCGTGCCATCAACATCTGTCTCACATAATTTTACCACCCACAGACAAATGGCCACAGTGAGAGAACTAACTGGAACATGGCAAGGTCCTCCATCTGTACTGTGCCAATAATCCAGTTTATGGGACTTGGTATCTGCTTTGGGATGAGATAACTTTAAAGAACTCCACAACAGACTTAATACTAGTTTAAAGTTAGCTTAATGTGAATTTAGTTTAGAGTTTAGAGTGAAGTTAGTTTAAAGTTAGTTTAGAGTGAATTTAGTTTGAAGTGTAGAGTAAATATAGTTTAGAGTGAATTTCCTATAGAGTGTAGAGTGAAGTAAGTTTAGTGTTAGTTTTGAGTGAGTGTAGTTCAGACTTTAGAATGAAGTTTACAGGGAAGCTATTTGAGAGTGAATGAATTTAGAGAAAATGGAGTTGTAAATAAAAGTATGTAAATGATTTTGAATATAGTAATGTATGTGTGTGCACAAGTAACCATGCATAGAAGTGTATGTGTATGTGTGTGTGTGTTACCTGTATATTACCCATAACTCCAGTAGACTCCATGCGGCTAGCCACATTAACAGTGTTCCCCCATATATCATAGTGAGGCTTGCGCGCTCCAATCACACCGGCCAACACACCACCCATATTCAACCCTGAGAACACAAACACGCATTCAGGTAAAAACTGAAATATGTATAAGCTGCTGTAGACGGCATGGGTGGAACTAAACCTCTGTGGTCTCAATGGATGTGGCTATATGCTGCTATAGACTGAAGTACAGGTGTAGAAAATTAGTTTTTTTGTGGCATTACTTATTTATGGGTCACTTAATAACAAAATCTCAACCAATGCACACGTGCATACACACACACACATACACACACACACACACACACACACACACACACACACACACACAAACAGAAAGGATGATTACCAATCCGGAGCATGAAGCTGTTGAAGGATTGCTTGTTGAGGTTATTTAGGGTGACCTTCATGGCCAAAGCAAAATCAGCCAGATCAGCCAGGTGCTGCCATCGCTCCAGAATACATTGATCCTCTTTCTGTCTCACAGACACACAAATACACACACACACACGCACACACACACACACACACACACACACACACACACACACACACACACACACATCCTTACTGTCAGCAGCATTTAGTTCTGATCCTTTAACATATTTTATATACTGTACTTTCCGGACTATAAGCCGCTACTTTTTTCCATGCTTTAAACCATGCAGCTTATAGTCCGGAAAGTACGGTATGTTAAATTTGGGCTCTGTTCACTAACATGATCTTTTATAGGTACTGTTGATCAGCTAGACAAACTTTATGGAATGCTGGTACAAATTCCATTAATCCGCAGTGAGGTAAATGTAACCTCAACGCTCTTACAGTCATTACACACTTTCTCCTCTATGAGCAGTCAGGACAGTTTATACCTCCCTGTCTCTACAGCCAGGCTGTAATCACTGAGCTGTACTTGATTAGGATCTGTCTCTGCTGTTTATCTCTGCCAGTGAGGAAATACTCTGCTAATTCATATGGTCTGTTTAGGACCAATAGCATTCTAATTTGGACTGGGTTCTGGTGTTGTTGGACTTTGGTTAGCAGTGCTGGGTTGATGCTGTGTTGTGTTAGGGGTCAGAAGGTTGGTCAGTCTCAGAACCAGCTGAGAGGGCACTTGGTTTAGGGCTGAGTTTTCAGTGCTTTATAATGCAGGGTATTTTCATTGTTGGATTTTAGTTGAAGCCAAATTTTTTGTACTGGAAAGATGAGTGGAAATCAGCCTAATTCTGCCCTGCTTGTGTCTGTTGGTGTTTTTCTGTGGACTCTGGTATATTTCTACAGAATTTCACATGTAGGAACTCTGCTGTACTCTCTCTTTTTCACTCTTTCTCTCACTCTGCGGTTGCTGTATCCATTGGTGTTACTCTCTGGTGTTACACCCGATGCTGCCATGTAGGTGCTGCCAATTGTCTTTATTTTGGTGATGCACCGAAAGTCAGTACGGTCCAGAAGCTGCCAAGATCAAAGGTCAAAGAATGAAACATTTAAAAAAGGCTTCAATGATAAAAGGTGAAAGAAAGAGAAGAAAGTGACTTACAGAGTCAAAGTCTGAGATTATCTCATTGAGAATTCTTAGACACTCAATGCCTCCATTATTAATGCTCTCCTCCGTGTAAAAATCAGAGAAATTTGGGATTGAGGCGAACATCACACCAATTTCATCATACGACTGACTGTACAACTCCTGACAGAGGAAACAAACATGCAGACACACAAATGTCTTCTGATTAGCAATAAAGGGTTGAATTTGAACAGCTGCTACTGCAATTCAGCAGGTGATGCTGTATGTCCTTTTCTCTTTAGACACGGAAGGAGACAAAATCTAGCCAATCACTTAAAACAGTGGCAGAACTAGTTATTGTCAGTTACCTAGGGTTAGCTATTTCCTGTTAATATAGTTAACATTAGCCATTTTTAAATATTTAAACCTTATATTAATAATACATCATTTTATATTTGGTCTTTCTCGTTTGTACCTCATCTCGTTTCTTGGAGCCCAGGAAATGTTTGGCCACATGTTCGGGCAGCATGTTGGTGACCAAAGCTTCATTATAAGTCCTCATCTCGTACACTCGCTCCTTCTGACCATGAACTTCAACCTTCCACAGAAACAATTTCCGTGACTGTGTCTCTACCTGAGAGAGAGACAGAGACAGTGAGAGAGAGAGTCTGCATAATATATGCTGTTATGGAAAATTCCCTTCAAATTAAAAACTCCCTAAACTCTCTAAGCATCAGCTTTGTCATGAGACATACACGAGTAAGGCTTAGAATCCTCTTAAAATTGACAATAAATGAAACTCACACTTGTGTCTCCTTGCCTTCAAAATCACATCTCAGTTTGATGCTGACAGTGCTGTAATGATTCAGCTGTGTGTTCTAGATAATTAGTTGCTACATCAGCATTAGAATTGATACATTAGGTTTGTAGCTCTAGTGTTAAAACCTAAGAAAAAAAAAACTAAAAACACATAACACATGACACATGAACAGCACATAAGTGGAAACTATAGTTCAGATGTGTTGTAGAACTATTGCTTCAGTAAAGTTGGTCTGATCTGACTGTTACAGCCTATTTTGCTGTAGCGTATACAGTGTCAGCAAGGCTTTAAGTGACGTACATGCCGAGCAAAGTAGTACAAACTGATCATCATGACAATGATCATCACCATCATCACATATTTTGTGGGAACCACAGAATTCCTGAAGAAACAAACAAACATCAGTACCGATAAACAACAATTGTCATACACATAATAGTTAATATTGTGACTTTCAAAAACTTGAAATTGGGAAAAAAGTGACCCCCTGCCAGTATACAATTTTTAACACAATTATGCATAATCTGATAATGTTCTTTATATTATGCCAAAATGTTATTATGAATTATGGAAATACTCCAAAAGACAAATAATTTGGAATTAAATGATTTAACTTGGACTTGATTTTTTTATTCTCCTTTAAAGTTGACATTTTAGAGAGGGTTTTTTTTGGTGTGTAATAGTGTCAATATACATATTTTACAGTTAAAATATTTCAAGGAGCAGTTTGCAGAAATATCAAAGAAATATGATTGATTACTGACACTAAAACATGTCTTGATCAACTATGTTCTGTATCTGAAATGTACTTCTTCAATTTACAACAGATGATAAAGCTAACACTGATAACAAACGCTACCCTCAGACTATCCCAATCTCATCTTTGTATACACTCAAACTTTATTCATTGTATTTGTTAATAAATGTCTTTAAAAAGCTAGATAAAGCATGTTTATCAAATAAGAATTGAATAAAACAGCATGGAAAGTCTATTTCAACATATTTGCTTAACATTACTTGCTTAATGTTGTACTATTTTTAGTACTATTCTACTTTCAAATTGAGTGACATACTGTGCTGAGATGAAAGTGGTAACCAGTGTTTAGCTATGTGGAGAACTTTTATTTTTGTGTTTATAGACTAAAATGTCATACCATATTCTAAAATGATTTTTATAAAGATGAGTTATGAAAATGTTTATTTATATATATTGAAGTTTTTATGTGTTTATAGAGATGAGATGACAGGCTAAGTTTAGTGTTTATTAGCAATGTTTCTAAGCATTACCCAATGTAAACTAAAGAACCACATGTCAGATACCAAACGTATCCTGGCTGATCAACTGCATCTGTGGTCATGTTTCTTTTTGACACAACTGTTCTTACAATGTTTGAGTAATATTTTCATTATGTTATAAGCGTAGCAAATATTTAAAAAGAACTGTATGATCCACTCTCGTTCTGACAGATTGTAATACACTACAGGAAGTGCAGAGGGAAGTCTGTAATGGTCTATAATGTTCAGACAAACTACATGGCTGTTTCTCAATATGTGTGTTCTTGTGTGTCCAACCATCCTTGTGTCCTTGCCAAATGTCATCTTCCACTGCATTTCAAATGGCATATACACATGACTTCTATAGGAGCCGTGCAACCGGGCAAGTACAGCTCTGTTTGGGCCGCACAGCTCACCTGTTCTCCAAATAGCGTACGAGGTCATAGATGTCGTAAATGTCCCTCCAGCTGTAGATGTCCACAGCTGTGGTTGCCACTGTAACCAGAAGCATGAGCGCGAGTTTTACCAGGTGGCTGACCTGCACCATCATGGTGGTGGCCACCAGTGAGAGCACAGCAATGTAGCTGTAGTGTTTGGGGTTCTCAGCACATCCATCATCACCCAGAGTCCCCAGAGATAAACCTGCAGATGAGTTCAGCACCAGTAGGGAGGGCTGCACACAACTTAACTATACACAGACACACAAACACAAATAACACACAGAAGAATTCACTATGTTATAAACATAAACTATATACATCACACTGTCACCATGACATCTGTGCCTCTCATTACCCTACTGTCCTCTGTGATGCTGTCGGTAATACTATTTTCACATTGACTCACTCACATTAGAGACTTCTTTGCCAGCTTGTGATTGTTTAGACATTTTAATTAATACTTAGCCAGTATCTTACACTCTCACATTCTGTCATAACTCATACTTGGCAAACACTGCTCACACAGTTCTTTATTATTTTGTTTTTATTACTTTTGTCCCATTCTCTTTGTTAAATTCATGCTTTATGCCTGTGCTAGCCGGTGTTGACGAGAAGAGAATGGGTTCCCCTTTTTAGCCTTGTTTCCTCACAAGTTTTTTCCTCTGAGGGACTTTTTCTTTGCCAGTGTTGCCCACGGACTAGCTCATAAGAGGCTTGGACATGGATTCTGTAAAGCTGCTTTGTGACAACACCATTGTATTTATATAAAATAATATTTCACTGATTGACATAACATGCCAGACATCTAGAATCAAAGTTGTGACTATTATTGATATTTTTATTAATTATTATGTAATTACATAATTGTTTTTCCATTTAGTTCCATTTACCACTTTTTATTTACAGTTGTGTGATTTATGTTCCAAAAATGGTCATAATTCATTTCTACACAACTGCCTGATATATGTAAACGATAATGGTTTTTTCAAAAACCACTGCAGGGTGAACAGCCGGAGGCTGCAATAGGCTTAAAATGTGGGGATATCTGAATAAGCTGACTAATGCCATCAGAGAAACAGTGAATTTAAAACAGGCTGGTTTTGCATCTCATTTTCCCTATATAAACTGTATGAACTAGGTTTCAAGGTTCAAGGTTTGTTTTTTAAATACTTAAAGAATTTACACATTACTTTCATTTAATAGTAGTAAAAAGTTCTTTTGTTTTTGTACAAAATATTCTCAGTCTAGACTACTGTGTGCACAGTCCACATGTTACTTTAGGGTTCTCTGAATCATTTACTGAATAAATGTAATTGAATTCCATTAAGAGTGAAGAATAAGTTGTTTACCTTTCTAATAATCTCAGATCAGTTCATTTAGGCAGCAGTGTCTGAGCACATACTCCACCTGAGAAAGAGTGTGTGTGTGTGTGTGTGTGTGTGTGTGTGTGTGTGTGTGTGTGTGTGTGTGTGTGTGTGTAAGAGGATAAGATGACTCTTGTGGGGCTGGTAAATTAGAGAAGGCTGGATAAAGGACAACTAAAGTCTCATTATTGCAGGTCCCAGAGAACCCAGACCCAATTATAAAGGAAGCAAAACACACACTCACACACACACACACACACAAACACACACACACACACACACACACACACACACTTTGCCATTTAATGAGCGCTTCTACTGTGTACCTACAGTCCTGTACCTGTACTGACCATTTTATCAGAAACACCTTCCAAACAGGTGTACAGTTAGAGACTGTGCTACATCTGTTGCTGTACAGTTTGCCATGCCCTACAACACTGCCATGGTAACAATGCACATTCTGATTCTTTTCCAAAATGATTAAATATTCCAAAAGAAATTTCGTTTCCAACACAAATAAAATCGTTCATGTTTTTTTTACTTTACAGAGTTAGAATTGACCATTTACTGTGATGATGAATGAAAGCAGACATCTGTTTATGTTTGGTTTTTGGCTCTATAAGTTCCCTCATAGAAAGGTTTTACACCAAATAGTGGTTCTTTATTTTTTTTAAGCAGCAAGAACCATAAGAACATATGTGGTATTTTCATATGTGGTCCTATGTAGAGACACATTATGTGGTAAAGAAACAATTTTCAGTAACATATGGAATCTCTTTGCTTAGAATGTAAAAATGCATGTTTGAGATTTATAAGTATCAAAAACCTTCACAAAATATAAACCAGGGGTAGCCAACACGGTGCCCGTGGGCACCTGGTCACCTGCAGGGATCACGTGAGTCATCCGCAGTCCTGCTGTTTTGGAGGTGCTCTGACCCATTCATCTAGCCATCACAATTTGGCTCTTACAAACGTTTCTCAGATTCTTACATTTTTTCCTGAATTTCACTTGCTGCCTAATATATCCCTCCCCTTTACAGATACCACTGTAAACAGATAATCAGTGTTGTTTACTTTATTTGAGCTCAGTGGTTTTAATGTAATGGCTAATCAGTGTATAAATCAGAAGAAACAAAGCTCGACCAGGAGAAAGACCTTACCATGTCTGCCACCTCAGCCATGGCCAGGACAAAGATTGCAGCCATTGCCCAGGTGTTTCGCGCCCAGCGAGTCCGATCGATCCACAGAGAGAATGACACCAGCTTCTTCGAGAAAAGCTAACACACAAAAAATACCCTCTTCATTAATATGGAAAAAAAAATAATTCTAGCTCTGCTCTGTATCTCTAAACATAACATTGATTCCAGCAATGTCACAAATCACAAGTTTATGAAAAGCGAGTGGTAATTTAAACATTAAGCACAATTAAGCAATTTAGCACCAAACTTATTTGTTAGACATAAGCTTTGATTAATTGTTCATTACATTAGGCTCATAGTCCCAGTGCTGATTGATTGAGTATAAACTTCTATTACTTGTTCATTACATTAGGCAGAGAGCTCCAGAATAAAGCTAAAGAAATAACACTTTAGAGACCAAACAACTACTGATCTCGGAATTTCAGTCAGCCCGTACCCGTGGGAAAATGACCGCCAGTGAGCAAATGGTGAGGATGAGGAGGAGCACTTCCCCGACTGCCAGTGTTACAAAGTTAACCGTCAGCCTGTCAGAGACATGAGGAAATCATATGAGCCAATCAGAGGCAAGCGTGATTTAAAAGTTATTGCCACTGTAGGTCAGGAACAACAGTTACTCTATTGCTGTACAGACCGTTGTGAATTACACTCCCCAACTGTAGGGGGAGCCCAGCTGCAAAAAAAACATCCTGTGAATTTTCTATATTACTATTTGTTTTTGTGTAGTACAAATAAAATCAATACAGAACAACCACTTGTTTATATACTGCTTCAAAAAGCTAACTGATTTAACTAGTGAACAGCACTATGCATGATCATGACTGGTGGGACAAAAACAAATTCTGGGTAAATAGTGGGGAAAATAAATATTTAATACACTGCTGATTTTTTTCCCCACCTACAAAGAATGGAGAGGACTGTAATTGTTATTGTATGTACACTTCAACTGAGAGAGACAGAATTCCCCCAAAAATTAAGAAAATCACACTGTATGATTTTTAAATCATTTATTTGCATTTTATTGCTCTCACATAACTGTAATTTTAAGAATTTTTAAGAAGGCCTCATACTCTGCACACATTACCTGTATTAACTGCAACTGTTTTAACTTGTTACCTGTATAAAAGACACCTGTCCACACATTCAATCAATCATACTCCACCTACTTCTCCACCACAGCTAAGACAAAGAGGTGTCTGCCTGGTACAAAACTGTAGACCTGCACAACACTGGGATGGGCTACAGGACAATAGGCAAGCAGCTTGGAGAGAAAGCAACAACTATTGGCACAATTATTAGAAAATGGAAGAAACACAAGATGACTATCCTAGGTCTGGGGCTCCATGCAAGATCTCACCTCAGATCAAGTAAGGGGTAAGGATGGTTCTGAAAAAGGTCAGGAATCATCCCAGAACTACACAGGAGGACCTTGTCAATAACCTAAAGAGAGCTGGGACCACAGTCTCAAAAATTACCTATTAGTAACAAATTCACCATCAAGGATTAAGATCCTGCAGGGCATGCAAGGTTCCATGCCCACACCAGCACATGTCCAGGTCCATTTGAAGTTAACCAGTGACCATCTGGCTGATCCAGTGGAGGCATGGGTCAGGTCATGTGGTCAGATGAGACCACAATAGAAGTTTTTGTTATCAACTCCACTTGCCATGTTTGGTGGAAGAAGTATGTACCAACCATGAAGCATGGGGATGTAAATGTCATACATTTGGGGTGCTTTTCTGCTAAAGGGACAGGATGACAGGATGCACCGTATTGAAGGAAGGATGGATGGGGCCATGAATTGCACGATACTGACCAAAAAACTCCTTCCCTCAGTAAGTGCATTGAAGATGGGTCATGGTTGGATCTTCCACCATGGCAATGACTTGAAACACACAGCCAAGGGCAACTAAGGAGTGGCTGGCCTAGCTAGTCTCCACAACTGAACCCATAAGAAAATCTTTGGCAGGAGCTGAAACTCAATTTTGCCCAGTAATAGCCCTGAAACCTGAAAGATCTGGAGAAGTGGGCCAAAATCCATGCTGCAGTGTGTGCAGTAAAGGTTTCTGTTCCAAATATTGAGTTCTGTTTTCCTATTATATCAAATACTTATTTCATGCAATAAAATGCTAATTCATTATTTAAAAATCATATGTGATCAGAATGTGGTTTTCTGTAATTTCTTTAGATTCTGTCTCTCACAGTTGAAGTGTACCTACAATTAAAATTACAGACCCCTCCATTTGTAGGTGGGACTTGCAAAATCATCAGATATTATAAAAAAAAATATTACAATACTTATTTTTCCTCACTGTAAATGCCAAAAAATAGTCTTTTTCAGTCAATGGAGTACTTTAATAGAGAGAGTCAACTGGAGACTTTTACATCGTCAGCAGTACAAACACAGACTAAATCTGAAGAGTCACAGGAAGATTGTGTAACATTCTGTAGATGGTGTGGGTGTGTGTGTGTGTGTGTGTGTGTGAGGGTACTCACTGTGGGTCTATGAGTGTCTCCATGGCAGAGGTGAAAAACAGAACCACACAGCTGCAGCTGAACGCCACTCCAGTCTGTCTCTCTTTCTCTAATGAGTACCGAGCCTCCAAATCAGGGTCCACAAACCGGAGTGAGAGGACAGCAGTCCGCTTCTCTTCCAACCTATGGAGCAAAGGGAGAAAAGGGTGACAGTGAAGCTGGGAAAAGAATGCTGGTAAAACATTTTCCGTTGTTCAAAGATGCAACCCAATGACAGCTCAATTCCGCAGCTTTTCACTTTCTGAAGCCAAAAATGAATGAATAGAGGAACAAGAAACTCAGCATTTTGTGTGCATAGGTTCCAGACTTTATGCAGTCATTGATCCAACACTCTTTATTTACTCCAAAGAGGAGTTGTACAGTCTGATGGCATGCGGGACAAAAGAGTTTTTAAGAGATTTGGTCCTGCACTTAGGAAGGAGCAGTCTCTCACTGAACAGGCTCCTCTGGTGGCTGATGTCTAGGTGGATGCAAAGTTGCTTATTGTGAAGGTGAAGCGAGAAGTGGAGGGTATAAAGGGCTGGGGAGAAGGAGTTCGGGGCATGGTCCTTCTCCCAAAATTAAGTTATTGACATAACTCCACTTGTATCAGAGGCAGCTTAAGGAAACTTTCTGATGCTGAAAGATCACATAACTGAAAGAATTCAGCATGGAGTAAAATCTTCATATTTTTAAATATGTTATAAAAGGGTGTTAGTAACTTTTTCACATGATTGTATTTGTATGTGTGTGTGTGTGTGTGTGTGTGTGTGTGTGTGTGTGTGCTCACGTTTCCTCCATCTCTCTTTCCACTAGAGTTTTATTCAGTAGTCTGTTCAACTCCTGCTCATTTTCCATCGCTCCATCAGCCAGACTGGCCAGCTGCAGCCTCTGAAACACACCCAGCACAACCACAGATCAGCGCATGTTTATGCTGGTTTCACTGGGTGAATGCTAGTACTACTAGTGATTATTTGTAGATGGCATGGTCAATAATCATCCAACAGAAAAAACATAATATTTACAAGATGTGTTTTATGGAGTTCTGGTCTAAGGTTCAAGCAACAAGCTGATATGTTAGCTCAGGCTAACTTGTCACTGTGTATTGATTTATATTTATCAAAAGTTCATTTTCTGAAAAAAGTTGTAATTGTGCATTTAGACATTTCATTGGATATTTTTGTTCAACCCCTTGAAATAAACCTGAATGTTTACACTTCAATTGCATCTTACTTGTTTCAAATCCAATGTGGTGGCATGCAAAATCAGAAAGAGCCCAAATCATAAAGACGGTGTCACTGTACAAATATTTATGGGCCTAACTGTATATTGAAAATTAAAGAAAAATAAGTTTAATTTATATCTGTCACTTTTTCTTTAATACAATAACAAACATGTCTGTCCTTACATAATGACAGAATGTTTTGGAGCGTGACAAAAAAAATAAATAAAGTAATTTATAATTTATCATTTCATATTAAATGAAAATGTCTCACAGTGAAAAAGTCTAACAGTCAAATCACATCATTTAAAAAAAAATAATTCCATGTTTGTCTGTAATTCTTTTCATACCATAAAAGATATTTACAGTTCAGTAAAAAAAAATATGTAAAAAACAACAAAACAGTGAAAGAATTGCATAAATTCGACAGGATGCATGAACGCATGGCACCTTTAAGTGAAATTAATGAGCCAATGAGCCTATTTATACAGTATCCTTAGACAGGAAGGGCACTGAGCCATGTCTGAATGTAAGGTTGAAAATGCAAACGCACAATGATAGCTAAAAAATCAAATTTAGAGCAAAGTTGTTGATATCTTGTCAATATCAGGATGCACTGTTGCCTTCGGAATTCAGTTACAGGGACATTCATCCTTAATCATCAATTTACATCACATTCAGTGACCTCTGACCTGTGTGTCGGCCTCTTTTGTGTTTGCTGTGGTGCTGTGGACTGAACACACACTGCCACTGGTCTCTGTGGTTGTGATGAGGACAGGAGAGTGCCTACTGATGGCCTGAGAGAAACAGAGAGAGCGCTCTCACTCCAATTCATAGACTGTAAAGCCATTCATCTC
Organism: Acestrorhynchus altus; assembly: GCA_034509495.1. Taxonomy (NCBI): domain Eukaryota; kingdom Metazoa; phylum Chordata; class Actinopteri; order Characiformes; family Acestrorhynchidae; genus Acestrorhynchus; species Acestrorhynchus altus. The sequence continues at coordinate 17,945,918 of CM067511.1, read as the reverse complement.
TCTACAGATGCTCTCTTTTTACTCACGTCTCCATTTGTGACTCCACCCACTCCATTCAAGACCCCACCCTCTGCGCTGGATTCTGTAGGAACCAGCACAAGGTAGGTGTCGATGCCTTTTTCCATCAGGTACTCACAGCGCTCTCCACCATTCCCCTCCTCCAGCACAAACTCTCCATTTAAACACTCCATTGTACTCTGGGAGATGTGCACACGCCTGCACTCGCACACATACACACACACCCACACACACACACACACACACACACACACACACACACACACACACACACACAGAGTAATGTATTTGTACACACAGTACTGTAACCCTACACTTAAGAGGACTTAATTAATACCACAAGAAGATCCTAATCTTAATCACTTTCAGTAAAGGAATGGCTTATTTATTTAACTATTTGTTTATTTACTTATTTGTACATACGTGTTTGTTTCTTTCTTTAGAAACATTCAATCATTCTTTTACAAATGTATTTAAAAACGTAAGGTCAGAGTCAGTCCTGATCTGAGATTTTCTTTTTAACAGTAATTTTCTAAAGATTCCTAAAATTGTTCTAATATTCAAGCACCAATGTCATTATTTTTTAAAACAAAATGATGTGATGTGTACAAACACACCATCTCACATAAATGTTCATAAAACATTAATATTGGAAAATAATCTAAAATATGTTGGTTTTTGTCACAAAACCAACATATTTACACATACATACGCCATTCCTATTCAAAAGTGTTTATACTGCTGTTTGTATGAGGCATAATGCAGGGCAGCCAATCAGAACTAACAGACTCTTTAATACTAAAGGAAGAAGTGACAAATGCAAGATATGGGTTGTTCAAATCTTAAGAAACAGGGGGTGCTGCTGACCCCGGAATGCCGCCAGACTCCATCTTGTTGGCTACAGTGACATCAGTGGACCAGACATCAAATTGCCAGCGTTTCTGTCCCAGGACTCCACCCAACACCGTTCCCGTGTGTACGCCCACGCGCATGTCCACCTCAGTTCTTGTCTTCTCACGTACGTACCTATGCATAGATGAGCAAAATCAGTCTCAGGCTCACTGAGCTGCAGCAACACCACTTTGACTACTTCATAATTCATAATCAAGAAACCTGGTTGTTTTAACTATTTTTATTCATTTATTAAACATTAATGCTATTATTAGATTATACATTACCATCTGTTCTAAAGCCTGACTGCTCACAGGATGCATTGCTATTAAAAGTGTTTTCTTTTGACAAATTCACTTTTGTCATAACCAATAAATGTTTTTTCTTTCCACAGGTATACCGGACACTCCCTGCCCCAGTGATTTTCCCCAGTCCACTCAAGACTATAAAAGCTGGGAGAGCCGCATGCTGCCACTCTCAAAGGATACAGGTTTGAGTTCAAGTTCATAATACTAAAGAAAGTGTCTTTGCATCTGTGCTTTTTATAGGGACCTGCCTTATCACAACATTCTTACACCAACATTTCACTACCTCCTTAGTCGTTATAGCAGATGGTCACTTTAAGACCAATATATGTAAATGAACACTTCTCATATTTTCAGCTTGAATGGGTTGGGCTGCTATAGGCTAGAGCCAGAAATATACATGCAACTGTGTTCATTTCTAAACCTCTGCTGCCTTTAGTGTTGAATGTACTGAGACAGATTCACAGCAAGAATGTACACATACTCAGAATGTAGTGCACATCGTTATTATTGAGCTGTTTCATCAGAGTAACAAGGAAAAGCTGCTGAAGTGCGACATATACCTCATGCACTTTTCTGTTTATTGTAGTATATATTTTCTCCTTTGTTAGCTCACATTAATTATGTTTACAGAATTACAGAACTCACTTTTAATTACAGCTTGTTTTTCTCAACCTTACTAAGTCATTAAATGTTATTTTATTAAGATGAGAAATGTCTCCAGTTATGAATCCTTTTGTGTGTAATCAAGTGCACTCACGAGATGGCCTTGACCATGGCCAGGCCCATCATGATTGAGCAGGCTGCGTGGTCCTCTCGGTAATCAGGTAATCCACAGATACAATAATAACAGTCCCCCAAAATCTTTATCCTCAACTGGTGATATTGCTGCATACACACAAACAAGTTAGTAAATATCCCACATTCTGCATTTTGAACAGTTGGGTTGGTATATGTACCAAAGTCACTGAATCAGTGGATGGACCTTAGCTGGTATAGAATGAATGGGTGGGGCTAAAATTGTGTAGGCAAAATAGGAGCAGTTAAACTGTTGTAGGCTGAATGGGTAATGCTAAAGTGCACTAGGCAAAATTGAGCTGAACTATTGTAGACTGAATGGTTTCAGCTAAACTGCTAACGAATTAATGGGTAGAGTTAAACAGCTGTAGGCTGAATGGGTGGTTTAAAATTGCTGTACACTAAATCTGTGAGGCTAAACTGCTGTAGACTGAATGGGTGGAGCCAAATGCTCTAGAATGAATGGGTGGGGCTACCCTACTGTAAGCAGAATGGGCGGAGCTAAACTGCTGTAGACTAAGTGGGTGGAGCTAAACTGTAAGATGAATGTGTGTCTTACAGCTGCTAGCTTGTCAAAGCGGGCGAAGAGTTCATTGAGCAGTTTGACGAGTTCCTGAGCACTGCAGGCTGACGAGAGCTGAGTAAATCCCACAATGTCAGCAAAGAGGATACTATACAGAGAAAGATATAATTTTAATCAATATCTAATTCTGCCTCCCCATTCTCTGCACACTCTAAATGTTGGTACTGTGATATAAACTAAGATGTGTGTTACAGTCTCTAATTAGGGTGAATATTAATATTAACACATTCTAAATGTAGGTACAGTGTTATAAACTGAGGCATGTGTTACAGTCTCTCATTATGGTGAATATTAATATTAACACATTCTAAATGTTTATAATTCACTGATGTGGAAAGTTCCATCTGTACCAACACAAAGAGGATTTGTTTGACAGCACTTGGACTGACCACACACTGTACAATAGGTAAATCCAGTGAGCTCAATGTACATCAGAGAAGGATGATTGTAGATTTGAGCCATTTCTAAACAACTGTAGAGACCAAGATCTTCAGTTTCAGCAACTGCACAGAAGTTTTGGGGGGTTTGGGGTGTGTGGCCCCAAGTTCTGAAAACAAACTTAAACATGTACAAATGAAAGGTTTTATGGTCAGATGATGGAGTAAATGAGAGGACTTCATTTAACCCCCACAAACTGAGCTGACTGTTCAGCATGGTGGTGGTAACATCATGCTCTGGGGCTGTTTTGCTGCCAGTGTAACTGGTAGATTACACAATGTGGATGGAATAATGAAGGAGGACTACATCAGACTTCTTCAGCATAATCTCAAACCATATGCTAGACAGTTGAGTTTCAAAAATGACAAAGATATTAAACACACATCCAATTGGTTCTGAAATGGATAACACAGATGAACATTAAGCTTTTGGAATAATCTTACAGGTTTGACCTCAAATATGAACGAAATGTGGACTGTGATTAAAATTTGTCAGAACCTAAACTAAAGTGTGCTGAATTTAGCGGTGGCAGCATCACTAAGTGTGTTACCTGACATTTTCATGTCTGTACATGTACATAGTGTTGAACTGCTGAGCTTCTGATTTCTGATTGGCTTCTTTCTTCATTCCCTGTAGCATCTCATCTGCTATGTGCTTTGGCAAGATGGACAATAAAAGTTCCTCCTACACACACACACACAAACAAACATATATATATATATTGTTTTTGATGTAACTTTTGTGTTTGTTTATATTTATAAAATAAACTAACAATAAACAATATAAGAAATACCACATGGAATACAAGCCAGAGAAAGAGAATGCGAGATGCAAATTAAAACAATTTAAGACAATCCCAAAAAAAGGATGATAAATGGATTGATCCAGAATGTCCAAAAATCAGGAAAGAAGGAAATGATCTATGGCTTCATGACTATGAGATATTGAAATGATATTAACATACACTCAGAATCAAAAAAGCAAAATACACACATGCAACTGACACTAATTGAGGAGTCCATTAATACAAAAAATTTTTTGGCAAAACTGGAATGCTCTTAATAAATCTAGATCAGAAGAATTGGACAAGGTCTTATAACTCCCATTTTCACAAGCGGGGACAAATTCTGGGGAAGGTTCTCTGTAGTATTATTAGTTCAAGCTTCACTGCATCATCTGGTCTCACTCAGAAATCAAATTCCTAATCCATGCAGATGACCTGGTCCTGCTGCCCCCCACAGTGCAGGGTCTGCAGCAGAACCTGAACCTGCTAGAGCAATACTGCCAGGCCTGAAAAAGGCCAAAACTAGCATTTTTCAAAATAGAGACAGATCTCAGTCCATGCTTCCCTTTAGGCACATATAAATTAGATAGATATAAAGAAGGTTTAATCCAACAGTCAATGAACTAAGGAAGAAAGCATGTGGGGAATTCTATGCAATTAAACAATAAATTTCCATTCAAATACCAGCCCATATTCAATATCAATTATTATCAATCAATTATAGAAACAATGCTCCTGTATGGTAATGAGATATGGGGGGCACTCTCAAATCATAATACTGACCGGTGGGAGAAACATCCCACAGAATTTATGCACACAGAATTCTGTAAAAAATAACTTGCATGTGCATCAGACAACAACAACCAATGCCTGCAGAACTGAAACAGGACAACACCCATGAATACCCATCAAAATTCAAAATGTTATTATTAAATATTGGCTACGCCTATTACCATAAAGCCCTGCAATGCCAAGAGCTGAACAAAGAAAAGAGTTCCCTCACACAGCTGGTCATGACACTGAGCAACACTGTTACACATATGGATCAGTCTGCAGTACAGTCAATTAGACCAGACCATATTTCTAATGCTCCAAAAAATAAAGTACATTTGGCCACACAAACGACAGTACACTGTAGCAGATTACAGAGTACAGTGGAGTACAGTGGAGTACAGTGACTGATCTTAAACATTGAACCATGCTGACAAAGTACAGACAGCCTAGCCATCCAGACCGGCTGCTATAGACAGTCCTGGATGCCTAAAGAACAGCGAATGTGCCAGAAATGCCACAGCAACATTGTAGAGACAGAGCTGCACTTCCTCACACAAAGTGTATTGACCTGAATGTCAGTTGTTGATTACAAACTGTTATTATTGTTCTTCTGAGTTCGTCTCCCAAAAAGAGTCTCCTGAAACAGGGCTGGAGTCCCACATTGTTTAACATCTACATTAATGAGTTAGAGGTGCAGCTGGAACAGTCTGCAGCCCGCGGACTTGCTCTAGGGAAGGGGAAGTAAAGTTCCTGCTCTATGCAAACAATGGCTACAGCAGCTCCTGGACGTGCTGCAGCAGTAATGCCAGAACTGAGCCCTAGCGGTAAACATAAATGTAAACACAATATGGTTTTCCAGAAAAAAAAATCTAATTTCAGGAACACAAGTACCAGTTCACCATTCTGGAGCACACTTACCTCGGCCTCGCCATCACTACAGCAGAAGAAGCTTCAGAAGGGCAGTAGTTGCTCCAAAGAAAAAGCCAGCAGAGCTCCTTATGCAATCAATTTTCACAATATCATTACTCCTGTCCCAGTCTGGTGTAAATTACTCAGTAATGTGATTCAACCCATTGTGCTGTACTAGAATGAGATATGGGGTCCACTTAGTGAGCTACACTAAGCTACACAAAGTGGGACAAACACCCAACAGCAAGCTCTGCATGCTGAATTCTGTAGATTGATCATTAAAATCCAAAGAAAAAACACCAACCGCTGCCTGCAGGGCAGAATTAGGATGATTTTCTTTGATGATAAACACACAAAAAAAGATCACACATTTCTGGAAGCACTTAAAGTTGAGTTCCAAAGAAGCCCTGCAATGTAAAGTATTACAGAGCCAATAACCGATCCCTGAACAGAGTCCCCTCAGTCAGCTGGTCCTGTCACTCTCTGGCCTTCAAACTGGTCCTAATACACACTGTCCAATAAACACCAACCGACTCATCAATAAGAAAAGAACGGGTATCTAGAACACTGGGACAACCACATCCAGACTCAGAGTAAGCTAGAATGGCAATATAAGGAGAGTACACCGTGGAACCTTATCTCCTGAATGTCAGCGATCTACAACAGAGACGGATCCTGACCGTCTCAGGTTAAGCTCAGTGATCACAGCCTTGCAGGGACATGGGCAGGTATAAACTCCTGGCTGCCCAGTGAGCAGCGACTGTGTGGACATTGTGAGAGTGGGTGAGTCAAAATCACAACCTTTACTGCCCAAAATTCAAACCAAGACAGGAAAAATTTTCATTTTCAAATTATGACACATACAGAATTGAAAAAAATTACAGATCATTCTGGGAGAGTGGACACTCAGACCCTCTTGCTGCACAGTATGTTTGTGTCACCACCTGTGGGTACCCACCCACCCATCTCACCATCCCTCACTGTTTACTATTTACAGTAACTCTTTCTGTACTTATTCTTAGCAAGAGAGACAGAAAGAACAGACTAATGGATGTGGGGATTGTCTCAGGAGATGCGTTGTCATAGTTATGTGAAGCACTTGGCCGCACCCTGATTGGCCAGCCGCATCTGTTTCCCAGCAGCCCTGGCTTATCCTGCTGCATTCTGGAAGCTTTGGAGGCTCCAGAGTGCCACAGTGAAACACAGCGGAACAAAGAGGAGCAGAAGAACTCCAGAGAGTTCAGTTTCAAATGATGAGGGCTGTAATAAGACTGGAAAACCTCTCTTACACACACACACACACACAAGCTCTGCAGGGACAGAACACGGGACATATAATCAGGAAACAAATGAGAGCACAGTTAGTGAACTAAGCACAGTAATGAGGTGTGTGTGTGTGTGTGTGTGTGTGTGTGTGTGTGTGTGTGTGTGTGTGTGTATGTGTGTGTGTGTGTGTGTGTGTGTGTGTGTGTGTGTGTGTGTGTGTGTGTGACACCAGCATGCTAAATGCATCGTAATAACAAGCATCAAATAAACTGACAATTTATGCCTAATTAAGAACAATACTACTGCGGACAATTAGAGCAAAATTACAGCAAACTGACCATCATTTATACTGTAGTGGCTCCAAAACAGCACACAATGTCTGGACCCCAATAATCGCCACTTTCCAGATCACCTTTATAAAACAGTGAACCCACAGTTATCCACTCTGTTAAAGGTGGTTCCTGATCTTACTGTGTGTTCCCCTTTAGTCAGTGTTCTACCTCTCAGCTTCAGCAGAGATCTATTAATAAATTATAATTTAACACCAACCAGAGCTTTTATTAGAAATGAGCATTAGACCTATATTCACATGAGACGTGACTGTATTCACATTGAGAACTCAAACCAATACCGTTCTCTTTCACATTTTGTTGATGTTAATGATGCGTATAATGTTCGTAACTCATTGATGTTTTTGTTCTTTACAATAAATGCCTTTTAACTGTTTGTAAGCACATTCAACCTAAAGATTAGCTCATTAAATAGATTAATTAACCAGACTGAGCTAATTAACCAGACTATTTAAGCAGACTGAATGTTGGTCATTACTTTACTTTGTCATTGACAAAGACTGCAATGTTAAACAGACAGTGGTGACTTAAATACTGTGCTGCATTTTTTGCATTGCCTGTTGACCTGCATTGCAATGATACCTGCATACAGACCAATGATATTACAACAGCATTGCTATTTTAGGACCTCATAGTCCTGTCAGCAGTGTGTGTGTGTGTGTGTGTGTGTGTGTGTGTGTGTTGTACCTGTTGTTGGCTCTGCTCCTCAAGAGTCAATCGGACCTCCAGTGACTGTTTGGCCTCCAGGAAGGCTGTGCGGTACTTGCGGTCAGACATGAAATATGACATCACACCCACCACTATGGCACCCGAATACAGCATCATATTTGCTACAAGCTGGACACACAGACACACACACACACACACACACACACACACACACACACACACAAACAAACACAATAACACAAACCTTTAATTTGTCAGCAAAGAGAAATTTTACAGTGCCTCAATAACAAAATACTGTTCTGTGGATACATTAAAATACTGTAACTACTGTACAGTGCAGCAGCTCCCAATCCACTAGTGAAAGTCAAATCGATGGACAATCACATAAAATGCATTTTCCCTGTAAGTCAAATGAACAGGGACATAATTCTCTGTGTACGAAATGTACTTTTTGTACTGCTGGCGAAGCGTGGGGAGTGCAGTTAGTGAGGTCTCTTCACAAAACTATAAACGCATCCTGCTAGCACACTTACAGAAACAAAAATATATGTTCTAGCAAAATGATTAAAAACAACAGCATCCAGGATTAAACTGAGGTGTCTCTAAAACAGGTAGTACTTGTCTTGGTAAAGTTCTGTGGCAACAAAACAGTTAAGGTGGTGAAGCACAGAAAACTGTCCAGTTGTAATTTTCTTAGTTTAGATAAAGCTGAACATGCTTTCTTATTCATTGGGGCTTTAATGTTACAACCAAAAGCCTAACCTATCAGTCATTCTGATTTTGTAATGAGTGTGCATATGCTGAGCAGATGAAGACATGGACAAGGACAATGGACATACGTTCAGGGGTTTTGGATTTAATGTCAAAGAAAACAAACCTTGGATACAAACAAAGATTGGGACTTTGGAATTAAATATAAACTAACACACTGACCTGAACTCAAGGGAAACTTACCACATGGAAACAAAGATAAGGACCGACAAGGACAGACAAAGATAAAGGGTCTTAAATACAATGACAACAGACAACCTTACACACACCTGGAACTGGATCGTGAATGGGCTGGGTAACAAATGAGACACAGATGGGAATGGGTGGAGCAAGGGCAGAGACAGGACCAAAAAAACAAAAACAATAAAAGAAGCATGTGCTCAGATGTACATGGGGAAATCACAAAACAAAGACTATATGGGAAGGCAGGAGTGTAACAGGACCAATGACAGATTTCTAGTGGACTAGACTAGTTTAATGTAAAGGTCACTAGATAAATTATAGATAAACTTTGAATGTGAGCAGTAGTCTGAGCAGATTTCAGTTAGTTGTTAGAAACGGGGAATCGTAGCAGCAGATCTGAGCCAGAACTCTTTACTGAAGGAGACACTTTTAATGCAACAGACAAGGATTTTCAACAGATTTTTTAACGAGCTCAATGTTTGTTAGCAACATTAGCCCAGCCAACATGGCTGATCAACGGCACCTGAGGTTTGTGATCAATCAGATCAGACCAAAATAGATTTTTATTTTAACAACCATAATAAGTGTCATGATAAAATAATTAGAAATACTTTGACAGTCCTAATATTACCATGGACATAAGTAAAATTGCACCTTGTGGGACAACACACATCACTTACTGTCCGCTAAATTACAATTGTCTGTGATGCGATTGTGTACTTACCTGTCGTACCAGTATCTGTATGTTATCTTGCCTCCGCTGCGTCACCATGATCCCCAGCAACACTGTGTGCAAGCAGCTCGACAGAACCCCCAGGAGAACCACATGCGCCAATGGCATTGGCAGTGTTAGGAAGAAGGAAAATGTAAAGAATGTCTGCCAGCCCACTGTGTCCCCAGGTTCATAAACACCTGCAAAATTCAAGCCCAGGTAGCACAGCACCTGAACTGTGATGAGCAGCCATGCAACGTATGGTATGAACTTCCCAGCAAACTTGGCTTTCAGTTTGCGTGACCGTAACAGGCAGTAGAGTGCTATATCTAGCACCAGCCCAATCACAGCCGCTATCAGTGTGGCTAGCTTGTCAGGGGAGTAAAGCACTGCAGCCATTAGGATGATGAAACAGTTGAACAGCACAGCAGAAATTAATAGTGCTAGCAGTGTCTCCTGCCTCTGTCGCAGGAAATAGGTCTGGTAGACTCTTTCGAGGGAGGCCGGGGTAAAGGTCAGGCGTAGGAATGATGGGAGGAACGAGAAACCTCCAGAACTTCGTAAAGTTCCATGTGCTCTTTCTTTTATCTTCGTGGGCTCTGTGACAGTCACCGAACAGTCTTGTTGCTGTGACATCCTTAGCTATATAGTTGTTGCTGCCCTCACGTTCTGTTCTCCACTATTCTCCTAAATTGGGATTACAGCATGTGCTAGAGCTTTATAGTCAGAAATATGGTGATCTCTTTAGTTAGCATAATTAAAGCACAGTTTTCTGTGGAAATCATAAAATTGATGTGATTAAGTACTTTCTTGACAGAAACATGGTTTGGTAATTAGCTACCCTGATGATATTTTAGTGTTTAGATTGTTTTCTGTTGTATTTATAAAAGATTTGTGCTCTAGTGCTCTTTTGCTACCTAATTCCTGTTGTATTTAAAGTCTTTGACCTTATGTGCTTCGTAGATAGAGACATGAGTAGCTACCTAACTAGTAGCTTATATTTTGTTGTTTTCTAGTATGTTCCTGTTGTAATTACAAGGTTCTAGTAATGTTCAAGTACTCTGATGTCCAAAACCATGACATGCTCTCCAACCATTCAAATTGGTGACAAATAAAAGTATTTCTGAACAGTATACTGATACTAATTCTGACAGCTCACCAAGCCAGCAGCAGTCCTTAAGCAGTTCTCAGTGTAATACTGTGCTTTAAAAGTGCTGAAGGTTTCCAGTGACATTACAAGCTATTCCATTTCAAAGATGTCTCCGAGCTCCCATTCATTTGAAGCAAATGGGACAGATTCGAAATCATGTGGGCCTCTCTCTTTTATTCATGAAGAAAGTGAATGTCTCAAGGGCTTGGGGGTCACTCCTCTGAGGTGAGCTTTAGCACCTCAGACTTGTTTGATCCCTCTTGCACTGTTTCCAGGGAAAATACACATCCATCTGCACAACACAAAAATAATCTGTGATGTGTAAAAACATAAAATATGGTTGAATCCTTAAAAAGGAATTATGCATAGTATATGACCAAATGTTTATGAACACCCCTCCTAATGTCTGCATTCAGCTACTCTAGACTGCATACATTGCACACATATATATACGGTGCATCTGGTGTGCAACTCATAAGTGAGTGTTCACCTCACTTATGTTTTCACATCCTTATTCCAAAACTGATTGAATTCATTTTTCCATCAGAATTTTACACACAATACCCCATGATGACAAAATGAGAAACATTTGGTTGAAAGCTTTGAAAATGTATTAAAATAAAACACAAAAATTTGACATATATAAGTATTCACAGCCTTTGTCATGACAATTGAAAAAACTAAGCTCAGTTGCATCTTGTTTCCACTGATCATTCTTTCCACAGATTTTTCTACAGCTTGATAGGAGTACACCTGTGTTAAATTCATTTGAATGTACATGATTTGGAAAGGCACACATCTGTTTGTATAAGGTCACCTAGTAGACAGTGCATATCATAGCCCAAACCAGCCAAAACCAGAGCACTCTCAGACTATGAGAAACAAAATTATCTGGTCTGATGAAGCAAAGATTGAACTTTTCAACAGAATGGCAAGCATCATGTCTGGAGGAAACCAGACACTGCTCATTACCTAGCCAATACCATTCCTACAGTGAAACATGGTGGTGGCAGTATCATTCTTCAGGATGTTTTTCTGCAGCAAGAACTGGGAGACTTGTCAGGGTTAAGGGAAGGATGACTGCAGTGCTGTACAGAGGCATCCTTGATGATAACCTGCTCCAGAGCACTTTAGATCTTAGAATGGGAAAATGATTTATCTTCCAACAGAACAATGACTCTAAGCACACAGCTAAGATAACAAAGGAGTGGCTTTGGGACAACTCTGTGAAAGTATTTGAGTGGTCCAGCCAGAGCCCAGATTGAACATCTTTGGAGATTTCTAAAAATGGCTGTGCCCAACGCTTCCTATACAATGGAGCTTGAGAGGTTCTGCAAAGAAGAATGGGAGAAACTTCCCAAAAACAGGTGTACCAAGCTTGTAGCATCATACTCATACTTTCGTGTATTATTTTTAATACATTTGCAAAGATTTCAAACAAACTTTTGTCACCTTGTCATTGTCTGTGGGGTATTGTGTGTAGAATTAACATAACAAAATGCTGTAACATAACAAAATGGGGAAAAGTAAAGGACTGTGAATGCTTTCCAGTTGCACTGTAAATTACACATATGTGCAAAGGCACACACATAGCTTGTGTAGTCTCTATAGAGAGGTTTTTCCAATAGACTAGGACTTTTAGGTGCAGATAAACAGAAACCTAATGGTATAATGTTTAATGACAGGTGTGGAGTTGTGAAATAAAATTTCAGAGATGATGCACACCACAATTTCACACACCCTCCGCCTCCCCATTGCCTCACATTTTTTCATTCTTCATACTTCAGTACATGCAGTGTGGGACAACTAGCAAAATTCATATAGCATAAAGCCCCCAAGTGGAGCACTGGAATGATGATGCTTCATCTAATATTTTTCAGGGGAGTTGGGATTGAGGTGGGATGGTGATCATTCTCATCCAATTCTGAATACTATGCTGAATGCCACCAAATCACCACAGCAATGCTCCAGAATCTAGTAGAAAGCCTTCTCTGGTTAGCAAAAGCAGGAACAATTGTTTTTGAATGCCCTTGTTTTCAGAAAAGGCTAGACATCTTTAAGTGTTGGGGTGCCTCAATACTTTTGCTGCTATCCAGCTGGCACATGTCCACAATCTGGTTGAAAAATACTGAAATAATGTTTAACAGTTGTGAAATAAATCAATATTTTGTTTAAAATTTTCAATGATTTATGAAATCAATAATAATGTTGAAACAACACTGAAACAACATTGCAATATCAACACAATTTACTGATGATGCTGATTCAACAGTGAATAAATGATGAAACCACTACACTGGTGATACTGAATACTAAAGAAGAACCTCTACACACTTTTTTTTTCCAGTGCAAAGAACTTTTTATCCACAAAAGGATTTAAGCTTTTTTTTTCTCTTAGACTCTTATTATAGAACCCTTGAACCATCATCGCTCTTATACAAAAAAAAATGTCCATTTTCCATTTTGTTTATCTTAATTTAGCTTAGCTTGAAAATTTCTTGATAAATTTGTCACAAATAAAAAAAAAGTCAAAAGTCTTTTTGATTGTAATCTCAGAAGAGTTGAGCGAATACTCACTGCTATATGCATTCAATCCAAATCCATCCTCCCATGTCTTGATTTTATTAACAAATTAACAAATGTTCATTACGCAAAAAAATAAAATAAAACAAAACAAAGCAAACCTAGAAGACACTGGTGCTTTGCAGTTAAAAATCTCTAATGTTCATCTCTCTCTCTCTTTCTTTCTCTCTCTCTCTATCTCTCTCTCTCTCTCTTTCAGGCATGTCCAGAGACAGTGTTGCTAGAGCAGCTGTATCCAAACTAAACTGAGCATCACGTTGCTATTGTGGTCTCCCTGGAGAATCCCAGAAACCCTAGAGAGCAGCAATGAACTCAGATCTCTGTATTTGTCCTCCACAGATTATGAGGCATTTGTACTTTATCCATTACATGCCAATATTTTTACTTTTACTTAAGTTTACTAGTGAAGAATTTGTCTTTATTTATTTTTTAGTCATTAACATTTAGCTTCTAACTCTTCTAACTCTCTAATTATTAATTTAAGTCTGCTGTGTTGGTTTATCTCCTGGTTTGCTTTACTGTAACTCACATTCTTTGGATCCAGAAAGTCTTTAGCAGCATTAAACACATGGGGGTGCTACTCTCCTTTGCTACCCACAGTAGTTACAGAGTGGATATTATAGTGGATATAAAATTTATTTGCAGGAGTAAGGTTGTTACATGTCAGCTGTGTTTGTGTGTGTGTGTGTGTGTGTGTGTGTGTGTGTGTGTGTGTGTGTGTCTGTCTGTCTGTCTGTCTGTCTGTTTTCCCTGTATGTTAAATTCATACATAGCAATAATATTGGCACCCCTGAATTTCCTTTTCCAGAAGTTGCAACATTTTTGCAATGCTTAGACATTCACATTTATTTTGTTTACACTGAAAGAGTAAAAGCTGAAACAAAAATGGCAACTCTGATAAACTACAGAAATCTACAGAGATGAAGCCAACAAAATTATTGGCACCTTAATATTAAGCACACAAATCAGTTGCTTCCTGAAACCATAAAAGACTTTCTTATACCTTTCTATGGGAATTCTAGACAACTCTTCTTGCAAACTGTGCAAAGTCTCTTGGGTTTGAAGGGTTCCTTCTCCCAACTGCTATTTTGAGATCTCTCTGCATGTGTTCTATAGAATAGCTGTGTTTCTAAACTCTGCTCCTGGAGGCACCCCTACCCTGCATATTTTAGAGCTTTCCCTGCTGCCACTACACCTCTTTCAGCTAATTAGTTCATTTACAAACTCTTCAAAATGAACATGGTGATGGATAGTTTGAGCAGACAGTGCTGTAGCTTGTGTCTGCAGGTCAGTGTGAAAGTTGATTGAGGTTCTTTTGCCACCATTTGAACAATCATTGTTGCATTAACTTTTCATACCCAAGGTGGTTAGCGTCTACATTTGCATTTACATTTGTGGCATTTAGCAGACGTCCTTATCCAGAGCGACTTACAAAAGTGCTTTGCTGTTCACTTAGAATATCCTTAGCTAGTAGACAAGGCTATTCAGACCATTCAGACCGTCTAAATGATGTTGTGCACAGTAGAGAGATTGTGCACTGAAACATTAAGATATCTGGAGATGGACTTGCAGCCCTAAGATTTTGTGTACCTTTTCTGAGTTTTGTTTCTTGGTTCAACATTTCTTTGCTCGTCTTTCTTTTGCCTATGTTCAGTGTGGCACACAGACACAAATCACATATGATTTTTTTAATGATACCTAGAGTTTTTAAATGGTCTGAATAATCTTGTCATCAGCTCATTTCTGGAGTCCTGTGGATTCATTTAATAATAATTATAATAATAATCTGCACAACTTTGTGTGAGAGGTGCTGCATTTTCTCAAAGACATTTTGGCCATGGCATTTCTTGTTCATGGCAGTATTATTATATATACAGATAGATACATTGTGCATACATGCTGCTCTATTCTTATATCTGTATTATCATATTGAGAATTGAGAATCAGAATTATAATAAAACCTCTTATATACTGTATGATATATAACATGATTTCTTTCTCAAGATAATGCATTTTCTTTTCAATGTACTGTTTTAGTCACAATAATTTTCTGTATAACATTTTTATTATATGTATAAATGTTATTTATTATATATTATATAACTTTCACATATCTCACACACAAACACACACACACACACACACACACTCATGCAAGCACGCACACACACACACACACACACACACACACACACACACACACACACACACACACACACACATCCTGCTCCAGTGTTCCCCCTTTTGTTCATTCCTAAGAAACTAAAGGTCTGATCTAGAACAGAATACAGGTACATCAGACACGTTCATTTACATGGTGTTTTAATTTGTTTGTAAAGATCTCTTCAAAACAGAGGATAACAAATATTAAAATCACATCCTTTAGCGGTTAAACCAGCATGTACAACAGACTGTTGTGACAGTAATCCAAAGACTCATGCAAAAAGTATGCTTTAAAAGCAGTGAGTGCGATCTTGGTCAAGGACACTGAGGGGTAAAAAGTCACTTTGGTGTCCAAAATTCTGTCCTAGTGTAAACACCTAATCTTCAGCAGACTAAGTAATCAAAAAAAAACTAAACTAAATAAAGTGAGAATTATTAAAACTACACAGAATTAAAATCAAAGTTACAATCAACGCTAGTGTCCCAACAGCAATGGGACCGATAAAAGAAAAAAACAAGAGCAAGAACACAATATTGCTGGCATCAGTAAACACTAGCGTCAAAGACACAATAAAAACTGTAAGAACATTCAGTACGTCATTGTCATGCACCAAAACATTTCAGTTCAGAACAACATACAGAAATATACATTATTAATTTATTATTTGAAGCTTTTTATATCATAAAATACTTATTCATATTCCACAAAGAACAAATATTAGGTAATTGTTTTGTTGTTTCAAGGATATGTGTGGAGCAGAAATAACACCTCATCCATCAGTAGTCACATTGTGAGTAAGTTTCTGTTCCACGTAGTTGTGAATCATATTTGTACAATTTTTTCATTGTCATAAAAGATAGGTAGGGAAGGTGGTTGAAGCGCACCATGCTGTTTGCTTTCAAAATCTAGACAAAATGTAGACAATGTCTGTCTACAGTGCAGGTTGTACAATAAAGGTTATGTGCCATGCTGCCCCCAGTTACAGCAAAATACAAAGACAGAGTGTTTCCCTAAAACGGGTCACAATCTCTGACAAAGTGACGTGGATTTAGTCATATCACTTGTATATTACAGTTATACTGTGCAGCGAAATACTCTCTTGTTATGTTGTATTTGTAGCTGCCATGCATATATATTGCACATAAGCTTTATGTGATTCTTAATCCGCTATCCAAAATTTCTCGGTGGAGAAATGAATCACGAATTTAAATATTTTGAATGCAACCAGCAGATGGCACAATTCTGTACTTGCCCTCCCCATTATCATCAACGGAGATCATGAAGGTGCTTAACAGACTGTAAAGTTCTCTGGCTGTGACTGGTCAGAGTGGATAGTGTGGGACATTGATATGCTGGTGGAAAGGTGGACCAAAGAGCAGGTCTGAGGGGGCATGACTTATGCCTGTGCACACTGCCTCATGGTTGCTCAACACTGTGGAAAGATATTTAGCCTCCTCTGTGAGCTTCTTCACTTCTTTCCTCAGAGCAGCGTTCTCCTTCTCCAAACTCTCACTCTCCTGCAGAAACACATACTCATAATTAACCTCAGAATTAAAACAACAATTTGATAAAGTCAGATGTATTTTTGGTGACACTTCTGCATTGTACAAACTGATGTGGCTAAGAGGTAATGCAAGTGAGTCACTACAAATGACCATAATCAGTCTGATTACAGATGCTATTAACACCTTAGACAAGTCTGATTAAAGATACTTTCAACACCCAAGTGAAGTATGATTACAAATACAAGTACAAGTGCAAATGCTATCAGGTTAAAGTCCAATTGCCAGTACAATCGGAACAAGGTTCAAAAGTATGAGTCATATTCAAGTCCTAGTACAAACATCATCATTGCATACATATTTTTCAATCCACAACAAGTCCAAGTATCAATACTTTTGGGACTAGGTCAGGGTATAAATATATTCATATTCAAGTGTGGGTATAAATCCCATCATACCATCAGAGTACAAATTTCAAACCCATGACAAATCAAGTTCTAATACTATTGGGACAAAGTATGTATAAAAATACTGTCAAGTCTGCTCAAAAAAGGCCAAGTACAAATCCTAGTAAGTCCTACAAAGGTCTATAACTTGGTCATCAGTAGTACAGAAATGCACTTATATGCTTTTTGAATTGTTAACATTTTGTTTTACTGGTTTCAGCTGTGGGTCTTTGAAACCAGAAGAAAAAGCACCGGCATTTAAAAAGCAGCTGGAAAGAAAATGTCCAGTGTATGTTGTGGTTGTTCGCTTAATCTACGTTACAAAGCGAGTGTGACATTTTCTGGTTACTATCTGATGGGGGGTGATGCTGGTGTAGAGGTGTGTTGGGCTGTTTGGTCTACAGGTGTGGGAGCAGAAGGGGCGAGAGCCAGAAAGAGAGTGAGAGTTCCCGCTAGCTTGTGTTTTTTCTTTTTTGCAGACGCCTCAGAGGCTACAGACCAATCAGGCTACTATGCTCCCTTCCAGTTAGCGCTGTGCTAGCATCTGGGGTATGCCCCTGTGACGCACATCACTCAAGCTTCATTCTGCCCACGACAGCCTTCATCGTCTTTACCAGAAATGACAGCACAGCCCTCCCCCACGACCTACACTGAGCTTTCTCACCCTGAACTGACATGCAGCTCACAAAAGTACTACAGGAAACGTCATATAGAAGGAAAATTCAGCTTCCTGTTTATCATACATGGCCGTGAAGAGAAACCACACAGCGTGTTCATAGAGAGGGCTCTCTACACTCACACATGTACACACATAGTGTACATTTACCATAAGTGCATCTGCTGAAAATTAAGTTTACAATCTTGTATCTATCTGAGATCCTCATATCGAGAGTGCATATCTCATTCTAGCTGCTGCAGTGAATGTTCAAATGTTAATAAATATAAAAAGAACTAAGAAACACAATTAATATGCTCAAATAACATTTAAAAATTTTAGAACAATATAAAACTTTTAGAACAAACAGTTATGAATTAGGTTATCAATATTATTTCATATATTAATTAATGTATTTATATTGTATTATCCAATGACATTGTGTACTTTAATGCCTTGAAATCACTCTGAACCACAAGATATTGCAAATATTACAGCTTCAGTCTAGATATTAATTTTATTAGAGCTTCACTCAGGATATGAATGTTATTAGAGCTTCATTCTGGATATTAATGTTATTAGAGCTTAATTCTAGATATTAATGCTATTAGAGCTTCACTCAGGATATTGATGTTATTAGAGCTTTGTTCTGGATATTAATGTTATTGGAATGTCATTCTAGATATTAATATTATTAGAACTTATCTCAGGATATTAATGTTATTAGAAGTTCATTCTGTATATTAATGTTATTAGTTTCTTTCTAGATATTAATGTTATTAGCGCTTCATTAGTTTAGTTTCATTCTAGATATTAATGTTATTAGAGCTTCATTAGTTTCATTCTTGATATTAATGTTATTAGAGCTTCATTCTGGATATTAATTTTATTCACTATTTTTGCTCTACATTTTTCTAATGACAAAGGTCTAGCACTTTAGCATTACAAACATATTTTATTTTAACATATGAGTCTTTTTTATTGGTCAACTATTATATTCAGGGTCAGAAACGTATGTAACTCGTGGAAATAAGTGAATAAAGACAAGGGGCAGTAACACTCATTTTGCTCTACTACCTACCTTATCAGGATAGTTGTTTATCTGATGGAAAAGTGCTAAATGCTAAAGACCAAGTGACTTTCCTAGCACCTGTTATCAGATGCATTAGAAATTCAGTTTCTTGATAATCAGCTCAGCCCACACTATTAGAACTCCGATCTCATTCTCATTCAGAGGAAACCTGATTTGGTTGTGGTTTAGGATCCACTGATAGAATACTGAGAAAAGACTGCTGGGGAATTTAAGGAGGCCGACAGGAAGTATCTTCCTCTGTCTAACAGTAATGAGCAATGTGAACAGTGTGAGGGGCTCTGCCTGTATGTGATATTAAAAAAAATCAGTTTACAGATGATACACAGACATCAAATGTATCAGTGAGCTTATTGTTTTTCAGTAATAGCTCTGGAAAAAAAATTCTATCTGCATTCTGAGCAGTTTGGAGATATTCAGCCTTAAAGTCTTTATAGTAACACTGACATATATGGAGACAGAAACTTTCCTTTTTCTAGATAAAGAGTCTAAAATGCACTTAAAAAAACACCTCATATAATGTTAACAAGTCACAGAATAAGATCGTATAAATTACTCAGAATCTTAAAGTTGCAGGAGGACACCTTTTTAGCTAGCTATATTGGCCTATACATGAGCCATAAGCTGAAGTTTGCACAGTGGTGTTTGGTAGACTTTAAATTTCCATAATGGTTCCATTGTTTGTTGTCTGCAATGAATTCATAGCTCATGTTTACACAAGGTTCACTGACTGGGTTCAAGCTTTAAGTACTTGATAGCTACAATAGCTTCACAGTTTAAGTTTGCATATTGCTAAATGACAGGGAATAAATGTGTAATGGCTGAGTGATGGACCTTGTATATTCATGGTTTAATAAGGAAAAACTGCTTTAATTTTAGTATTGTTTTGTTGACAGTTGTCTGCAGGGCTGAGTCAGGTGTGTAAGGGCAGAGGGCTCAGCTCAGCAGCGAGGGTTACCCCTGGTGCCGGAGTCGGGAAACACTTCTGTAAAAGGTTCTCAGAGTAACGACCTTGACCGCAGACAGCGGGGATCGGGCGGGGCAAGAGAGGCAATGGCCCACACCATAGATAGTGAAAGGATGTGAGTAATAGTGCTCCTAAATGCCCAGTCATTGAATACACACACACACACACACTCTCTGCAGTGAAAGAGAATGAAAGGTTTAGGTTTGAGTAACCATAGGCCTCAGTGTGCTTAGCAAACACTCTGAGAGATGTGCAAGGCAATGCCACTGAAAGTCTACACCCAGACTCAGAAATGACAACAAAACCCATTTTTATATTTGTAGATTTAAAACTAAAAAGAAAGTGACAAAAATACCTAGCAACAACAATAATAGTGACTAAGAGAACAAATTGTTTTGTGCCGAAGCACAGAAAGTGTAGACAGTAAAATGTTGCCGCTTTTTCTAACTAGATGCACAATCGTGAGGGTTCGCCACGGCCGCTCTCCCACGCCATCTAATTAATGCCAGAATCAGAGGCAAACATGGCCAGAACCACAGCCAAGTGTGAAACTCGACAGAAGCCATGACGCATCGCCACATGCTCACCAGTGCTCCAAGTAAATACACGGCAGGACAAGAGCCCGTGCCTCCATTAGCTTTTTAGCCTTGCCGATAGCTTTACAAGTAGTGTTAACTCCAGTCAGGGGTGCAGACTAGTGGGGAGCAGCCTACATATAGTAACTTATATAGAAATACAGTGAATATGGATCAATAATGAATGCATTCTCTAGAAATCTAAATACAACCTACAATCTACAAGTTACAATCTAATACAGTAAATACAATACAAAATACAAAATACTAATACAAATCTGATTCGTATTTCAATAATAAACACAAGCAATGTTTAGTACATTTAATATTAATATATAATAAAAGACATAAACACCTTGTTACGAGAGGTAAGTGGTGAATGGCCAGACTCACTAGAGCTGACAGAAAAGCTTCAGTAACTCAGAATTCCATTCTTTACAGAAAAACATCTGGATTACATGCTACAGAATTCAAACGTTAGTATACGGCACCAAAAGTATAATGACTACATTTTAGATACTTTCATCTTTACAAAAGATCCACCCCTTATGCATCTAAAATAGCAAAATGCTAGTAGCCACTATGGAACCAAACAGTTCCTGTTCTCATTTAAAGGGAAAAACAATGTCTAGCAATATCAACAAGGGTGTCCTCAGCATCAACATAACATGATCGTGACTTGGCGTTCCCCCTTAGGCTTGTGGCACAGCCAACCGTGATGAATTCTGTGATTGTGAGAGACTGGAGACACGTGTGAAAGAAGAAGCTATTAAATCCCACAAACAATCGAAGGCAAGGAAAAAAAATTGTTCAGTTTCTCCTCTGATTAAAAGCTGTTTCAATGGAACTGTTCACTGAAAACTCACAGTTGTATGATTGATCGCTGAGTTCAGATGAAATCTCTGAAATTGTGCCGCTTTACTTTAGGGAGATGTGAGGCTAAATTCGTGAACAAACACTTCAACCAGGAACAATCCCATCTCTGTAAATAGTGTAGATGCACAAAAACCTATTTAGACATTGAGGCTAAATCTAGATCCCCATAACTTCCTGTTCTGTACTGCTATTCTTTTTAAAGTAGGTTTTGTGTGTTTATAGACTAAGGTTAGTCAATAAACCGTCTGAAAGACACAGAATTGCCAGACAAATAAAGATGTAGATGCTTTTTGGGAGGCTAACATTTCTGTGTGTGTTCTCAGAGATGAGATGGATGGTCTTAGGTTCAGTGTTTGTTTGCTACTGTTAGCCTTTCCTATTGTAAAGAGACAGATCAGATGTCTTGGCTGATCAAATGCATCAGCAGGGTCACTGGTCACCTGCTCCTATAATCTCTTTCTGCTGTACCCATGGCACCAGAAAGTAGCCGATGGGCAGTTTTACTTATCATAGGTTATATGCCAATAGATGCTCATTTCTGCTGGGGTGTACATCAGGGGTGTACTCTGTGCACTACTGGTGCCGGTCCCAAGCCCAAATAAATGGTGAGGGTTGCGTCAGGAAGGGCATCCAGCATAAAACTTGTGCCAAAACTAAAGGGAGCTCATTTCTGCTGAGTTCAAGAAATGTGTAACTTGGAATCCTTAAAGGCTCATTTATACTTCCTTTACATACAAGAAAAATATGGCAGTTCACTTGGACTACACAATGAATATGTCTGCATGTGTGTGTGTGTGTGTGTGTGTGTGTGTGTGTGTGTGTGTGTGTGTAAACACACTTTGTGTTGCAACCCCAGTGGTGAATATACATGTAATAAGATTCTCACCAGGTGTAGACTGTCAGCTTTTTGTGTTTGCCTCATTCTGCTCTTCTGGGCTGCAATGCGATTCTTTTCCCGCCTCATCACCTTTCTCACTTCATCCGAGGAGCCCTGGAGAAAGATCAGCTGTCTATCAGTTGAGAGCCTTTGAATATCTTTCATTGATTGAGCTTTAACATTGTGTCCTAATAACACCATCTACACAGGAGACACATTGTCAAAGGTATTAAACTGAATGAAAGACACAACTCTGTATTAGTTTGTTTACATCCTAATTAAATAAATTTGAAAAATGTGAAAAAGATAAAAGAAAGGTCGCAATTAAAGAATTGGATAATCCATCCTGACAATAGTGTATCTGCTGAGCCACACTTTGTCCTTAGAACCAATCCTTAATTTCCCTGAGGGAACCCTCCCAAGTGATCAATAAAGTTAAATCTATCAATATAAGGTACAGAATTAAAACATTGCCACAGTTTACCTCTCAGTGTTTACCTCTCAGAAAGAGTTTAACATTAGTAAAGATAATAACCTTTTCCCTGAGGTTTAAGGTCTTAAGTGTGTGAGCACAGTGACGTTCAAATGCTAAAACCCACAACAACAACATCAAAGAACTTTTTCCACCAGAAACTTCCCCACAGCTAGACCCTCAGTAAAAGAGTATGTGTGGGTGCAGATTCTGCTTTTAAAGGGATACTAATTTCACTTTGAATATAGATGTTTTTCACTGGAATTTTCACTTTTTCGTTATTTCTGCTATTTGTACTGTTAGTATGACTGGAGCCTAGCAAACTGTACAACAGTGCTATTAAGTGGTTATTAACCTCATTCATTGAGCTGAGGGAGCAAAAGTATCTGAGTGTCTGACCACACAGGTCAGTCTGAAGTATTTTGAGAAAACAAATCCATTGTGCAATTTGCTGACCCACATCCCATAATGCACAAATTGGGAATAAGGATTTATGAAGCTAAGCACACAGTCTGGTATTAAACTACCTCCATTCTCCAATTCCGAGAGAAAATGTGCACAAACACATGTATCAGGACAGATGTTAGCCATCTGACACACTTTCTGAGAATTTGGCAACCCAGACCCACATTCTCAATTTTTTTAAATCAGGTAATGTTAGCTAAAATAAATAACATTCACATCCCCTTTTTTGCATAAATCCAGAGATGGAGTTTGGAACCTGTAGTGGATAATATTTTCCCTAAATGCTGTCTAAATTTTTTATCTGCTGCAATCCAAAACAAAAACAGCATAGCTATTGAGGTACTTTTTTTTTCAACGTAATATCTGAGCACAACTATCCCCACCTTGGGTCAGCTACTTCACCTGAGTTAAGGGTGTACACTCCTAAGTTAGTTTCATCTACAAATGACCATTCCATGTGGAAAAAAATGTATTTATCAAATGTATTTTGCAATGAATGAAAATGCCCAAAAATGTATGTTTATTATTTATATGTTAAATACATTTTAAATGATCAGACATTTTGGCTTAAATGTATCTTATACCTAACTTTAAAATATGCTATGTATCTGTTTAAAATATTTCCCATGTTTGTTAGTGATGGTCTGATTTTGGGGACCTCTCTTGTGAGAATGCAAGTGCAAGAGTACTTGTGTGGACTCATAGCAGGTCACAGCAGCTGAATGTGCAAATTGCAAGTTTGCATTCAGTCTGTCAGTGGAGTATTCAGAGTGAAGAATATTGCTTTTAATTTTTAAGAAACCTTAATAAAAAATATTTTTTGAATTCTTGAAAAAGCAATAGCTGGTCAACATCATCCCCACTTAACTTTTAATAACCTGTACAAACAGTTGGAGTCTGGATTTCACCCCATCCATGGTACAGAAACAGCAATAGTCAAAATCACCAATGACCTCCTTATGGCAGCTGACTCTGGAACAGTCACAATTCCTCAATAACATTACCTAGTTTGTTTATTTCTACTTTTGTAATATTAATCACCTTCACCCCTCCCTTATCCCCCATACCTCTGCTATTCTTGTTCATAGCCTTGTCACATCTCACTTGGATTACTTCAACTCTCTCCTCACAGGGTTCACCAACAAATGACTCCAATGCAGCTGCCCTGATCATCACCAGAACCCCCTCCCGTCAAGTACCACTCTGAATACATAATTCTCCTGTTAAATTTTAAGGTCATCCACAATCTCTCCCCTCCATATCTGACAGATTTACCACTCCCTCCTGTACTCTTAGATCCTCCTCTTCCATTCACCTAACTCTACTCTCTGCTCATCTAGCCACTATGGGAAGCAGAGCTTTTCAAGATTTCTTTTCGGTGTAAAACAATTCCACTGTCCAACTTTTATCCTTTTATCTTTTACTTCTTGTGTTTCTGATTGTTTCTTTTATTATTGTACTGTTTCCTTGAAATAAAATGTATTATTATTATTATTATAAATGTAAAATAAATGTATAAATTCAGAAATACATATTTTTAATTTTCTGGAAAGAGATGCAATATATTTTAAATGTACTTCAAATGTGTAAAAATACATGGCCATATATGTTTTCCCATACGATATATCATGATATAAACCAATGTATGGGCCAGTTATCAGAATTAGAAGTATCAGCATCAAGTACATTATTTGTTATGCAGCTATGCCAGAGTAAATTCATTTTTCCATTCTATGGCACCTGTAAATGCTTGGGGTCATACAACTGTTCTACACCTCAGATTAGTTCTCATAGAATGCCTCTCAGCCATTCACATTCAGTGGTTGAAACTAACTGTGGTTAAAGACAGATAACCCTTAACAGATAATCTTTTCCCTAAACTCTGGAATAGGAGCTTTTGATTGAATGTGTGTGTGCGCGCACGCATTCCTGTGTGAGTGCAGTGACGTTCACCTGTTAGAACAAAACAACACCAGATCACATTTTTCCACCAGAAACGTCACAGATCTTCACTGAGACCATGTGGGTGTGCAGGATACAAAAAAGCCACCATAGATAAACATGAATGAATGAAAATATCACAGACCTTTTAGCAGGACTAGTGTTAGCATTTGTAGTGCAATTAAGATGGCTGAATGGATTTTGTCTGAGTGCTGACAAGTTTGACTGGTTCAGGGTGTGGTAGGTCTGCTAGCTGTCCTCCTGTCCCTAACGGAACTTTCATAATCAGTAACTTGTTCTACTCATATAGATCATCTCCCTCCCTCCCTCCCTCCCTCCCTCCCCCACTCTCTCTCTCTCTCTCTCTCTCTCTCTCTCTCTCTGTTTCTTTATCTCTCTCTAGCAATCTTTCTCAGCTCTCTATGAATATCTGCATTTCTATCTCTAATTTTCTGTATCTCACTCTTACTCTTGTTTCACTCATATCTGTACATTTTGTTGTTTACTCACTCTGAATACTGAATACTATGGGCAAAACAACCATTAAATGTTGGACTACAAGAAGCAATGTTTATGTTTTAGCTCGTTAATTCTATTATGCAGTTCAGTAGCCCAGTAATTTGACCATTTCAATGGTACTAGGACCATATGTGCAGTATTATGGTAGGTTCTGGATAGGTGGGTTTCAGGGAAAACCTGTGGACCTTCTTCTAGAATGATTTATGTGATCTGGGAATTAAAAACATCTGTCATTTTAGTTCCTTTTTTGAGCATAATGATTGCATTGAATTGTATAGTACTGCAGTGTTGCAGTACTATACCTATAACTAAGGGTTACATTTGTGAAACAGCAAACGTAAAACTGTCCAAACTCAGTACAACTAAATACCCTCTCCCATTGGTCACGAAATCAGGATGTAAATCTGCAGGCCTCACTTAAATACCAACACAGATTAGGAATGAATTTATGCAGTACTGATTTCTAGCAGGTTGGACCAGTTTCCACAGTAGCCACAGAACTCTTTCAGAATAAGCACCACAGAAGATGTAAAATACATGTTAATGTCTTTCACAGGCTTTGAAAAGCCAAAGCACGCTCAAGTTCATTGTTGTTTGGGTATGCTTACATGTGACCAGAATCCAAAGAAGGGTTTGCAATAGTCCACTGCCATATACTAGCTAGTAGCTACAAAAAGCATCACATCACATTTGAATCTGAATCAGGCGTGTCCTTATACTTACATGAATCCTAATTTCCTAGATTTCATAAAAATCACAACACAACTGTCTGTGTTTAGGGGTATATGTGGTAAATAATTCTCCTTGGAGGTGGACATACTTTTTTCACAACCAAAATGACCTGTTAAATATATTTAAGAACACATACAAGGGTTGGACAATAAAACTGAAACACCTGTCATTTTAGTGTGGGAGGTTTCATGGCTAAATTGGAGCAGCCTGGTGGCCAATCTTCATTAATTGCACATTGCACCAGTAAGAGCAGAGTGTGAAGGTTCAATTAGCAATTAAGAGCACAGTTTTGCTCAAAATATTGCAATGCACACAACATTATGGGTGACATACCAGAGTTCAAAAGAGAACAAATTGTTGGAGCACATCTTGTTGGCGCATCTGTGACCAAGACAGCAAGTCTTTGTGATGAATCAAGAGCCACGGTATCCACCAGTGATTACACAAAGTATTAAATACAAAATTCCACTTTTTTCATTCATCCAATTTATTCATTCATATTTCTTTCATTTTCTGTTGTGAATGAGTCTAGTAACTGATCAATATTATAAAAAATAATAAAACTTTAAATTTAGTTAATAATAATAATATTTATAACATTTAAGTTTATTTTCTAAAGGGCAGTAATCTGGTACTGAGGGTGGACCAACAGTTGCAATATAATACAAATATATATTTGGCATATATGAAATAGGCCAATTAATTTATTTTTTATTACATATATGAAAATACATTTTAGATCTTAAAAAGCAAGATATCACATATATATATATATATATATATATATCATTTGATATATATATATTAAAAAAAACAGCTGTGTGTCCATGTTCAATTCTACACCCAATACCACATGATGACATCTTGTTTTAAATCTTTCTTAAATCAAATTTATTAAAATAAAACACAAAAATATAATATGAACATAAGTATTCACAGTCTTTGCCATTAAATTGAACAAAATTGAACTTCCACTGATTATACTTCAGATGTTTAATGTTTGACTGGACATGATTTGGAAAGGCACACACCTGTTTATATAAGGTGCCAAAGTAGAAATGTGCAAAGCACAAACCAAGCCATGAAGTCTAAGGAATTATCTGTAGACCTGTAGACAGACAATTCAGTACAGTAAAATTTCTGCTGCATTGAAGGTCCCAATGAGGACAATGGCCTCCATCATCCATAAATGGAAGAAGTTTGGACCACCAGGAGCTGGCTGCCTGATTGTGGTAGAAGGGCCATAGTCAGGGAGGTGACCAAGAACCCAGTGGTCACTCTGACACTCCAACGTTGCTCTGTGGAGAGAGGAGAACCTTCCAAAAGGACAACCATTTCTGCAGCAATCCACCAATCAGGCATTTATGATAAAGTTGCCAAATGGAAGCCACTCCTCAGTAAAGGGCACATAACAGCCCATCTAGAGTTTGCCAAAAGGCATCAAAAGGACTCTTAGACCATGAGAAACAAAATGATTTGGTCAGATGAAACAAATCACGTAACCTATACCATTCCTACAGTAAAGCATTATATTGGCTGCATTATGTTGGGACATTTTCTGCATCAGGAACTGGGAGACTAGTCAGGGAAAGATGACTGCAGCAATGTACAGAGACATCTTTGATGATAACCTGCTCCAGAGCGCTCTGGACCTCAAACTGGGATGAAGGTTTATTTATTTATTTATTTTAATAATTTTTGCCATTTTTTCCCAATTTTTCGCCCCTACTAATTTAGATATGCCAATTACCCATCCACCTAAGTAGCCTCCCACATTACATGCCCTGCTCTCGACGCTAGGGGGGAGAGATCGTCCCCATGTGTCCTCAGAGTGACAATAGCCTACTGCCTCTTTTCGAACTGCTGCCCTTTGTATCGTTGCCGGGCAGCCATCGCGCAAGGAGGAGAACACCGGATCCCCGGATCTGACACAATGGTCGGCAGACGCCTGCGTCGACCAGCAGCACACTTGTGAGACATGGAAAGAGCGCCATCTACCCACCCCCTGAGGGAAAGCAATCCAATTTCTCCGCCGATGGTGAGCAGCAGGAACCTGGATTCGAATCAGCGACCCCAGGATCATAGTGGAATCGCCTTAGCCACTCAGGGCCTGAAGGTTTATTTTTAAGAGTGGCTTCAGGACAACTGTGAAGGTCCTTGAATGGTCAAGCCAATATGGAGTCAAAAAAGGGTCAAAAAGGTTCTGAGCTAGTAAAACAATAGTCACAGATGTACTGAAATTTGTAGCTGTGTTTGAGCAACTGCATACACATAAATCAACTGCATACATGCAAATCCACAAATGAACTGTAATGCACAATTTTGAAACAAATAATAATAATAATAATTCACAAATGTTGTAAAGATATTTTTTATATATAAAAATGTTTGTAAAATGTGTATAAAAGATTAGCAGTTGTAAATCAAAAGTTGTGAATCTTGTGACAGAGATCCAGGTTATAACTAACTAGTGTTGTTTACTCCAGGCTTTCGGCCAGGCTCTGTCTCTCACTGGAATCGCTATGACGGAGCATTGTGTGCATGTTCCAACAGTGTGCCAAATTTGACTGACATCAACAAATCAGTGTTGTGATTGGTTCAATAAAACCCATGATCTGATTGAACATCTATGTCTCATTTGTAACCCTGCCCCTTCATGATCATGTCCCAGGTGTGGTTAATGTTGTCTTGTATTTAAGACCCTTTGTCTCAGTATGTCTTTGTCAGTCCTTTTGTTTCATGTCAGTAGAGATTCTGTAAGTTTGTGTGTTAGTCTGTTTCCATGCTGCTCCTTTGTTTGTCTAGATTTAGTGTTAGTGGTTTTTTTTGTATTTGAGTACCATTGTTTGTTAGTATCCCCAGTTTGTTTTGCTTTATTTTATTACATTCTTAACCCCAGCATTTACCTCCGCTTCCCTAGACTTCATATTCATCTGTTCAGCTCATGACTCTGACACCCAACTGCAGTTTCACACAAGTAGAGAAAAATCACATTCACAACATTTGATTTACAAATTCTAATCATTTCTACACATTCAAAAATTGTTATATATTCAAAATATTTTTCCACATTTGTGAATTATTATTATTTGTTTCAAATTTGTGCTTTCCAGTTCATTTGTGGATTCGGATTTTAAGCTTGTAGCATCGTACCCAAAAAGATTGAAGCTTTAATTGCTGCCAAAGGTGCTTCAACAAAGTACTGAGCAATGGCTGAGAATACTTATGTACGTTACATTATTGTGCTTAATTTGTAATGCATTTGCAAAGATTAAAAAAAAAACCCTCAATTTGTCATTTTGGGATGTTCTGTGTAAAATTTTGATGGAAAAAGTAATTGAATCCATTTTGGAATAAGGATGTAACATAACTGTGAACACTTTCTGTATGTTTATAAATTAAACTTAATTCTAAGATAAATGTATTTTAAAATCTATTTGGGTTATAGCATAAATATTCTAAAGTAAAGTTTGAAATGAAATGCAATGTATATGAAATACATAAAAATACATATTTTTATTTTCATATATTAATGAAAACTCCATTGTTGTGAAAATGCTATATAAATCAACTTTGATTGATTGACATTCTTTTTTTTCATATGAGAAATATGGAACTTTTAGTTGGGGAAGGATTCCTGTAATTCAGAGGCCAATTGCAACTCCCTCAAATGAAGCCATGGTTATTTTGATTGTTTTGACTGTACACTAACTGTTGGCTTATATGCTTATACAATTGACTGTTCTGGAAGATCCAGGGTTTTGTTTGTTTTTTTTACAGTAGCTCAGTGTTCTGTAGCCCACTCCAGTCATTGCATTGCAGCTTCCAAATTCATGACAACACACACACGCATGCACACACACACACACACACACACACACACACACTAAGCTAAGCTAAGCTAAGACTAAAAGTGTGAGTAATTGACTGTGGGTTACAATCTCAGAGCTCCTGCTGTACAGTTTCCACATGATTCAGAGATGCATCAGAGCTGAGCATGCTGGTGCTGGGAGCAGTTTTTTATGAAGAGGTGATTTTAAAGTGATAGTTTAGAAAGCTATACCATTTGTATGCCCTCTACCCCTACTTACTCCAAATGTAGTACTTCGGCTCCAGTTTTTCACGTACCTTAGCCTTGCAGTTAAAAATCACCAAACCTGGGGATTGAGTAAAGGTGTATCACACTATCATTTGAGGTCATTTGGTTTTTACTGTGGGGGTCAGACTGAGACATTAGCATTAGCACACGTTTGTGCACAGCCAATTACTACAATAATGTGGCTTACTAAGAGGGCCCCCCTGTGTGTGTGTGTGTGTGTGTGTGTGTGTGTGTGTGTGTGTGTGTGTGTGTGTGTGTGGAGAGGGAGAGAGACAGTTGAGCTGGTGCTGTCCCTTACAGTAGAGATGATGAAATGAATGAACAACTTCAGAGAGAGAGAAAGAGAGAGAGAGAGAGAGAGAGAGAGAGAGAGAGAGAGGGAGGGTGAAAGAGAGAGAGATAGGAAGAGAAAGAGAAAGAGAAAAGAGGGGGAGAGGGGGAGACAGAGACAGATAAGGAGAGTGAGAGAAAGAGAGGGAGAGAGAGAAAGAGAGGGAGAGAGAATGGAGAGAGAGGAATAAGATGTTGAAGACATGCTTGGCTGTCAGTTTAGTAATGCATCATTTATCAATTATCAGGGCAACAGAACATGAACTTCATTGACTTGAATAAATTGAACTAAACTGAACTGAACTGAACTGAACTGAACTGAATTGAATTGAACCGAATTGAACTGAATTAAACTGAACTGAATTGAATTGAACGGAATTAAACTGAATTGAATTGAACTGAATTAAATTGAACACAAGTTGTGAAGAGCATGATCTAGAAAGAAGTGATCATTGAAGTTCCGCAGTAATGCAGTTTCAAGTGTTACAGAAGAGAGAGAGAGAGAGAGAGAGAGAGAGAGAGAGAGAGAGAGAGAGAGAGAGAGATTGGTGATGAAGGAAGGGAAGAGTGGTACCTGTTTATTTCCCGGTGATGGGGATTTGGTGTAGCTGGTGTCGTTGCTGTCAGAGCCTTGAGCCATACCCAGAACAATCCTGCTGAAACTTCTCCTCTCTCTCTCTCTCTCTCTCTCTCTCTCTCTCTCTCTCTCTCTCTCTCTCCCTCGATGAGTGTGAGAGTGTGTGTACAGAGAAGTGTGTCGAGTCGACCACGGTTCACCGCTTAATGCGTAGTTCCTCCTCCTCCTCCTTCTCTCTCTCTCTCTCTCTCTCTCTCTCTCTCTCTCTCTCTCTCTCTCTAATTAGTGGTGTGTGGTCTGAGATAGAAAATCTGTCTTATGTACTAGACTGGAAGTCACATGACTCCTGGAAACTTTAAAAAACACTTTGGGGCTTCAGAGATGCTGAAACCCCAGAAATAGCCCAGAATTAAAAACAAGATGAAAAAGAAAAGAAAATACTCTTTAATTAATAACAACAACAATTTGTTTAAAGGGGGTTTCACCCTCTACACTTTAAAACACACACACACACACACACACACTGTTTAGCTTCAGACTTAAAGTACTCATAAAGTGCAGTTAAAATGAAAAATGTACGTTTTCACTTTTTTGCATAATAAACAGTTTATTGCAGAGTGTGAAGGTTCGTCATATATGGAAATAAAATTGAGTGGTAATATTTTTGTTAAATAATTTCATTGCAATGAGAAATCGGGGTATTGTATGGAAAATATCAAATGAGGACCAAATAATTATATCAAATCCTTTTTGTTTTGCAGGGAAAACCTCAAGGTAAATTTAAGCTTGTTTGTTATTTATATTGTGTAAGGGTAAATGTTGTGTACCAGCTGTAAAGGATTTGTAATATGTAAGACTGGGTACTGATCACAACTGGTACCCAACATAATTTTTGCAGTACTTTACTCTTTGTATTTTAACAAAAAATATTTAGTTTTAAGGGTTAAACAGTCCAAACATTTCACATGAACATTTTATTATTTATTTAATTAATTTGATTATTTATTCATTTTTTAAATGTTATATAAACCTGAGTGATGTCACGTCAGATATGTGACCAGGCCTGACATAATCCACTGTAATATGTCAAAAGATACTGTCTATACTGGGTTGAGTGATAAACTCTCAGTGTGTATCTAGTTAGTGGTGTTAAAGTCTTTGTGCTGATTTCCCCAATTTTTACACATTTAGAAGTAGCTTTAACTGAGTTTGACAGCATATCAGATCAGACATGATGCATGAACCCCCAAAAGCATTCTGTGACACTTGTTTCATGAAACACCCAATATACCCATAGCAAGAAAGAGATGTAAAACTGGATTCCACATTATGGTTACACTTTGTCAATTAATCCCTGGTTTACCTGTGCATCATAGGCAGTGGTTGCAGGCATGCTGCTAATGTTAATGAAAGCTGTTGTGGGGAATGTGGCTTTCAGATCATCAAATATGGTTCACTTTTCAGCTGATTTTATATATAATATTTGTTTTCTAGATAGATATGCTGTCAATTGCTCAGTTGAAATGAGTTGACTTCAGGGTCGTGAACTCTGAAACTGAATTGGATTGGATTGACTTGAAATAAATGTAAAGTTGAATTGAGTTGAGCTGATTTGATTAGAGCTGAATTGATGTGAGCTGAATTAGACGGAACTGATCTGAGTTGAGTTGAGTTCAGGTGGGCTAAGATTTGTATAATTTAGCTGAGGAGAGCTGAACTCAGATGATCTACACTGATTAGTTTGATTGAGTTGAGTTGAGAAAAATTTAACATGTTGCACTGAGTTTAGTTGAATTGAAATGAGCTCAGTTGAGTTGAATGGCCAGAGCTTAGTCTAAAATTTTGTCAAATTAATGCACTTCTAATGAAGTGTGTATTTCAGATAAAATCAGCAATTGTAGTAAAAGTGCTGGTGATCTGTCAGTAAACAGGATTATTTCATCCTCTTTTCATCCTGGACAGAGTAAAGAGCAGGAAGCCAATGCACTGCAGACGGTAATACACACCAGTGTGAGTAAAAGTGATGTAGTTTGGGGCTTTTGGACACACCACCATCCCACTGATGGTCTCATTCAGCTAAAGTTCATCTTTCTGATGTTTCTGTTTCTGAAACTGAAATAGATTTCGATCTAATGTGCTGCGTGTTGAGAAAATATGTAAAGTTTTTTTTCATTTTCTGCTGATATTATTTGGTATTTGTAATCAAATGTACAATCAATTGTGTGTGTATGTGTGTGTGTGTGTGTGTGTGTGTGTGTGTGTGTGTGTGTGTGTGTGTGTGTGTGTGTGTGTTTGTGTACAATACAGGTGCTTTCCCTTGTCATGTGGAGCATAGCAGCAGCTGCACTCTGACATGCTTGAGTCTCTATCAGGTCAAAAATTCCATCTGACCTCACCCTGTGTGTTACTGTGAAGCAGCATTCAGGCGACAGCGTTATTTTTTTCTCTGAATACTGCAGCTCTCCCACCTCATGCAAACCAGCCTTCTTCCTGACAATGATGCGAATGATGCAAGCAATGCAAATTGCAAATGATGCCAAATGCCCAGAAACCAAAGTCCTGATTTCCCTGAGCTGACGTTGCATCACACACACACACACACACACACACACACACACACACACACACACACACACACACACACACACACTAGGTTAGATCACAAACTGCTTGAAAAATTACGTAGTAGGACCAACAAGAATACCCGGAAAAGATACCACTAATTATAACATGAGCAATGCATTGCAAATTGTAGCGTTCATCTAAACTGAAAATCCACCGTACCCTAAACCAGTATGTGACTTTTGTTGATTGAAATTTGTTATTGCTATTGCTATTGCTATTGACAAAAGAAATATAACACTAAATAAACAAAACAGAACATGAAACAGACTAGAAAAACCAAACAGGCTAAATAAACTAAAAGACTTGGACAGAACTGAACTAAACCAAATCAAAGAGGATACCAAGACAAAAAGGGTCCAAATGTGAAGGCTGTGAGCGAGTACACGCACAACAACTTGTCACAGGCCGAGACTAGAGACACCTGGAGAGAATAACAAGAGGGCATGGCTACAAATGTGGCACAGGAGAAAGATACTAGTAACAGGGTGGAGCTAGGGCAGAGACAAGACAGAAAACACAACAGAGAAAACACAAAACTTTGCTAGCTCATGGCAAACCAAAACACAACAGAGCCATGTGCTGGAAAAGCACAATTCAAAGCAAAACAAGACTAAACAAGGACAGACAAGGAACAGAAACTAAACAGGACTGGACAGAAGTGTGACAAACAGCAGATGATGCTCAGACATTTAGATTTTTAAACAGTAATTTAATAATAAATAATTCAGATTTGCTTCTGTTAGTTCTGTCAACATGGTTATTTGAAACAACAAATGTACACTGTACAAATCATGCATTTGCCTCAGACTGTGCGGAACTGTTGTCACTAATAGACCTGTTTATTTGGTGTGAGTCAGAAATTTCCTGAACAACACAAGTGAGGGACAATGTAGCCATGCAGTTAACACCATGCTAATCATGTAAAATGCTTCTATTGCTTATTAACTACATTATCCTTTTCACTTCAGAGATTTTAGAGATAAATATCAAATATGTGTTAGACAATTAAATACTAAGGGGAGGTAAAAGGAAGTTCTGTAAATTTGATGTTTTGCCAAACTATTGGGCTGATGAAAACTAAGTGACCACATTAGCAGATGTTGCTAATTATAAAGTGTTATGCTGCTAAAGTTAAAACGAGGAAGCTTAGCTTTTTAAAAAGTTTCAACACAGATGATTATATTGTCTTTGCTGGTTTCTTCCTATAATTTAAAAACTGTGTGTGTGTGTGTGTGTGTGTGTGTGTGTGTGCGTGCAGCCTTCCTAGCATGGGCTCTTTCATTGGAAGGTCACAGGTTCAATGCCTGATGATGTTGCAGCTATCTCTGGCTCAAGAAAATGTATTTCACATTCATTCAGTAAAGGTGAGAGGAAGATGTTATGCTCTGCAACATGAGGAGTAAACTGAGCTGGATGCCAGTCTCACCAATGACACAAAACAGTAAAGTCTGGTGGGAAAGAGATGTGATGAGTGAAATTAAAACTTCTATATCACACAGCAGTCATTCATCATGTTGTGTGGCTTAATGAAAGACTATCTTGCCCCTGCAGAACATATTGTTAGCACCATTGAGTCCGTTCTGATATGCTTCTGCTTCTGAAGTAACTTTCTCCATCCATGAAAGACTTTCTACTAAAATGTAGAGCATTGCTACAAGGATTTGATTGCATTCCACAACAAGAACATTTGTGAGGCATGATCACCACCCCACCTCAACTCCAAATCTCAAACTCATCTTAAAAGTATTGGATGGTGCACCATCATTCCAGTGAACAGATCAATTCTGGGGGGCTTTACACTCCTCTATTTAGCCCATTCCTGACATTAGGCATGGTCCCAGTAGGTTCATGTTCATCTGCTTCTGCTGATTGTGAATATAATTGAATACCCATGTTTATGTGGCTATATTTTACAGGCTAAAGGATTATCCACCTCATTCAATCAGATGTAAATTGTATTCGAAATGGAATCAATCAGACATGTATATTCTGACTGAGGTGTGTACATAGACATATTCTAATCTGACTGAGCTAACGGATTCAGGCTGCATGTCAGGCTACTGTTTGATATGGGGAGCCCTGGTTAGTGGGAGAAACTGGAAGTTACTAAATTGGGTTTAAATCAATAATAATAAAGAAAACATGGAATTTGACAAAAGGTGCACAAACCTTTGCATATAACTGTATAAACACTACACTGAATTAAATCTATGTGGAATAACACCAACACGGCTGTCTGTTTTCCAGTTGACATTCTGTGTGGACATCATGCTACCTGGTGTACATAAGTTTCCATTGCCTTATACAAAACTACATTAGCATTGTAGCTCCAGTGTAAAACTAGTTTCAGCCAAATGATTTAGCCCTGTTGCTTTAAGCAGGAAAACATGCCACCTTGTGTTTACATCTATTATTTACATCTATATCTATTTATATCTATATACACCACAAATATCTATGATTGTGTGTGTGTGTGTGTGTGTGTGTGAGAGAGAGAGAGAGAGAGAGAGAGTCCAGTAAGTTGATTACATTAGAACTTACTATTATCATCTTGCTGTGGTTTCTCTTCTTTACTCATAATGGAAGTTTTGCAGCAGACACATGGATGTCTTTTCTATTTCAGAGGAACCAAATGTATAGTCAGCTAGTTATCAAAACACCAAATAAGATATTTCACTGAAACCAGAAACCTTCATTAAATTAACCTCATCAATCACACCAGAAATCCATACAATGGTCAGATCCACATTTTATGGCCTCTGGGAAGAGAGACAGAGTGGACGGAGGAGAAAATTTGAGAAACCGACTGACTGTTTGGTGTATTTTAGGCTATGGTTAATGTAACACAGGGGAATCTTCCAGATTTTTCCATAATGAAACAGTTGAGAAGTAAGCACACAGTGGTTTAGTGTGAAACATGCTGTTCTAGAGAATTTGTGCTGCTAAATGCAACCAGATATGTGAACCTTTAAAAACCCTCATAAAAAAGTTATTACACCAAAAGTCTAAATACTATACAGATCTTTTTTTATTGCATGTCATTAAACTGGTGGAGAGATATCTGCAGGACATTTTGCAGTAAATCAGGGATATGCAACTCTCATCACAGCTATATGAACAAGTAAATAAAAGTGACATACATTCTTTGGACAAAAGTACTGGGAGTACATTTGCTTATTCATTGCTTGGAAAAGAGTATTTATCCTGCTTTTGTTAGAGTAACTGTCTCTACGGTGCATAGAAGACTTTCTACAAGATTGTGGAGCATTGTTTTGAGGATTGGATTGCATTCTGCAACAACAGTGTTTGTGACATCAGACTGTACTGATCCTCACCCCACCTCATCCCCCAACTCTGCAACTTACCAATCCAGAGAACACAGTTCCTCTGCTCTAGAGTTTAAACCCATATTTTGAGCCTATGTCTAACATTAAACTTAAATACTTAATTTATAAAAAGAAATACCATTTATTGTTCAATGCTTTCTTCAGGAATAAAGAGTTTATTCTGCTTCTCTTGGAGTAGCTGTTTCTACTGTCCAGGTATGACTTTCTATTAGATTAGAGCATTGCTACAAGGATTTGATTGCATTCTACAACAAGAGCATTAGTAAACATCAGGCTGTTACATGATTACCACCCACCTAAACTCCAAATCCCAAAGACATTGTAAAAGAATTGGACGGTGAACCATCAATTAATCCAGTGAACAAATCAGTTCTGGGGGGCTTTATAACTTTCTTTTTAGCCCATGCCTGGTATTAGTAATCAATTAGGCAGGGGCCCAATAGGTTCATGTTTATCTGCTACTTCTCTGCAGGGACTATGGACTGTGTGAATTTGCACATCTGTGTCAGCAATGGGTGCAACTTAAAAAAATGGCAAAATGGATTAATTAGAATGGGTCTCCACAAACATTCAAACAAGGAACACACATGCTGTCATGTCTCTGTCGTGTTCTAATCCTGTTCACCTTTTGTCCAGTTGTTGTGTTTTCCCCTGCGCTCCTAGCACATGCTTTGTTTGTTTTTGTTCTGTCTCCTCCCTTGCTCCACCCCTTACCAGCTCTGCCTCATTTGTAACCTTGCCCCCTCATTATTATGTCCCAGGTATGGTCAAATTTGTGTTGTATTTAAGATAGTGTTGCAGCTTGTCTTTGTCGGTCCTTTTGTTTCTTTCGTGGTTTGCTTGTTAGTAGAGATTCTGTTGGTTCATAAGTCTGTTCCCATGTTGTTCTTTTGTTTGTTTAGTGTCAGTGTTCTTTGTGTTAGAGTATCCCAGTTTTTGTTTGTTAGTCTCCCAGGTTTGTTTTCCTTTATTTTCATTAAATCCTTAACCCCAGCATTTACCTCTGCTTCCCTAGTCTTTGTCTGTCCAGCTCACAACCCTGACACGTGCCATGAATTGCCCATCTAAATCCACTGTTCATTTAGACTAAAGACATATGATGTCACAGAACAGGCTTAAACTTATACACTTATAACATGCCAAAATATGTCACAAGACTATTACGTTGTAATCGGTAAAGGAAGCTTATGTAAACCATTTAGCCTGGTGCAGAATGCATGTCTAAATTATCCCACATTTGCTTCCAAGTGTGTGGAGTTGTTGACTAACCTCTAACAGACTTGCTAATGTGGTCAGTCATAGGTATCTGGAAACATGAACTAACATTTGTGTAAAGTTTGGGAACCCCTGGTTAAACTCCCGGTATGGTTGAGGTTGTCACACTGCCTACAGGGACACACCATTGCACATGTTAACACTGTTTACTGTGTCATTCAGTTCGCAGACATGTGTGTGAAAATGAAAAGTGTGTGGGCTTTTTCAGGTGGGAGAAAACACTATACCGATGTATTAATTTTCTGAGGTCAGTAGGGTGGCAACGTGCTTTAACTGTGGGATCTGTAGTCTCGGCTTCAGAAACAAAGTTCTTATTGTTTATTAACTGCACAGATTTGAGTGGGTGAGTGGACACCAATACCATAGCAGGACAAATGCTTTATGTGCTTAATATTAACACTTATACACCATATAACATTAAAACACTCACAAGCAGAGAGAATAACATTATCTGGTTCCAGTGGTGGGTTATATTGGGCAGCAAGTGAAAAGTCAGTTCTTCAAGCCGATGTGTTGGAAGCAGTAAAAATTGATAAGCTTAAGAATCTGAACCAGGTCATGTGGCCCCAGGCTTATTTGACCTGGTCCACTGTGACCCCACCTTACAACTTAGAGGACTGCTAACGTCTCTGTTCCAGATACCACATAAAAGCCTTCACAGGTCTTGTATCCATGCTTCGATGAGTCTGAACTGATTTTGAACAAGGGGGACCTACTTCTATATTAGGCTTAATGTTATAGTTGATAAATATTGATTTACTAAATAATATATTTTTGTTAAATAATATAACATACACTATAGGCATTGTTTACTCTCAAAACTTTCAGAAACAGAAAATATATTTGGCTTTATCAGAAATCCAAGCTTAATTAAAACATTCTGTCACCTTTGCGTCCCTTCTTATACCTGCTGTAGCAGACTGAGGAAGCTCTGCTCTACTGTTCAGGACTGACCAGGAGGCTTTTAGAATTTTGTTTTGAAATTTTGACTTTTTTGGTCTTTAGAATTGTCTGTCTGGAATTGAACAGAACATAGACTTCTAGACTTCCACCTCATTCTAGGATTCTGTCTGCATCTGGAATGGCTCTTTCTAATGAATTCAGTCTAACTTTAGAATTCTGCCTGACTCTTGAACTCTCTCTGAATCTACTATTCCACCTGAACAAAGGTGGGTAGTAATGGAGTAAATGTACTCCATATTACATGACCTTTCTTGAACAAATTTTACTTTTAAAAGAGGGTAATTTTTACTCTTACTTAAGTATATTTGTAAAGTCAAAAGTACTTTTACTTTATTTTACAGTGGCTTGCAAAATTATTCATACCCCTTGAACCATATTTTGTCACATTACAACCACAAACATAAATATATATTTGGAATTTAATGTGAAAGACCAACACAAAGTGGTATACAATTGTGAAGTGGAAAGAATATTAAACATGATTAAAAAGATTTTTTATAAATAAAAAACTGAAAAGTACAATGTGCAAAAATATTCAGCCCCCTTGAGTCAATACTTTGTGGAACCACCTTTTGCTGCGATTACAGCTGCAAGCCTTTTAGGGTAGGTCTCCACCAGCTTTGCACATCTAGTGACTGAAATATTTGCCCATTCTTCTTTGCAAAACAGCTCAAGCTCAGTCAGATTAGATGGAGAGCATTTGTGAACAACAGTTTTTAGATCTCACCACAAATACTCAATTGGGTTTAGTTCTGGACTTTGACTGGGCCATTCTAACACATGAATATGTTTTGTTTTAAACCATTCCATTGTAGCCCAGCCTTTATGTTTAGGGTCGTTGTCCTGCTGGAAGGTAAACCTCCGCCCCAGTCTCAAGTCTTTTGCAGACTCCAAAAGGTTTTCTTCCAAGATTGCCCTGTATTTGGCTCCATCCATCTTCACATTAACTCTGACTAACTTGCCTGTCTCTGCTGAAGAGAAGAAGCCGCACCACCATATTTGAAGGTGGGGATGGTGTGTTCAGAGTGATGTGCAGTGTTCATTCTCCGCCACACATAGCGTTTTGCATTTTGGCCAAAAAGTTCAATGTTGGTCTCAACTGAACAAAGCACCTTGTTCCACATGTTTGCTGTGTCCCCAAATTGGCTTCTGTTTGCAAACTGCAAACAGGACATTTTATGGTTTTCTTTTAACAATGGCTTTCTTCTTGCCACTCTTCCATAAAGACAACATTTGTGAATAATAGTCGTCCTGTGGACAGATTCCCCCACCTGAGCTGTGGATCTCTGCATTTCGTCCAGAGTCACAATGGGCTGACTGCCTCTCTGATCAGTGCTCTCTTTTTCGGCCTGTAAGTTTAGGTGGACAGCCTTGGTAGGTTTTCAGTTGTGCCATACTCTTCCCATTTCCGGATAATGGATTGAACAGTGCTCTGTGAGATGTTCAAAGCTTGGGAAATCTTTTTATAGCCTAAGCCAGCTTTAAACTTCTCCACAATCTTATTCCTGACCTGTCTGGTGTGTTCTTTGGACTTCATGATGCTGTTACTCCCTGTTTACTCCCCACACAGGTGGACTCTTTTTAGTCATTATCAGGCAGAGGGGGCTGAATACTTATGCACACAGCACTTTTCAGTTTTTTATTTGTAAAAAATGTTTTGAATCATGTTCAATTTTCTTTCCACTTCACAATTGTACACCAATTTGTGTTGGTCTTTCACATTAAATTCCAAATATATATTTATGTTTGTGGTTGTAATGTGACAAAATATGGAACAGTTCAACGGGTACGAATACTTTTGCAAGCCACTGTATTTGTCCTCCCATTCCATTTTTAAATAATGTTAATAAATGCAAAATCATTCCTCAAAATGGTTCTGGAAGCAGCTCTACCTGAGGCAAAACAAAAGCAATTGGTTCAAAGAATAACTACAGTATTTTCCGGACTATAGAGCGCATTTCAATATAAGCCGCACCTGCAAAGTTTTTAAAAAAACTGGAAAGTAACATATATAAGCCGCTGATATCTGCTGAACTGATAACATAGTTTAACTGAACATAAATGAACTGATTAGTTTCTGAACAGGAACCTGGAACATAAAAGTAAAAGTGGATATATACAGTCCTCAAGAACATTTTTAAGTGCAGGCCACCTGCTTTTATGTCCTCTGAAAGCCTTTCTAGTCTTTTGGCATTGAATGAGTTCTTCCCGCTGCCGTCTCCAGCACAGAACCATTGATTCATTCATGCCAAGCTTACGTGCAGCAGCTCTATTTCCCTCCTGTACTGCCTGATCGATGGCCTTCAACTTAAATGCGGCATTATATGAACTTCTTCGTGTGGTTTCCATGATGAGGGGGTAAGGGTTTGAAAAAAAGTCTCTGTGGTGCCTGCTGCTTGCATGTGCTAACTGAAAGCATAACAAAGAAAGCCCAGCAGCGCCTCTACTTCCTGCGGAGACTGAGGAGAGCACATCTTCCACCACCCATCCTCACCATGTTCTACAGAGGAACTATAGAGAGCATCTTGTGTACCTGCATTACCATCTGGTTTGGGAACTGCACCATCACGGATTGCAAGACCCTACAGCGGATAGTGAGGACAGCCGAGAAGATCATTGGAGTTCCTGTCCCCTCCATCAGCGACATCTACACCTCTCGCTGCATCCGCAAAGCCACCAGCATTGTGGAAGACCCAACCCACCCCTCACATAGTCTCTTCCCCCTGTTGCCATCTGGCAGAAGATACCGGAGCATCCGAGCTTCTACCACCAGACTCTGCAACAGCTTTGTCCACCAGGCAGTCAGACTCCTGAACTCACTGAGACAGAGCTGAACCAAACCCACACACTCCTCACACCCACATTCACACAGGGACTGAACTGTACTGGAACTGAAACCTGAACCCCACACCACTCCTCACACCCACACAAAGACCATACAAAATACAAGGACTGGACTGTACACACCCAGCACTCTACACACACGCACTCAGCACACAGAGACTGGGTCATCCCCATCCTTATCAGCAATATTTGCTGTTCATTCAGAACTCTGAACTATAAACTTTCTACCTCAGTAACTGCTGTTATCATGCACATCTATATGTTACAGTACGTTACATATCTCTTGCACCTTATTCCCATCACAAAACATTTCACCTCGTTGTACCACTCGGTACTGCACTGTCCTGTCATGTCCTTGTTTGCTGTATTTATTGTATTTATTGTAGTGTTTGCACTTTATGTTATCATACTGTATTGCTGCTCCATGTTGCACCTTGGTTCAGGAGGAACATAATTTCATTGCACTGTGTGCCTGTACTCTGATGTAACGACAATAAACAGTCTTGACCTTGACCTTGAAATTAATGCTTTCTTCTGTGATTTCCAACTTTGTCTTCCCACCTTTTTCACTTTCTGCTAAAGCGCCCCCTGGCGGGTGAAGAAAAATCGACAGAAAAACCACACCTCATTATAACCTGCATGGTTTAAAGCGTGGAAAATAGTAGTGGCTTATAGTCTGGAAAATACAGTAATTAAAATACTCACTAGACTGAGCTTTATGAATATGTACCTGTTCCTCATAGTTTTTATGAGGATGAAAAGAGTGCAAGTCAGACAAACTATCAAGATTGTTCAGCTACTGAATATGATCATTAAAGTTTACATAATGAAACTGAAAATGTGTACTCTCCATCTTGGCATGCAGTAAAGATGGGATAGAAACTGTGGAATTCTGCCTTAGAAACATAACGGTTTTCTGAGAAATCAACACCATATAAAAATAATTTGCTCTGAGGAACAGATACACATTTTTAAATCTCTGTCTACTGGTTATTTTAATTGGCTATATTCTGAACCACTTATGTTTGTTCTGCCTCAGAGGTAGAGGCAGTGATTTGAGTAGTGATTTTGTGCATGAGCCCAGAGGACATGGATAAGGTGGGATGAAGAAAGGACAACCAGTGAATTGGTGACAGGATCATGGACATCTGAAGAACATTGATTTGATCCATGGATTCCCTACCTCACAACTTACAAGACTTAAAGGATCTGCTGTAGCCTCTTGGAGCTGGACACCACTGCACAGAGGTCCTTGCCTCAATGAGTGGCTCACTGGGGCTATTTCAATGTTACACAAGTAGTTTTAATTTTATGGCTGATGAACAATATTCACATATAGTATACATTTACACACATCTTTACACACCTCCTTAGATGACACACTCATTTCCCCAGTTCTGATTTTGTTTGTTTTCTGATTGGTCTGTTGAAACCAAACAGTGTTCTCAAGGTAGCACTTGGTGGCATCAGACAAGCACGTGTTTATTCCCCCCCATACACACATACATACACACACTCGACTGAAGAAAACAGGCTGGTGGAACAGGCCAGACTGGGCCTGCCGCCCACGGCCCAAACATGTTCAGCCAAAAGAGATGGATTTCTGTAAAGGCTGGAGCTGCCAAACAGAAGGTCAGACGTGTGATCCAAATGGCTTTACAGAGCGAGTGAGAGAGAGAGAGAGAGAGAGCGCATCAGGCTGAAACACAGCAAAGCTGATTAGCCCCTGATCCACACATACACAGAAACACAGCAACATGCACGGCCCACTTCTTCTACTAATCTGAACTCCTTCAACTCTAAGGCTCTGTACACAGTCCACACTTCCACTTCAGTTCCTCACCCTCATGACTCAAGAATTACACATTAGTATAATTGTAGATTCCATATATTTCATAGTGGAATCTGAACAATTCATAGAAGATTCTTAATAATCCAAAGTGGGTACTGAATTGTTTGCAATAAATGGAATAATTGAAAGAGATTTTGAATAATTCATAACAAGCACAGAATGATTCATAATATATTCTGGATAACTCATAGTACATACAGAATCATTCATAATATACACTTTATAATTCATAGTGGACACTGAATAAACCTAAATACAGTCATTCATAATAGGTATTGAAGAATCTATAGTAGACACTGAATGACTTATGGCATATGGTGAATACTTCATAATGATTATTGAATAATTAACTATAGGTACTGTGTTACTCATGTTAGTTACTGAATAATGATTCATAATAGATACTGAATAGTTCAGATTACTCTATTATTATGCTGTTGGTTTGTTTACTCTC
The DNA here is from genome assembly GCA_034509495.1 of Acestrorhynchus altus. Classification (NCBI taxonomy): domain Eukaryota; kingdom Metazoa; phylum Chordata; class Actinopteri; order Characiformes; family Acestrorhynchidae; genus Acestrorhynchus; species Acestrorhynchus altus. The sequence continues at coordinate 17,901,087 of CM067511.1, read as the reverse complement.
AAAAGCATCCAGACACACACACACACACACACACACACACACACACACACACACACACACAGAACAAAGAAGTTAACATTTACATTTACATTTGCGACATTTAGCAGACACTCTTATCCAGAGTGACTTACAAAAGTGCTTTGTTGTTTACTTAGAACATCCTTAGCTAGTAGACAAGGCTGGAATCTAGAGATTCCGCACATTTAGACCATGTTGAAACAAATGTCTTTATGGAGTTAAGTACTCCTGAAACAAATGAGCTGTTTAGACTCCCAGGAGACGTTCGTTCCACCATTTTGGTGCCAGAACAGAAATGAGTCTGGATGCATGTTTTCCTTGTGTTTTGAGGGATGGTGGGTCAAGCCGAGCTGTACTTGAAGCTCAAAGGGCTCTTGGTACAGCTCGAGTTTTGACCATTGCCATCATGTATGGAGGGGCTGGTCCATTTTTGGCTTTGTAGGTCAGCATCAAGGTTTTGAATCTGATGTTCAGCTACAGGGAGCCAATGAAGGGAAAGCAGCAGAGGAGTTACGTGACTGAATTTAGGAACATTGAAGACGAGCCGCGCTGCTGCATTCTGGATAAGTTGCAATGGTCTGATGGTCCGCATAGGAAGGCCAGCCAGTAGGGAGTTGCAGTAGTCTAGTCTTGAGATGATAAGAGACCGAACAAGCACCTGAGTGGCCTCTCTAGACAGAAAAGGTTGAATTCTCCTGATGTTATAAAGGAGAAATCTGCTGGACCGTGTCAGGTTTGCAACATGACCTGTGAACGATCCACATCCACTACTACACCAAGACTGCGTGCTTCAGCAGATGGAGTGACCAGTGAGTTCTCAAGGGAAATGGTAAGGTCAGGATGAGGACCAGTGCTACCAGGAATGAATAGCAATTCGGTCTTGCTGGGGTTGAGTTTGAGGTGATGGGCTACCATCCATGATGAGACATCAGAGAGGCATGCTGAGATCCAGGATGAGACCTGGGTGTCGGAGGGTGGGAAGGAGAGGATGAGTTGAGTGTCGTCAGCATAGCAGTGGTAAGTAAAACTATGAGAAGATATTACTTTACCAAGAGAAGACGTGTAGAGAGAAAAGAGAAGAGGACCAAGGACTGACCCTTGTGGAACACCGGTGGATAGTCTGTGTGGAGCTGATGTGGCTCCCTGCCATGTGACCTGGTAAGAATGCTCTTCCAGGTATGATGCAAACCATTGTAATGCAGAACCAGTGATTCCAAGGCTACCAAGGATTGACAGGAGGATCTTGTGATCTACTGTATCAAAGGCTGCAGAGAGGTCGAGGAGAATTACAACAGAGGATAGTTTGGCTGATCTAGCAGCATGGAGTTTCTCAGTGACCGCAATGAGAGCAGTCTCTGTTGAGTGTGCCGGTTTGAAGCCAGATTGGTTTGGATCCTGTAAATTGTTTTGATTGAGAAAGAGCGATAACTGATTATAGACAGATCGTTCAAGGATTTTGGAGAGGAAGGAGAGTAGTGATACTGGTCTATAATTGCTAATGTTTGAACCATCAAGAGTGGGCTTTTTCCAGATTGGGACCACTCTGGCAGCTTTGAAAGTAGATGGAACATGACCGGATGACTGTGAGCTGTTTATGATGAAGGTAATGAAAGGAAGAAGGTCAGGAGCAATAGTCTGGAATAGAGAGGAAGGGATAGGTTCAAGAGGACAGGTGGTTTGATTGTTGAATGTGAGAAGATGAAGGATGTCAGCTGTGGAAAGTGGAGAGAAAGAGGACAGAGATGCAGGAGGAGAAGGGTGTCTGGTGGGAGGAGTAGAGGTTGGTGGAAGGGAGGGTGGGAAGGATTGGCAGATCTTATCAACCTTTTCTTCAAAGAAGGTGACAAATCTTCTGGGGTGAGGGTGGTTGGAGCAGGGGGGGTAGGAGGGTTTAGGAGAGAAGAGAAGACAGAGAAGAGCTTACGTGGATCAGATGCCGATGCTTCCAGTCTCTCCTTGTAAAAGGATGATTTTGCAGTGGTTACTTCCACTGAAAATCGTGAAAGGAGAGCCCGGTAAGCAGCGTTTTTCTCCACTTTCTTTCAGTGTAAATCAGTGTGGTTTAAAACAGGGTTGCCTGTTTTTGTGTAATTAAGTTAAATTCCTGCCTTTCCTTTGTTGTGTGACATATTTACATATGTTTTTAATAGACCGTTGAAGCAAATAAATGAAGCTATGAGTTGATGGAGATGATATAAGTGGAGGTATGAGTCCCATGTTTGTTAGCGATGTCCAAAGATACCCACCACAGTTACTAAACATGCATTGACTGATCAGCCACATCTGGGGTCTGTGATCATTCATGCTCAATTTAGATTTTTGTCCAATGGTTCAAGGTACCTGACATAAACCCTGTCTATTTGCATTCCTAATGCTAACTCATGCTGTCTCAAATTTACCCTGTTTTCATTCTGCTATACTTTGTGCAGTATGGAAAATTACTATGGCCAGCAATTCAAGATGTTTTATGGAATTCTTCAGAAATAACCAGAAAACCTTTTTCCCTATGCATACTTATAGTGTTAGCAATTAGTAGACAGTTACTGTCATACTGCAGAAATGATACTTTAGAAAGGTGCAAAAATACACTCAATGACACTTGGTCTATATTTTTGACATCATGAAACGTGAATGATTCAAGTTTTATGTTTGCCCGCAAACATGATGTAGGCAAAGACAGCTTTATGGCTGTACCTGATTGACTATATAAGATCATGCCCGTAGCACATGCTTTCCATTTTTCCTCAAAACATGTTTTGCAAGTTGTCTCTGAGAATTTGAAAACAATTTGAGAAGTTGGAAGAGTTCAAGCGTGTTTTTACATATTGACCAATGCATATTGGTCATTCTGATATTACTGTAGCACCCTGTTGGCAGCAGTGGATAGAAGAAAGCATGCAACAACGACATTAAGGATCTGGGAGACCTACATGAACCACAGAAAGGGAGAAAAAACGAAATGTCTGTAAGATGCAGAATGACCCACCAGCCATATCTGTGGACATTCAGCAAGCAGTGATGCCCTCTGGCAGATGGCTGCACAACTCATGACTATATGCGTGCAGACCGTTGTGATGACTGCCCATAACACCATTGGTGGCATGCGAGATTTTCATGGAGTCACTCAGAATGGCAGTGAATAATCTTCAGTGACGAGTCCTGCTTTTGTCTTGGTGACAACCAAAAAAACTGGGTGCGTGCTTTTCCAACAAGCGAATAGCCAGACCTGTTTACTGATTGGCTATCCCTAATTGAAAATGTGTGTGATGTTAATGGATACATTAACAACCCTCCACCTCCCTTCAAAATCTGCAAGAAATGAGGGAGGACATTCAAGGTAAATGGGATGCATTATTACAGGACACTATCATGAACCTCTAGAACTTCATTCTGAGATATTAGGTATGTTGCATTAGGTAACATGGCAGCCCAAAGCCATACTGAGATACACTACTTTTGTGTGTGTAACTCAAAGAATATTGCCTATATCAGACTAGTAACCTTCTTCTTTCTTCTGAATAGCATCACAGTCTGACACTTCTCACTTCACATCTCACTGTGAGAGCTATAAGTATTATGTACCTTAATTCTAGAAATGTCTACCTAAGTCATTTTCTCTGCAGACTTTGCTTGTTTTAGGAAATAATGCAGGAAAGAAATATCTACAAATTAGTCAAATAATATTCTAAAGTGACCAGAACTTCTTTTATGCTTTTAAAAGTAGATAAATCTTCATTTAAACAGGTTTGCGACAATGTTCTCACTCTCATTTATACACCTGTAATTACCAGTATTTATTTGCAAAGTACAGAGAGTTAAACAGTTGGATAAGCAGATGTTTTAAGGTGAAAAGCTCATCAGACTCATACTTATGTGATATGGTTGTTAAATTGTCAGTGATCTGTTGCTGAGGAATCATAAAATCATCTGAAGAAAATTTACCTTGTTAACAAGCTACGTTGTGATAATCCTGAACATTTTGACTGTGTTCTGATTACAAACTTCAAAGCAATTTCACATAAATATAGTCATATTATGGTTCATCAGGGGTTTATTGGTTTACTTGTTCCATATAATAAGACATTCTTAAACCCACATAGCTCAATGACTCCGCACAGCAGAGCCTTCTGTTCAACACCAAAATAACACAATCTATTTCACCACATCAAGTGATAGAATATAACAATCTTATAGTATAAAAGTGCAAGATACAAGTAAAAAAAAACAAACAAACATGCCATTAAACATTTAGTATATGCTTAACACAATGCCAGCATCAGTATACACAAGAAGCTATCAAAGAGCACCATCTGGTGGCTGTTCAAAGTATTTGGCATCGATTTCAATAGTATTAACATATAAGACCTATACAATTAGGTCTATAGTGCTACTCTTACAGAACATCTCTAATGCACTGTTATTTTGGTCTATGACCATAAGGGTGAATGTAAACATCCACTAAAGCTAGTTCACTTCATATTCTATGAGTACAGCTGGGGTGGGTGATATGACAATGTCATCTTTGTGATCAATCTCACAATATTCTTTCCTGAGTGTTTTAAGGATACAGTCAGCACTGTCAGAATACTAAATACCTGCATGTTTAGCTAGACTTGCTATATTGCTCACCCTTAATGAAAATGAGAAACAGCATGCCGTTTAGCTAGGACTGGGCAAAATGATGCAATTGATTGTGATAGGAGTAGATGTCACAATGTGTGTGCATCGTAATTATTTCTGCATGTATCACATTTGTGCCATATTATCCACCTGTACACAAGACTAATATTACTGTCATTCAAAATGAAGGCACCTTCGTTTTGGCTGTTGTTTTCGTGGCTTGTAACAATGTGAATATGACAGCAGTTTATATGGTCACAACGAATATATCAATAGAAATTCTAAAATCAACTTCCACTGAAAGTTAAGTAGGTTGTGTGGCTTCTTGCGTGCAGTTAGAGATTCAAACAGGTTGTGTGCCAGGTGATATTGTCCAGACCCACTGTATAGACATGCAGACTTCCTCACTGTGTGAGGCAGCGCTCTGGTGCTATAACTCAATTTGCGACTTGATTTTACAAGTGATTAATTAGTCAGCTTCCAGAGCTGTCAAGGTGACCTGCGATAGTGGATCCAAGTACTTGTTGATGATTTTTGGGTTCTGGCATCATTTAACTGAACTGAGAAGCCCAGGTTTAGGAAGACACTGAGCATCACAGAGACAGAAAACACATTTTCTGTTCAGTTTGCATCTAAAACATGGCAACATGCTGCCCCTCAGCATCAAGACAGATAAGGAGACATTTGACATTTCTTGTAAATCCACAAAATTAGCCCCGCCAAACTCATCACCGAGTCTGCTCCCCCCTGAAGCTATGAGGCTAAAGAAGCTTATACCCCAATGATTAGCCAACAGGATAAAGGGAAGCTGTTACTGTACACCAGTGAGGCTGGGCAGCTCTGGCGGAAAAGGCACTTCATACTTTGGTTTGTCCTCATTTCCCCCTGTTCCTCAGCTCTCCACCTCACTGCAGAGGTCCTGGAGATTAGCTGGTGAGATACGAAGCCAAGCTCACACACACTCATGCAGTACAATGCTGTACAGTAAGAGGCGGTGACAGGAGCATGTGCTGAGTGCATCAGTACTAAAATGGAGGGTAGGTATCAGTGGGTGGGGGGAAGTTTCTGAAGCAGTGGGTTCTGCTCCTTCTCAGGGGTCTGGATACTGTCTGTGCGCACAATGCAGGTGGGTCGGTGCAGGTTGAGCATTAGGACGAGGTGCTGCCGCTCATGCTTTAAAGACTCGATTTGAGCCTTCAGCTCCCCGTTCAGCAGTTCCAAGCGCTCTGATTCCTGCAAGGAAGATATTTACAGTATATAAGGGCTGCAGAAAATGTGGTTTCAGGATTGTTGGCATGTGTAATTTATATATGAATATGTATGAATATATGAACTAAATGAATGTGTAGGATAAATAAATGCAAATATATTTACATTGCAATACAATTTATATTACACTAAGTCTGTAATAAGTCCAAGTCACATTGTTTAAATGGTTTATTTTAATATATTTAATAATCCATGTAGTGTGGCCTGAATTCCGATACAAACAATAATCAGAAACAAAGAGGCCACAGTTCATTAGATACCTAAATAGATGTTTATTGGTTAAATATTCATGACTGATTACTGTTAGCTTAGAATCAAACCTGCAATTTAATGTCAACATATTTAAAATGACAGTTCCATTTGTTTAAACTCACCTTCTGAAGGTAGTCTGTTCTCTCCTTTTTCTTGTTCCGACAGCGTGCTGCTGCAACTTTGTTTTTCTCTCTCCTCCTCTTCCTCCTCTCATCTTCATCAGCCTCCTGGCAAAATACACAAGAAATAAAAATTTAACATTTTTTTGCTAATGTGAGAATCACTTTCTGGGAAAAAGTCACATGTGGTTCTTTTTGTTTTTTATTTTATAATGTATTTATGTTCTTTTTTAAAGCTGGTGTTTTTCCTTTATCCTTAGATTTTAAATTGTTCATTCAAAATTGTTCATATGTGGTCGCTAGGGGGCGCTCTTGGTTAGATAGAGACCACAGAAAGCTTTTAGTTAAAGAGTAATACCACCCCAAGGCCTTTTGTTAAAAAAACAAAACAAAAAAAACTGATATACACCAGTTTTGCTACCGGCAGCACCCCATTTCCCAGCCAAACAGCCAAAGTGTGCCTCCTTTTTCTGACCCTTCTTCATTCAGTAAACTAGTGGTTGACTTTTCGGAAACCCTGGGGAGTTACTCTAATGCATGGATGCTCCTGCTCAGCTAAGCACCACTCTCTTTATCGATTTTCTTCCACATAATAAAAGAGAGACATTCGCTTCTCAGAAACAAGCATGTGTTGCATAGCATAGGCTGAAGTACAAAAGTTTGGGCACCCTTGTTCAAACTTCACCTCTAGTTTATGTTCTGAGTGTGAATAAGTTTACAGGCCCTACAGAGACACACTACTACACGTTTTATGGTTGAGCTAAAAACCACCATGAAGCTGGACACAATCATTTTCCCAATCTGTGAAATTCAGTAAATAAAAGTGGTGTCAAACAGAAACGTTATTCCTGTGGAGGATTTCTTCACAGTCAAGGTCTGTGACAAACTTTTGCACAGGACTTCCATCCCATAGCTTTTATTCTGTTAATTACATTCTAGTGCTAAACTGCAGAAGCAAAGCTTGTGAAAGAGAGTCTTGGGGTCTCACCTCATTCTTCAAGACACTGAAAGGTCTCTTGCTGGGGTGTAGAAGCTCTATGGGCGTGGCTGAAGCTCTGAGACTGTACATCTCAGCAAGCCTGAGCTGCTCTGTCAGCGTGGAGGCAGGAAAACCAGCTAATGGAGATAAACTAGGAAGGGAACCAGCTGGCACCACAGGTTCAGGCATCTGAGCAGGCATCATTACTATCTACCTAGAAAGAGAATGAACGTTTAATTTCAGACTATAATCAAACCCCAGAGTGAGTGTCAGAAACCATATAAACAGGTTTTATTGAACTATATTGAACTTTGTTCGTACTGAAGTTTGAGGGGAGTCCAGTCTATTTTCTGTTCCACCTTGAATAGTGCAGCCGTTACAGTTAACAGAAGTTTTGACTAAACAAACATGGAGCCAACTTCAGGTTTTTTTAAGTGATTGGGGGATTAGTTATGTGCATGCAGTTCGCTCCAGACCTCGGTGTTTGGGTACAAGCTTCCAGTATCATCGATTACCTCTTTTAAGGTTCAAAGGACAATGTAAGTGGTCTATATTAATGTATGGTTCTGAACTTCTTAAACACACCTCATTTACAAACATATTTCTCCAAGGCAGTGGTTCTCAAAATATATGCTTAGGCATTGCTCAAAGAGCCCTTTTTCAGCAGTGGACAGACATGCCTCAGTTAAGTATGTTTCTAATTGAGGTGTACCACTGTGGGAACATCAGAGCATAAAACTGTGAGACAAAAAAAACCTAACACACAAACAAAAAACTAAAACAAAAACTTGTCTCTCTCCAGTTGGAAAAGCTCGCCCACACGTCTGTAAGCTGGCTGGACCGCCCTGCACTGCTTTAAACTTACATAACACAAGGCCTGTAACTTTCTCTCTGTTAACTCTGTTCACTTAAGTGTTACGCAGAAGAGAAAGAATGAGGAACTGTCCTGCTTTCATACTAACCAAACCTGCTGCAGTTACAACACAGCCTGCTGTGAAACTTGTCAAGGCCTGACAGTTATTACATAAATAACTCACTTTGCTTAGGTCACAAGCAGCAGAAAGTGAACGAGGTGCTGAATCAAAAACATACATAGCACACAGAATGTTCAGTCCTTTTTTTAGTCTTTTAACTTCTTTTCTGGATTTTTTCATTTAGTGGATTTGGTTCAGCTTTCATTAATAAAGTTGAACACGCTTTATATCCTGTGGTTGTCCTGTTTTAACACAAGAATGTATATTTTGAACTTCACTGCTAAAAAATTAAGCATGCCATTTGAGCTGTACAATGCTGGGCTGAATGTCGCAGGACATCCTGCCACCCTCATGGTGTCTGCTCTTAACAGTTTGTTCAGAAACATGCCCACTGGAAGGCTGCTGGAGGGCCCTGACAATGCGCTTCGTATTCCCTCTTGCACATTAGAGCAGATATCAGTCCTGCTGCTGGGTTCATGCCTAGCTACAGCCCTATCCTGCTCTCCATGTGTAATGGCCTGTTTACTAGTATCGCCTCCATGCTCTTGAGATTGTGCTGCGAGACACAGCAAGCCTGCAGCAGCACGTATGGATATGACATCCTGGAGGAGCTGGACTACCTGTGACACCTGAATGGGCTGCAAGTACTGTCTCATGCTATCAATAGTGACATGGACACTAGCAAATCACTATGCAAAACTAGCAAATCACTGAAATAATAAGGAGAGGGTAATGGCTGCCACCGCCTGCAAAACCATTCCCCTTTTGAAGGATGTCTTGATGTTGTCTCGCCGGTGCTCATCTTGTCCCTTTTATTTGCACCAAAGCAAATTGCTTATACTTCCTAAATAGGCAGGTTGATGAGGTTTAACTGATTTTGTGCTACTGTGATGATTAAATGTTCCCTTGGTTTTTTTTTTAGCAGGTTATATAATATCATGCCTCCCAATAAATCTAAAGTAATAACATATATTTTTTTATTAGATTTACTAAATTAGTTACATTTATCAATTTAACTTTCTGTGTGGCTTTGTTCTCCTTGTCCATTCCACCTTGCAGAGGCCAAACTCTTCTAGTGATACTACTGAAATACACTTCCATGAGTGTGTTCGCTGAGTGTGTGTCATGCTGGGGAAATGTACCAACACACCCCACGGTGGCCTGAAACACTGTGCTGAGGTTTCATCATCATAGGGTTCAAGCATGCCATAGGAGTTTATCATCTTCACACTTAGCACTGTGTGTGAATACACTTCCACTTTATTCTCTCCTTATTGCGGTGTTTAAACAAATATGCATAAAAACAAAATCTAAAGACCATTATAATCCAGCATCAGTGCTCAGTGATTAGTCTTTAATGAACTACTTATTCATGTTGTTGTTAATTTACATGAATGTGAGAAAGAAGCAGCTGTTTAAAAGGTGTGAAAGGTTTTATGCATTACGTCTGTCTGTATTAAGAATGTCACAA